>CM026389.1:32002009-32188608 GCA_014843695.1 Archivesica marissinica
GTCCCCTGATGTCCATATCACCATGAATCATGTCCCCTGATGTCCATATCACCATGAATCATGTCCCCTGATGTCCATATCACCATGAATCATGTCCCCTGATGTCCATATCACCATGAATCATGTCCCCTGATGTCCATATCACCATGAATCATGTCCCCTGATGTCCATATCACCATGAATCATGTCCCCTGATGTCCATATCACCATGAATCATGTACCCTGATGTCCATATCACCATGAATCATGTCCATATCACCATGAATCATGTCCCCTGATGTCCATATCACCATGAATCATGTACCCTGATGTCCATATCACCATGAATCATGTACCCTGATGTCCATATCACCATGAATCATGTCCCCATCACCATGAATCATGTCCCCTGATGTCCATATCACCATGAATCATGTCCCCTGATGTCCATATCACCATGAATCATGTCCCCTGATGTCCCATATCACCATGAATCATGTCCCCTGATGTCCCATATCACCATGAATCATGTCCCCTGATGTCCCATATCACCATGAATCATGTCCCCTGATGTCCCATATCACCATGAATCATGTCCCCTGATGTCCCATATCACCATGAATCATGTCCCCTGATGTCCATATCACCATGAATCATGTCCCCTGATGTCCCATATCACCATGAATCATGTCCCCTGATGTCCATATCACCATGAATCATGTCCCCTGATGTCCATATCACCATGAATCATGTCCCCTGATGTCCATATCACCATGAATCATGTCCCCTGATGTCCATATCACCATGAATCATGTCCCCTGATGTCCATATCACCATGAATCATGTCCCCTGATGTCCATATCACCATGAATCATGTCCCCTGATGTCCATCACCATGAATCATGTCCCCTGATGTCCATATCACCATGAATCATGTCCCCTGATGTCCATATCACCATGAATCATGTCCCCTGATGTCCATATCACCATGAATCATGTCCCCTGATGTCCCATATCACCATGAATCATGTCCCCTGATGTCCATATCACCATGAATCATGTCCCCTGATGTCCATATCACCATGAATCATGTCCCCTGATGTCCATATCACCATGAATCATGTCCCCTGATGTCCATATCACCATGAATCATGTCCCCTGATGTCCCATATCACCATGAATCATGTCCCCTGATGTCCATATCACCATGAATCATGTCCCCTGATGTCCATATCACCATGAATCATGTCCCCTGATGTCCATATCACCATGAATCATGTCCCCTGATGTCCATATCACCATGAATCATGTCCCCTGATGTCCCATATCACCATGAATCATGTCCCCTGATGTCCATATCACCATGAATCATGTACCCTGATGTCCATATCACCATGAATCATGTACCCTGATGTCCATATCACCATGAATCATGTCCCCTGATGTCCCATATCACCATGAATCATGTCCCCTGATGTCCATATCACCATGAATCATGTCCCCTGATGTCCCATATCACCATGAATCATGTCCCCTGATGTCCATATCACCATGAATCATGTCCCCTGATGTCCCATATCACCATGAATCATGTACCCTGATGTCCATATCACCATGAATCATGTACCCTGATGTCCATATCACCATGAATCATGTACCCTGATGTCCATATCACCATGAATCATGTCCCCTGATGTCCCATATCACCATGAATCATGTCCCCTGATGTCCCATATCACCATGAATCATGTCCCCTGATGTCCATATCACCATGAATCATGTCCCCTGATGTCCATATCACCATGAATCATGTCCCCTGATGTCCATATCACCATGAATCATGTCCCCTGATGTCCCATATCACCATGAATCATGTCCCCTGATGTCCCATATCACCATGAATCATGTCCCCTGATGTCCCATATCACCATGAATCATGTACCCTGATGTCCCATATCACCATGAATCATGTCCCCTGATGTCCCATATCACCATGAATCATGTACCCTGATGTCCATATCACCATGAATCATGTCCCCTGATGTCCCATATCACCATGAATCATGTCCCCTGATGTCCATATCACCATGAATCATGTCCTCTTGTCATTGGTGTGTAATTGTATGTGTCTGTGTTTTCAGCTTTCACTGGATATGAAACCAACAACAAGTACGAAATTGTGAACTCACTGGGACAAAGAATATTCTATGCAGTAGAAGGTAAGCGTCTAGTTGGAAATACACAAGATAGGTGACACATACCAAATACACAAGATAGGTGACACATACCAAATACACAAGATAGGTGACACATACCAAATACACAAGATAGGTGACACATACCAAATACACAAGATAGGTGACACATACCAAATACACAAGATAGGTGACACATACCAAATACACAAGATAGGTGACACATACCAAATACACAAGATAGGTGACACATACCAAATACACAAGATAGGTGACACATACCAAATACACAAGATAGGTGACATACCAAATACATAAGATAGGTGACACATACCAAATACACAAGATAGGTGACACATACCAAATACACAAGCTAGAGGTGACACATACCAATACACAAGTTAAGTGACACCTACCAAATACACAAGTTAAGTGACACATACCAATATACAAGATAGATCACACCTACCAAATACACAAGCTTTTTTATGTGATATATTCCCCATGCATGTTTGATAAGTTATTTCCTTTCCAACTTACAGACACATGTTGTTGCACGAGAAACTGTTGCGGTCACCACCGTCCATTTGATATCAAGATCCTGAACAACCAATCAAAGGAAGTGATGCATATATCGAGGGGGCTGCGGTGTAATTCGTGCCTATGTCCATGCTGCATGCAGGTAAATAAACAAGTTATCCATGCTGCATGCGGGTAAATAAACAAGTTGTCCATGCTGCATGCAGGTAAATAAACAAGTTGTCCATGCAGCATGCAGGTAAATAAACAAGTTATCCATGCTGCATGCAGGTAAATAAACAAGTTGTTCATGCTGCATGCGGGTAAATAAACAAGTTGTCCATGCTGCATGCAGGTAAATAAACAAGTTGTCCATGCAGCATGCAGGTAAATAAACAAGTTGTCCATGCTGCATGCAGGTAAATAAACAAGTTGTCCATGCAGCATGCAGGTAAATAAACAAGTTATCCATGCTGCATGCAGGTAAATAAACAAGTTGTCCATGCAGCGTGCAGGTAAATAAACTAGGTTTATATGTGCCTCTTATACCAAGATAACAGAGTCATGTATCTCCATGACAGAATGCAGGGTCAAAATGTGGCGCTCCAAAACAGGGAAGAGTGGTGCATGATCAGTGAAACTCTGCTCCCTTCAACCAACCAGTGATGCATTCATTGAAAATGTCCACAGTGGCCATATGTAAGTTGAGGTATGGAAGGCTGCACTTCTAAATATGGACCCAACAAAGTATGGTTGGGAGCTTGACCACCAGGGTATCCTGCTTCCACGAACAGTACCATCTGATAAACTTTCTGCCCCTCCAGACATACTGCGGCTCATTCGCTGCAACTGCAAGACCTCTGGATGTCTGACTGCAGCTTGCAGCTGCTCCAAGATAGGATGCACAGTATTTTGTCTGTGTGAGGGTTGGAAAGCATGCAACAATCCTCTCACACAACATGAGGTAGAAGAATCAGACAAGGCTACTGGTGAACCAGATGATAATGATATTGGGTCTTTATCGCAATTACTTTATGGAGTTGTGGACACTTTAATGTTTTCGGGGATGGGGGAGAGCAGCCATTTGTTTGTTTTATGGTATTATAGTCATCTAATCACATAAATAACCCTTGCAGTAGATTCCTCATGCTTAAAAACCTGGGTATAGAGCCCAACATTATGTCTGTCACATATACCAAATTGGATTTTAAAAAATGCCAATGGATGAAATTTTACACACCCTCCAAAAAATATTGTCTTAAGAAAGGTATAAACTTGTATCAATCAACAACAAAAGTCTGTACTCCAATTCCACCTTTAGGGTGATATGCTCAATATTCCTCCTAACTATATCTACTATAGAATCACTTAATGTTTAAACTTTGTTGATTTTACAACGATTGCGAAACAAGTGTCAACAACTAGTATTAAATAATCTTGTTGGCGAGGATGAAATCTGTGTGGAAGGAAACCTGTTGCCATTTCCTTGTGAAGGGCATTATTCATACAACTATTATTGTGAACTTGTGAAGGGCAGTATGCCAGATACAACTTGGAACAGCGAGACAGAATTCAAGAACCATAACTCTCTGAATGTAATGGTCGTACCATGTGCAGGGTCATGTGATAGGCTATGTGTCGCAGGCGTTGAGTATTTGTTAGTCTTGATACACGGACTACAAGATTCTTAACCCTTTGCATGCTAGCGGCAGATAAAATCACTTTTGCAAACAGCATAGAGCCAGATCAGTGTGCACAGAACGTGCCGTCTGATCAGGCTCTATGCTGTTTGCTATTCGAATAGTGTAGCTAAAACACTTGGCTGAATAGCAAACAACATAGATCCTGATCATACGCGGCCTGATCTGGATCTATGTTGTTTGCAAATGTGATTTTATTTACCCAGCATGCAACAGGTTGAATCCACATAGCTTCTTCTCTCTCATGATGATGCATTCCATCAGGAATGATGTCTACTGTTAACATTCGAGCTAAAATAAATTTGCATAAAGCCTTGATCCACTATAAATGTCACATTGTGTTATGTATACTTGCAGAAAGTAACGATAGAAGCTCCAGCTGGTAATGTGATTGGCTACGTGTCGCAGGCGTGGAGTATTTGTAAGCCACGATACAAGATACAGACGGCTAACGAGGACACGGTCCTGCGAGTCAAGGGACCATGCTGTACCTGGAATCTCTGTGGGGAAATTGAGTTTGATGTAAGATATTTTTCCTCAAAGGGAAAAATATTTCAGTGATCATTTTAGAGGGCGATATGTGCGAAATAATCGCCCTAGGGACCCTGAATTCACCCTCTGCTTCTCCCTAATTTTTTGTTTGTTTTTTATAAACTTTCATAACAAGTTTTGTCCAGTAAGATACACTGTCCCATTATAAAGCACTCCTTCTATTCAAATGTTGTATTTAATGGTCCTACTGTGCATTTTAACCATATTTTGTTGAAATTTATTATATAACATAATTTAAGGACGCGATCGCGCGCTTTCTCACTTCTCCCAAATATTCTGACCTAGAATGAACAACAATTGTACATAATGATGGTTGTGGCATGACTGGTCTTGCACCTGGCATAATGGTCGGCGTAGTGGTGGTGGCATGACTGGTCTTGCACCTGGCATAATGGTCGGCGTGGTGGTGGTTGCATGACTGGTCTTGTACCTGGCATAATGGATGGCGTAGTGGTGGTTGCATGACTGGTCTTGCACCTGGCATAATGGACGGCGTAGTGGTGGTGGCATGACTGGTCTTGCACCTGGCATAATGGTCGGCGTGGTGGTGGTTGCATGACTGGTCTTGTACCTGGCATAATGGATGGCGTAGTGGTGGTTGCATGACTGGTCTTGCACCTGGCATAATGGACGGCGTAGTGGTGGTGGCATGACTGGTCTTGTACCTGGCATAATGGACGGCGTAGTGGTGGTGGCATGACTGGTCTTGCACCTGGCATAATGGACGGCGTAGTGGTGGTGGCATGACTGGTCTTGCACCTGGCATAATGGACGGCGTGGTGGTGGTTGCATGACTGGTCTTGCACCTGGCATAATGGTCGGCGTGTTGGTGGTTGCATGACTGGTCTTGTACTAAGCGTGGATAGTTGTATGTAAGCGTGGATAGTTGTATGTAAGCATGGATAGTTGTATGTAAGCGTGGCTAGTTGTATGTAAGCATGGATAGTTGTATGTAAGCATGGATAGTTGTATGTAAGCGTGGCTAGTTGTATGTAAACGTGGCTAGTTGTATGTAAGCGTGGATAGTTGTATGTAAGCGTGGCTAGTTGTGTGTAAGCATGGCTAGTTGTATGTAAGCGTGGCTAGTTGTATTTAAGAAAGGTATATATTATTTTACATGAGTTTTGTTGTATTCATAGATAACTACTGCTGATGAGTCATCGTTCTGTGGCCGTATTACGAAGCAGTGGTCCGGTCTTGCGAAGGAAGCATTTACAGATGCAGACAATTACGGCATTTCATTTCCCATGGACCTTGATGTAAATGTGAAGGCCGTTCTCGTGGGAGCTGTGTTCCTCATTGTAAGTCTATGCAGGTCATTGCTCTGCACGTATGTCTTCTGTTTGCTAAACTTTATATTGTGTATTACGGTAGGCACACAGGTGTAAACTACAGACGGGTCAGTTATTAACACGTTGGACTGCAAATGTTCAATCCCTCGTCTGACCCTAAAAAGTCTATGCTGGTCATTACTCTGCATGTGTGTCTTCAGTTTGCTAAACGTTACATTGTGTATTAGGCACAAAGGTGTAAGCTACAGACGGGTCAGTGGGCCAGTAGTTAACACGTTCGACTGCGAACGTTCGATCCCACGTCTGACCCTAATACTATTAACAGTCGTTCAGATGGGACTATAAACGGAGGTCTCGTGTTGCTCTAGGCTACCCATTGACTTTGCTCAAGATATTGATTCCCATGTTTTAGCTGACTGCAAAATTGATTTGTCCTCAAAATGTTTCATACTTGTAATAACAGAAATAAGACCATGTCAATTCTACCCTTTTGAGGACAGGCAACATGAAAAAGTGCCCTATTTTGTTCCTGCGCCCTGCCCTTTTTTCAGTCTGGGGGAAACACTAGTTAGGACATAAACTGTCTCTAGCAGATACTTAACCCATTTCATTCTGGATACATTTAACAGTTTTTGCAAACAACATAGATACAGATCAGCCACAGCGGCTGATCTGGCTCTATGTTCTTTGCAAATACTGTTTGAACGGTACCCAGAATCAAATGGGTTAATCAGCTCTCATAATAAATAGTATGGGAAGTAACATCCTTTTTTATCCTAGCTCTGAAGTCATGTGACTCTTGTTATTCAAAGTAAAACCAATTTGTTTACATTAACTGTCCAATATTTATAATTCAATATCAACTTTTTGTTGTGTTTACAGACAATATTTGATCATTTAGTTCAAATGACTGATGCAATTTTGTGCTTCTTAACTTTCAGGACTTCATGTACTTTGAGAACAACGTAAAGAAAGACAAGACCAAGGTGAAGAACTAGCTGCGCCGCCTCATTCATGACCAGGGCGATTGATCATGGCGCCCACTGTTACCCGACACATCAACTCATCTGTGAAAAGTTCATACAATAATTGATTACGGTGCCTCCGTGGCCGAGTTGTACGGTCGTTATCCATCTTCAAATGACTTGCCACTCACCATCTGTAGGTTCGAATCCCCACTCGGGGCGTCGAATTCCTTCAAGTGAGGAAGCTATCCAGCTCGTTTTTGGCTGGTCAGTGGTTTCTACCCAGGTACCCATCCATGCCTTTAACCCATTCAACACCAAGTAACTGACATAGACTGGTCCATGATATTTTTAGACCAATAAATTAATAACAAAATTACATTTGGATCAGTTCATTTATCAAAATGGGTAATTTTTTTTCTAAAAATAGTTATATTACCTGAAAAAAGTGCAGATCCTGATGAGACGGCTCGTCACGAGCCGGCTCATCTGGATCTACACTTTTTTGTAAGCCAATTTAGAGGTCTGTGGTGTTGAAAGGGTTAAACACTGCTTGGAGTCGCCGTATGACCTAAGCTGTTGGTATTTAAACCTCAAAAACAAAACAAAATAAAAATTGATTGGAACAAAGGCAGCTCAACTTCCAGTTGTTTCAATCTACTTTCGGGTAGATAACTGTATCGACTTTTCACAGTAATACTGATGTGTTTTGGTGTTGCATGGGGTGCTTACAGTGGATGTACACTGTTCCTCACACCCTGTGTTTTGGGAGTTGAATTTTCACTACGATTCAGAAGTTTGGACGTTTGGCATTTTACATATAAGACTGAAATATAAAGTTTAAAGATATTCTAATACAGTATACCCAATCTCTGTACTACAACCACCCTAGTGAAGACATGACATTGGCTGCTATAGGGTGGTGCTTGTTGCTGAGCGGATAAATCTAGAAGAAATCATTCTCTTTGGATGGATGACGGTTATATACCCGAGCCCGTTTATGAGAGTTTGCCATTTGACATGTTCCACTGTGTGTTGATATATGACTGGCACCGTAGTTCTATAGTAACACTATTGTAGTGCATATGAAAATACAAGTAGCGGCTCGATATACCTGCTATATATTCTCAGTTTTCACCAAGCTTTTGTCAAGAGTTTGTCCGACACCAGTCAGGCAAATGATTAAGATTCGCTTAAAAATTCTTATTTTGTCTGATCGAAGGATTTTTTTGTCTGACATGTCAGGCGAGTCCTACAGGTTTCGTGAAGGTTGCATTCTCCACATTGTAATTCTACTTAACAGTTTGAAATTGTGGGATGAACACATAATGGTTGACAGGGGGATTTATATTTACTATTGTATGCATGAGATCTGATATGTTATTGATACGTTACTGTTACTGTTATCTATAATACAATATACTTGCGTCCGCCTCCGTGGTCGAGTGGTTAAGGTCGCTGACTTGTATACCACTGTAACCTATCGTCACTGATGGTCACGGGTTCGAGCCCCGCTCAGACCGTGTCTCATTTATATGAAAAAGTTGGCAGTTTCTTACGGAGGTTGGTGCACCCAAGTACTGGTTAACCGCTGGAGCCTGCCCAGGAAAGGTGTTGTTAGGTAAACTGCCCGCCGGCGATATAGCCCAAAATGGTGCTGATGCAGGCGTAAAACCCGAAATATAACAAAACAATATACTTGCCTATGGTTGTAAGACGATTAGAAAAAAATGTTTCTTTCAAGAGTTAGACTATAATGAGAGACATTACTGGTTTTTCTATTACCTCCCTTGATGGATAAAGTCCTAAATGTATATTGGTCCTTTTAGTTGGAATCATTTGTTTTTATTGTTGTCGTCTAACCAGATGTTCCGTTAGGATAAATGTAATTTTATCAAAATCGTGTTAATTAATTGAACCAATTTTTACAGTAAGGTATCCATTGGACATGCTAAAGGATATCTGTCGAGATTTAATAATTTCATAATTATAAGACGCGAATACGGATGAGAATGGAAAACATGTGGTGCAAAGGAAACAACGATGAAAACGGAGGAAACCAATTAAGAGGACCAATATACTATTAGGAGTATTCAGGGGCAGTAACTGACTAATGTTTCTCATTGATTATCAGGGCTTCTATAATTGCCGGTCTCCCAATCCTGGACCGATTTTTAGACTGGCGGACCGATTATAGCAACCAAAAAGTCGGTCCAGAAAATTATTGAAAAATTCAAGTAATTGGTCAACCACATTTTGCTAACAAACCTATAATCCTCGATAATCCTTTGTTCACACCCTTTTCCAGTTCCACACTAACCTGGTCCGATTTCGGCCAGGACCGATTTGGTTTTGAAAACTGTAGAAGCCCTGTTGATTATTGCACGGAAACTGTTTTTGAAATAACACAGGAAGCATGTCTTGCTTGATAGAATTGAAACACTTAATCAAAATATGCTTTTTATATGCTGATTGGCCATTTACTCCACATAGACAATACATTTATATCTTCTCACAAGTAGCATGTTCCACGTCGTTATATATTCATGTACCGTCTTCGTGGCCTAGTGGTTAATGCGTCCGCTTACGGAGCGGGCGGTCGAAAGTTCGAACCTCATCAGGGGTTCGTTCTGATATGGCCGGTTGGTTAGCCGCCAGCTATTTAAATAATGGTTACCGATTGCCTACCAGCCTGGCGCCTGGCATACAAGCATAGGATTCGGGAAGTACTGATGTTCATAAAAATGAGGTGTCTCATAAGTCAGAAATGACTGGCTCTTTAACCCTTTCAACCCCACAGGCCTCTAAAT
Organism: Archivesica marissinica; assembly: GCA_014843695.1. NCBI lineage: Eukaryota > Metazoa > Mollusca > Bivalvia > Venerida > Vesicomyidae > Archivesica > Archivesica marissinica. Next base: position 32,012,022 of record CM026389.1, read on the forward strand.
AGGCTTATGAAAAGTGTAGATCCAGATGAGCCGGCTCGTGACGAGCTGTCTCATCAGGATCTGCACTTTTTTGCCAGTAATAATTATTACTATTTTTAGATAAAATTACCAATTTTGATAAATGAACTGGTCCAAATGTAATTTTCTTATTAATTTATTGGTCTGAAAATATCACGCACCAGTCCATGTCAGTTACTTGGGTTGAAAGGGTTAAATAGGGGTGACACTATAATAAACAAAACACTTTATTTTTACTTTATAGATAATGAGTTTGTAGTACAATGTGCCTATTGCTTATCAGCAGCATGAAGATAAATATGAGTTATTGGCCTCTTCTGTCGTAGATTGAAGGCTTTAGATACACTTCTCCTGATTTATGCTTGAACGAATACAGTCTACATCCGTTATGTCAAAGTCGGTTATGTCGCATTCTCCGGTTATCTCGAAGTCGGATCAAAGTGCCATTTCAGACGGTATCATACTATATATAACTGGCTCCGTTTATAACGAATTTCGTTAAGTCAAACTTCGGTTATGTCTAAGTATTTTGTTCTGTCTGACGGAATTCGACATAACGGATGTAGTCTGTATATCAAAGTACTCTGATGCACTCCATGACCATTTTCCATACCACATGTTGTGCAACCAATAGTTGTTCTTTAATTTTAAAATCTTAGCAAAGATCAGAACGCAGATATAAGGTTCATATCCTTAATTATACAGGTTTTTTTTAAAGATTTTGTGTATATATCTATGTGCCTTGCAGTCAATTTGTATAAGAATTGTTATATAAAATTTGGAAATTTTGTAATTTTATTTGTAGAAGTGTACTTTAACCCATTCAACCCCAAGTAACTGACATGGACTGGTGCGTGATATTTTCAGACCAATAAATTAATAAGAAAATTACCTTTGGACCAGTTCATTTATCAAAATGGGTAATTTTATCTAAAAATAGTAATAATTATTACTGGCAAAAAAGTGCAGATCCTGATGAGACGGCTCGTCACGAGCCGGTTCATCTGGATCTACACTTTTCATAAGCCTATTTAGAGGCCTGTGGGGTTGAAAGGGTTAAATATAAATATTTATGGACTGTTTAGACTGTTCACAAAGGTGCATGTGGTATTAGTTGATATGTCCTAGACGAAATTGCCTGGGGTAAAGCTGTCTATGCTATGTATTGAAAGTGACGTCATTAATAAACCCCCAAAGCACCATCTGTTTCCTATATCCTGGCAGAGTTATGTTGATGCAGGCTTATGGGAAATGGCAAAGGAAAATCTGCAATGAAACATGGCTTAGCGCGTGATGTCAGACATGACGTCATTTTTGTAATTTTGTGACGTCATTTGCGGCTTTCTAATAAGTAACACCAACTATTTATGCGTTTTTTTAGATAGTCTGGTCAGGTTAGAATCGAAAAAATATTTGTATTTGGGTTATTGATAGTCGAATAAAACGTGGTTTGTCGTTGTGAGCGCCGTAAATAACCACTTAGGCCTACTCCAAACAATGTTTTATTCAACAATAAACAGAACGACAAATATTATTTCTTAAATGATACATTGAAATGTAATTGCTTTTGTCGTTGTAACCTTCAATTACCTGAATCACTAACCATCATTTGTTTCTGAAACTGGTATTGTGTGACTATAAATGGCTGTTTTGTCTAAATTGCTCCAAACTGGTATGTAGTTAGCCTTGTATGGTATGGTAGACCTTATTTTGTCTGCCAGGGTATGGTAGTGCTTTCTGCGTACAAGTTGAACATGTTGGAATAATTGCGTTAGATTCTTCAGGGGATACTGTATGAATTGCACACTATGAATGCTGATTTCATGTTGTCAGGGTAACGACACATTTTGCGAATTCTAAATGATTAGTTTGTAAATTTAGTGGACATTTTAAAATAGATTTTATTCTAACTTGTTGAAATAATTTTTGTAATTTTTACATCCAAGTGATTTTATTTTTTTTTACGTTATTATTATACAAATATTTATAGACACTGTCTATTATTATGTGTCTTTGTATATTTCGTATTTACGCTGTAAATTCAACAATTCATTATTCAATGTACGTTTCAAATATGGGATGGGTGTATTTTAGATAATAGATTTACTAATTAGTGATTGTAGTACAGCAGTTATCTACACATTGGATATATTATTTTGCTATATCTGTACATACTGGTATTTATTAGATAGCAATTTCACTCTAAGCATAAATTCCTTGTTGAACTGCCGATATGATTCCTGTGTTCATATTGAAACACGCGTCAAGACATTTGATTTTTCTGCAAGGATTTTATGAGACTTTATAGTAGTAAAGATGATATATTCTTTTAGTTAAGAGTTATTTTGTTAATAAGTTTCTTATATCTATATCATGTGTAAGAGGGCATTTTCCGCTATATAAGGGATAACTTATAATTTTTAATGTCTGTCAAAGTCCTGTGATGTGTGCTGTCATACGTTTTGCTGTACATCTTTTAAAGTCCCATATATCATTTTATGTCGTTAATTGTTAGATTAAAACTACTGTTAAAGATGATAAACATTTGATAGTATTGACTTTAATGGAGTTCAGTTTTGGGTCGGAGGTTATGAAATTGTTCTCAAACTCGAGCTCCATTGATTTGATTGGTTGATTCTGAGTTTTACACTAGGCTGAATCAATCAGAGGCTTGAGACTTGAGTTTGAGATTGGAGAAGAGCTTTATAACCTCCAGGCCGGTTTAGCAAGTTATTTTTATTAAAGTTCATAAATAATGATTTTGTGAATCTATATCTTGGTATTTAGCAGACACAATTATTAAACTAAAATAATTTTATTCCCAACAATTTAAATAGTCACCGAAACTGCTAATCTTAACTTCGTTAGCATGTTTATTTAGCACGTTTTAACACAACTAGGAATGACAACGAGTATTCAAATGTTAAAAATCGAATTCCAATATAACAAAATGGCATTTAAATAAAAAGTTTCAAATAAAATGTTAACATATTGCAGTTAAATCAATTAGCTGTTTCTTTAATTTTCCATCAATTATGCATGAATGTTCAATGTTAACTTAAAAATACAAAAGTAGAAAAAGCATAAAGTTTAAGAAATTGGCGAATAATCATTGTGAAGATCATCTGAATATCCAAATGCCAAAATCACCTTTCGTTGTCCTTCCTAAGCAAAATCCATGGGGCTTTAAGAGAACTGTTGAAAACCGACTTCTTGTTAATTTGTCGATAAATGACTTGATGAAATACACTCTGTACACAACTTACTAACGTAAACAGTGTATTGGGTCAAAATATGCTTCACCGTCATTTATCCGTCCAATCAGTCTGTTGTTTATCCATCAAATCAGTCTGTTGTTTATCCATCAAATCAGTCTGTTGTTTATCCATCAAATCAGTCCATTGTTTATCCATCAAATCAGTCCGTTGTTTATCCATCAAATAAGTCCTTTGTTTATCCGTCAAATCAGTCTGTCATTTATCTGTCAAATAAGTCCGTTGTTTATCCGTCAAATCAGTCTGTCATTTATCTGTCAAATAAGTCCGTTGTTTATCCGTCAAATCAGTCCGTTGTTTATCCATCAAATAAGTCCGTTGTTTATCCGTCAAATCAGTCTGTCATTTATCCGTCAAATAAGTCTGTTGTTTATCCGTCAAATCAGTCTGTCATTTATCCATCAAATAAGTCCTTTGTTTATCCATCAAATAAGTCCATTGTTTATCCATCAAATAAGTCCTTTGTTTATCCATCAAATAAGTCCGTTGTTTATCCATCAAATAAGTCCTTTGTTTATCCGTCAAATAAGTCCGTTGTTTATCCATCAAATCAGTCTGTTGTTTATCCATCAAATAAGTCTGTTGTTTATCCGTCAAATAAGTCCGTTGTTTATCCATCAAATAAGTCCATTGTATATCCATCAAATAAGTCCGTTGTTTATCCGTCAAATCAGTCCGTCATTTATCCGTAAAATCAGTCCATCATTTATCCGTCAAATCAATCCGTCATTAGTCCGTCAAATCAGTCCGTCATTTATCCGTCAAATCAGTCTGTGATTGGTGCATACTTTTCAATAGTTTGCATCTGGTATTGTCAGTAAATCATCATGGGGCTTTAACCGTGTATCTATTGTTTGTTCATTCTACCAGTATTAGTGCATATTTATGTTTTCATTCTCTGTATAGATAGACACGTTAATACCTTCCATTCTGTAGTGGGTACACAGTACATGTATTTCTACTTCAACCGCAACCATTTCCCACATTTATGAAGGTAATAAAGATATACCGACTGTCGGCTGATTGATAGCTAAATGGCTGTGGTATATTTATTAGCACAAATTCTAATCATGCGCTCCTTAAAAGAACTCTCAAGTGTGCACATCACATTCTAAGTAAATGTATATTGGAGCTTTAAAGACATGATTGAGATGGAAGGGGGGGGTACCAGTATGCAATATTTTTCACATGAAAAGTGAGAAAATCGAAGCATTTTCATTGTCCGGCAGACATTTATTTCAGCCAATCCTATGCAAAGACGTAATGGTATATGAAGCGTGGCACTGCATGCTTTTCGTGAGATTTGAAAGATTTGTTGTGTCTTTAAGAGGTTTTTCATACTTCCTGTTCTGTTTAGCTGCATATACTGATAACATTCATTGTTGTGATCATTTTTCTGACATTTGTGACCGTTTTGTTGTTCTGCACAATATATACATGTATGCTATCGTATGATAGAATGTTATGTTTCATGTTATACAGCAAGTGGTCTTGGAAGTGGAGACAAACTGTTTGGCACACTGGAGCTGTTTCAGGAGCTGCACAAAATGTCATTTACGGAAGGTCGGTGGATCTACCCTGGTTACGTCCGTGTCTGAAATACTGCTGGGGGAGGAGGTTTTCCTCCACCAATAACAGCTGGAGAGTCGCCATATGACCTAAGCTTCCTCCACCAATAACAGCTGGAGAGTCGCCATATGACCTAAGCTTCCTCCACCAATAACAGCTGGAGAGTCGCCATATGACCTAAGCTTCCTCCACCAATAACAGCTGGAGAGTCGCCATATGACCTGAGCTGTCGGTGCTACTTTAACCCCAAGATCAAACAAACTAACAAAATGTCACTCCGCCATGAATTTCCAGTTTCTGTTGTATACATGAATGCGGCTAGAATGAAGCTTAATAGCCACTGTTATATTAAATATTGCTGTTTATTCGTTTCCTTTTCACACTATAGATTAGTATAGGCTGGGAAATAATGATTTATAAGAGATGTTTCATAGAGCATTACACTGTTGTCCAGTTTAGATATGTGATGTGATTTATCAAAAGGGACCCATTCATTGGGTGGATGATGTCAGAAGTGATGCTATGTTTTGATGTAGGTGAAAATGGTGCCGTTTACAGGTTTTAGACAAGTTTTTAGAACAAAATAGACTAAAATTAACATAAATGTTGAAAATCGTCTTTAGCAAATGAAAAAGATATTTCTGAAAAAAATCTCGAAATCTAAGTTTTAACCTGTGTGTCTTCTCCTTTGATAATATGCATCTCATATTGATTGTTGTGTTTACCCATAGTGCTACTGTTTCTATTTATTATCTGTCGTTTATCACAGATCAAGTGGCCTTGCTCATATAACTGTGTTGAGATTTTTTATAATCCCATTTTAGACTTGTATTAAATATTTATTAAGTTAAACCTATGTTATTCTGTTTAGGCATGCTTTTAAAACTGTAATAGAACAATCATGTCTGTTTTTCTTCATCTTTTTGTTATAAGTTTGTTAATATTTCTTCTCTCTTCTCTCTCACTCTCCCTTTCTATCTCACACTCTCGAGTTTTCAGAGGAGAACGTATTGTATTGAATATTTGGAATCGACAAGTGACAGAGGTCGCACAGGGGGATGTGATTCACATAGAATAATGGTTTAGAAAATATGAATTTTAGCTGGGTTCTAGAATACGATATCTTCAAAGTAAAAATGAAAAAAACCCCTATGTTTTCTCATTGAGTTTAAACAGAATTAATTCAATTGTATTCCACAAGTACAATGTAATGGATGTAGAAACATTCTTCGAAAAAACGTATATATAGATCAGAACCTTGCTACTAGCACACAACCACAAACATTTGGACTGTCCGATTAGCGCAGTGGTTAACTCACTCACTCGCTTCTCACCAATGCATCCTTGGTTCGATCCCTGGACCGGGAAGTATGTGAGATGGTACGGTGATCACCAGATTGGACAGATGTGTTTTCTCTGGGTACTCCGGTTTCCTCTCACACGAATGACCACATTTACGCTTTCATCCGCGCCAACGAGAGCGATTAATATAAGTTGTTAAAGCTTGCTTTAGCAATTGTTGTAAAATAATTAAGTTTTAAAAAAAACACAAATTCTAATTAACCCGTACTTCTAGCATTGTTTTACCACCATTAAATTGATCGGCTACCTCTATGAGTTTAGAAATAGTGTTCCATTGAAATACATGTAGTTCTTTCTTGCATTACTATATTTTTATACCATTTTATACTTTATATTTCGTTTTCTGTCTTGTAATATATTACCCTGATATTGCTTGTTTATTCTTATTTTCACTAACAAAAATACGGGCATGTAATGCAAATGGAACAAAATATGTTAAACGTAAATGTCAAATCTTTGATGTATGATTTCTTGTGTAATCAAATCCACTGTTTTTTTTATGTTTCCATCGCAGAATTAGTATATGCATCGCAGAATTAGTATACGTGTACATTGAAGGTCTAAAAATTAATTTATTTGCAGATTCTGTTCCGTTAAATAATAATGGATATATTACCTAATTTTCTTTGTTCAACTCTTTATCATTATCAATAAAGATCACATATAATAATAATGTGTTCTTCTTTGTCTTCCATAATACCAGCCTCCGTGGCCTACGGAAGGTTCGAACCTCGTTCGTGGTTCGTTCTAATATGGCTGGTAGGTGAGCCGCCAGCTAGTTAAATAATGGTTACCGATTGCCTACCAGCCTGGCGCCTGGCATACATGTATAGGATTCGGGAAGTACTGATGTTCATCAAAAGAGACGTCTCGTAAGTCAGAAATGGCTGGCTCTTTAAATAGGGGTGACACTATTATAAACAAACACTACTTTTTTACCAGCAATTAGCTGTACCCGTTCATGATTGTAAGTGTTCCATGTACCCATATGGCCTAAGAAATTATATATAAGTACTGTGTCGAGCCTATGGTGTATCAAAATGTTCTTGAAGATTTGATAAAAGTTGGGTTTTGAACCCGAAACCATTTTGTCCAGACCCCACTGGCCTGTGGCTGTGTTGTTCAGAGCACGACACGATTTAAGTAGTGGTAAGTTATTGTGCATTATAAGAAATATGAATACCGGTTGTCATGTAAAATCTTGTGTTAAACATTGTAATAGTTTTTCTGACTGAATACTCGATTGGCTTACGTTAAGGGGAAGTAATTTCGCCCATTTCAGTGTCTTCCCTAGAAGATTTAGATATATTTGCAGGGAAAGTATGACCTTTCTGCCGATTTTGATTGACAGCTGGCGTTAGCCAATCGCATCGCACCATTTGCGCACACCCCCGGCAACGGCTTATCGCCGCCATCTTGTTAGACAAACAATGCATATTAGACAAACTAGTAACGAGTAGACAAATTTGAAAAGGCGTGAATTTGATCGAAAATACGGGTTTAAAATTGTTTTAATGATGTTGACAATGTGTAGCTTTGGTGTGTGGGTTAGTTATAGTACAAAATTAGTCGACATCCTGGTGATCGACGTTAAATTCAACCCATTTCAAAATCCTTGGACAAATCTAAAAGTGTGTATATGAACCACAAAATACCAGACAGCTGCTTTAAAAACAATGCATCTATAAAAAACCGACTGACCCCATATAGTCATTCTTTTCTAGCAAACACAGCAATCAAATTTAAGCGTGTCACACTGTTTATTGGGAGTAATCAACAACTAATCGACTACCGGTACATCACAGAGACCGCCGACTTTATAATATCCCGGATAGGGGCCTACTGCTATTATCAAGATAAAAATTGCACATCGGAATTTAGCACTGATTGTGCTAATTGGTCAATTATAAAATGTGTGGACATAATTATAGCATTGATTACTACACCGAATCATTGTTTTATCGTTCAGACAAACGAGTTATTTAGTAACGTTTTAATCAAATCTGATAACGAGTGATCGTGATCTGAAATTATGTTTTGAAAAATAATTACAAATTAATTAATGCTGTCTGTCATTGACAATGGTGAAAAGATGTAGTTACGGTCTGTATGATAGTAGATATCCAGATCGATTGATAGGTGACATTAAATTCGTGCCATTTCCAAAACCTAAGACAAATCTTGAAACATGTCTAAGGTGAATTAAACGACCAGCTGAATACATCCAAAATTAATGCAAACAGATATATTTGCACAAAAGTAAGTTGAAATTAATTTATTTATGCATAATAAAATATATCGAAAAAATATATTCTGCATTTATAGATTTACTGTTCACAAGAGATATGTGAGTATAATGGTGATTAAAATTATACATGTGGTTCATACATATTGTCGTGGATGGTGGACTAGGGATCATATAGTAGTAATAGTACCCATGCATGTGCAGAGCTGTGGGATTCCCATATTAGCTCAGTGAACGTACTGGTGTTCAGTTGTTGGGCCTAATGTTCGAGTCTTCTAGGAGGCATAGGGTCGAGTCTCTCAAGACGGTGGCATATTTCATTTCTTTTAATGTCAAAGTTGACACGATATGGTTGTTCACTCTTCCGTTGACTGCGAAAGCATTTTCCACGAACACTTAACACGCCCTCATCCGTTAAATATATCTGTACTTTAAAGAAATAACCATCACTGAAAAACTTAAACCATTGCTGTCTTGCTTTCAACGAGATATTCTTATCTGGGTGAAATAAAACCGAGAAATTCGACGGAATTTATCTAGATTAACTCTATGCAGGACTGCGTTAGACGCCATTTTGTTAGATAGCTTGTCTCGCGTGGTTACAGCGAGCACCGGTAACTATGGGGGGGGGGGAGGGGCGTGCCTAAGTAGCGTTTGCAGAAAGGTCAGAATTATTAATTGATGATATTATGGTAACATTATTACTTTTCGCGGATGACATGGGGTTATCTGGCCAAACACCGGAGGACTAAAATCATTGTTTTTAGAAAACGGGGAGGCTTAAAAAGAAATGAAAGTTGGTCATATAGTGGTGTTGATATAAACGTAGTGGATAGTTTTAACTATTTGGGGACAGTATAAGTACACTGGTACTTTTGGACTGAATAACGAGCATTTAATTGGTAAATCATTTAATGCATTACATGTGCTATCATATAATTGTATAAACGTTCCTTTAAAACCAGGTACACTGTGTCAGTTATTCGATTCGTTTGTTGGATCTATTCTTAACCCTTTCAACACCACAGACCTCTAAATTGGCTTACAAAAAAGTGTAGATCCAGATGAGCCGGCTCGTGACGAGCCGTCTCATCAGGATCTGCAATTTTTGCTAGTAATATTACTATTTTAAGACAAAATTACCCATTTTGATAAATAAACTGGTCCAAATGTAATTTTCTGATTAATTTATTGGTCTAAATATATCATGGACCAGTCCATGTGAGATACTTGGTGTTGAATGGGTTAACTATTCGTCAGAAATATGGGGATTTACAAAATCCAAAGATATTGAACGAATTCACCTGAAATTCTCCAAACGTATATTAAATGTTAGAGTAAGTATCCTCTAGTGTCCTAATTATTTGGAATGAAAGAGGAACGTTACTTTATTTACATCATACATTTAGAAACTATGTAGTTTTAAGATTCGTTTTGTTGACTGCCGATCATTTCGTATCATAACGGAAACTGGAAACTCGAGGGTACATGTTCTGCTGGGGTATATGGTGAACTAATACTAATTTAACAGTTTTATGAGTTCCAATAATAATAATAATAATAATATACATAATTTAGCCAAATGTATAACGTTATCGTTAGTTATTAGAACTAATATAAATGTGTAATTGTCAAAATTTATATATTACTCTCACTTATATTTCAATTGTCACGTGATTATTAATTGTATAATTATGTTATTACTAGTTTTGTTAAGACGACGTATCATGTACAAGTCCTTCGAAATAAAATGTTGTCCTTTTCTATAAAACTATTTTAATAAGATAAATAATAATTAAACAGTTCTATTCAGTGTGTTAATTTATTGAATAAATACATTCTTGGCAATTGGTATTGATGTCTATACAAGTGCCGAGGAAATTCAACACAATTCTTAGGTGCCGACACAAAAATAATCCACAGGCCGCCGATACTATATACTCATATACCAGTCCAGCGTGTTACCACTGGACTACAGATCCGTCTGTGTACATCTAATGTGTTCGTAATGGTGGGTAGGTTTATGTGACTAGCTTATTATCAATGAATTATACCGGATACGCGGTAACGTATATTTAAATGTGTATAGCCTCGCGATGATATATGACACTAGTTTATTGTATGTAATACATTCATATTACTTTTCGCAATTATTAAAAAAACAACAAAACTATATACTCATATAGACCCAGTCAACACACCAACTAACATACTAATAAGTTTAATAAATAGAATAAGAAACATATGTATTACATATATATCATGTATATAGTTATCAGTATAAATTTATCAAAGGTATGTAAGGTTGTACATGTACATAGATGCATCTGATATGTAGACTATATATAAACATGGCATCATCCCTGTCTTCGGCTGGCGAGGAAGGCTTGGTTGTGGTCCAGCAACACGTGTACAGCATTGAGTCTCACGTATCTTCTACGCTGCCATCGTTCTGCCAAGCACGAGAACACGTAATAATGTCAGCATGGTTAAATACAGTACTTTATATTAGTTTGTACTTTCCGTCCAATGGTCGAGTGGTTAAGGTCGCTGACTTGTATATCATTGTAACCTATCATCACTGATGGTCATGGGTTCGAGCGCCGTTCAGACCGTGTCTCTTAATATGAAAAGGTTGGCCGTTTCTTACGGAGGTTGGTGCAAGTACTGGTTAACCGTTGGAGCTTTCTCAAGAAAGGTGCTTTTAGGTAAACTGCTCGTCGCTCAAATTGGCAACCAGTAGAGACGTTAAATATACTTAAATACAAAATATTATAGAAATTTATCAGTGCAATGAAATGTGTTATTCCACTCTTTAAAAGCATAATTATACCCTTGGTGAATTGTTCAGTATATAGTTTATTTGCCATTTAGTGTGTTGGAATGCTTACATTTAGTAAACTGTTCTACAAACATCCCCAGTCAAATCGTAAACACAGCACAATACTCCCTACAAAACTCTCCCTACTATCCAGGGGCTACTAGAAGATATTGCGCTCATAGCGGCTTGAGTACCGATATGCCTACGTTTAAAACAGAAATGTGCACAACGATATCGGTCCATACAAAACACGTACCACCAGTATTCGGTTTTCATCCGCTCGCCCACATGATTCGCCGGCGGCGAGGGTAAATAAGCTCAATCATCACACCGGGTTTATGCGCTTTGCGGGGGGTATATTCCGGCAGATAAATGATGATTTGGTCCTAGACAAAGCTTTTTTCTAGTAAATGCTTAATGGAATACTGATAGGGGACACATTAATATTGAAGAATCCTATTGGTGGCTAGAATCACGAATTATTAAAGATTTTGAGAAAGTCAAGATGGCGTCCAGGATGGCCACAACATAACCAGATTGTAGCAATTATAGTAAATTTAAATCTCGCATGTCTAATGTTAATATCAATACTGCAAATCATCATCGCTGTTTCATCTACATATATCTATACTTATTTGACAACTTAATTAATCCAAGATGGCCGACAAAATAACAAGATTGCAGCAATGGTATTAAATACAAATCTCATATGACTATTAGTAATTTGTTGATACATGTATTAGTACTGCAAATCATCAAAGCTGTTCCATATACATATATTTTTCCACAATCGACCGCCTACTCAATCCAAGATGGCGTCCAATATGGCCACCATAATATATACATGTCTATTCCTCATAAGAGCACACGAAATGTTAACACAGTGTAGCATGAATATACTGGTGTGCAATTGTCCTGGTTCGGTATTCATATTGTTAGCTATGCGTAAATATTTCTCTATTTACGTATTCTTGAAATTTGTAATATATTTTAGGTTTAAAAGTTCCAGCGTACACAGTAGTATTATTATTAAGTTGTACGTGTTTAACTATTAAGACCACCGCCGAAATACACTGTACTATTATACCATATAGCAATTAAGAACACTTATAAATGCGTATGTTTTCTATATGTTTGTGCTGGCTTACATACTATTTATGTTATATTATGTGTGTTCTCATGTGATTGGAAAGTTGAATGGAATTTAATTAATGAATCTATGTATATGTCATGTAATATTAATCTACAAAGCCGCTCTGAATTAAATAAATGGATGCGTTCTGATTTACAAATAAGACCACATGTTAAATTTATAATATTTAACATTTAGCAATGAATATGGTTACGAAGGGTTTACTACTCGGCCATGTTATACAACTTTGCAACAACTTCAATTTTGTATGTTTGGTTTTGTGTTTTGTTGTGTCTTTTGACCTTCTCCTTGTTAGAAATAAAGAACTATTTTGCTTTAATTATAAGACACATATCAGATAAATATTATATGTATTTACACATAGATATAAATATAAATGGCTGTGGGAGCTCATTTGTATAAAATGTATGCTTTATGTTTGCACTGTTCGCTAACTGTATATAATATGTATGTATGTCCTCATGGGCTAGACAGCCTATTGGAATTTAATAAAATAAACTATCAAGCTATACGTAAATAATTCTCTATTTACGTATTCTTGAAATTTGTAATATATTTTCAGGTTTAAAAGTTCCAGCGTACACAGTAGTATCATTATTAAGTTGTACTTGTTTAACTATTAAGACCACCGCCGAAATACACTGTACTATTATACCATATTTGATCCACAGGGATTCGGCACGTTTGGGGGTACTAGTATATATATTTAAGTATACTTAAATATATATACTAGTACATGTAGCCCCAAACGTGCCGAATCCCTGTGATTTGATCATGGGTCATTTTTGACTTACAATCAATGTTATAATGTCTGTTTGTATTTGATGAAATAAAAACTACTTCTAGATGACTACTACTAGATGAAATAAAAACTACTACTAAATGAAATAAAAACTACTACTAGATGAAATAAAAACTACTACTAAATGAAATAAAAACTACTACTAGATGAAATAAAAACTACTACTAAATGAAATAAAAACTACTACTAAATGAAATAAAAACTACTACTAGATGAAATAAAAACTACTACTAAATGAAATAAAAACTACTACTAGATGAAATAAAAACTACTACTAGATGAAATAAAAACGAAATCTAGATGAAATAAAAACTACTACTAGATGAAATAAAAACGAAATCTAGATGAAATAAAAACTACTACTAGATGAAATAAAAACTACTACTAGATGAAATAAAAACGAAATCTAGATGAAATAAAAACTACTACTAGATGAAATAAAAACGAAATCTAGATGAAATAAAAACTACTACTAGATGAAATAAAAACTACTACTAGATGAAATAAAAACTACTACTAATGAAATAAAAACGAAATCTAGATGAAATAAAAACTACTACTAGATGAAATAAAAACTACTACTAGATGAAATAAAAACTACTACTAGATGAAATAAAAACGAAATCTAGATGAAATAAAAACTACTACTAGATGAAATAAAAACGAAATCTAGATGAAATAAAAACTACTACTAGATGAAATAAAAACTACTACTAGATGAAATAAAAACTACTACTAGATGAAATAAAAATCTATCATAACACCTATTTTGTATTAATAGTATACGTTTAAGAAGCAAACACGCGCATAGCAGCGTGGCATATCAAGTTAAATACTATCAATATATATGAAGTTAATACTAAGTTGATATCCAATAATGAAGTTATATCACGTTATGTTATATTGTTTATACAAATTTATTTTAGCTCGATTGCGAAACAAGTTATTTCAACTTATATGAATCACTCTCGAGACCTCATTCCTGATGGAATCCATCGCCACGAGGGAGAGAGAAGAAGCAACGTGGAATTTAAATGCCTTGCCTAAGGGCACAATCGTAACGGCTCCAGTGGGGCTCGAACTCCGGACCTTTCGCACCTGAAGCGAACGCGCATCCACTGCGCTATCACGGCTTCCACTTCCACGACATTTCTCTGTCATCCATTTACCATTCATAGAACATTCGTACACCGTACACTTCTGGTGGTGCCAAAGGATACCGGGCGATACAGTCACGGGCAGCTTGCGAACACAAATTGAAAAATTGGACGATGTTTTTATTGATAGCTGGTGAATACACCGGCATGTTAGTGCAGGGGACTCTGGATAGGTGTTATATTTTTGCTTAAATATTTTTGAGAATCAGGCGAATCTGACATCACATCGAGCAGAAACCCTGTACTTAAATGTATACACTGGTAACCCCAACAGCGTCGAACCCCTGATATAAATGCCACTTACCGCGAATTATTAGAAAAATGACGGTGACCCAAGCTGACGTTATAACTATGGCTGCTATTGCTGAAAATAACAAGAACATGAACACATATAACAAGAACATGAACACATATAACAAGAACATGAAAACATATAACAAGAACATGAACATATATAACAAGAACATGAACACATATAGCAAGAACATGAACACATATAGCAAGAACATGAACACATATAGCAAGAACATGAACATATATAACAAGAACATGAACATATATAACAAGAACATGAACATATATAACAAGAACATGAACACATATAACAAGAACATGAACATATATAACAAGAACATGAACATATATAACAAGAACATGAACATATATAACAAGAACATGAACATATATAACAAGAACATGAAAACATATAACAGGAACATGAAAACATATAACAAGAACATGAACATATATAACAGGAACATGAAAACATATAACAGGAACATGAAAACATATAACAAGAACATGAAAACATATAACAAGAACATGAACATATATAACAAGAACATGAAAACATATAACAGGAACATGAAAACATATAACAAGAACATGAAAACAACTTTAACTTTAAACTTTATTTATTTTACAACGATTGCGAAACAAGTTCTAACAACTTATATTAATCACTCTCGTTGGCGCATTCGTGTGGGAGGAAACCGGAGTACCCGGAGAAAACCCACATGTCCGATCTGGCGACCACCGTACCATCTCACATACTTCCCAGTCCGAGGATCGAACCCGGGTTGCATTGGTGAGAAGCGAGCGCGTTAACCACTGCGCTAATCGGACAGCCGTGAAAAAAACATGAAAACATATAACAAGAACATGAAAATATATAACAAGAACATGAAAACATATAGCAAGAACATGAAAACATGTATAGAGACAAAACAAACTTCATTATGCATGTCAGTAATACATCTACAATTATATCGATATAACTGGAACATGCATACCTAAAGTGATTTTTAAATATTGGTTTCATCATCTCAATTTCAAGTAAACTAATCTCAATTCATAATGTTCGTCATATTTATATAAATATATGTAATGTAATTATGTAGAACAGACATCATGCAGTATCTCGTACACACTCATCAAGTATGTCATCCCGCAGTGTCTCGTACACACTCACCAAATATGTCATTATACATTGTCTCGTACACACGAACCAAGTATGTCATTATACATTGTCTCGTACACACGAACCAAGTATGTCATTATACAGTGTCTCGTACACACGAACCAAGTATGTCATTATACAGTGTCTCGTACACACGAACCAAGTATGTCATTATACAGTGTCTCTTACACACTCACCAAGTATGTCATCCCGCAGTGTCTCTTACACACTCACCAAGTCTGTCATCCCGCAGTGTCTCTTACACACTCACCAAGTCTGTCATCCCGCAGTGTCTCTTACACACTCACCAAGTCTGTCATCCCACAGTGTCTCGTACACACTCACCAAGTATGCCATCACGCAGTGTCTCGTACACACTCACCAAGTACGTCATCACACAATGTCTCTTACACTCACCAAGTATGCCATCACGCAGTGTCTCGTACACACTCACCAAGTACGTCATCACACAATGTCTCTTACACACTCACCACATATGTCATCACGCAGTGTCTCGTACACACTCACCAAGTATGTCATCACGCAGTGTCTCGTACACACTCACCAAGTATGTCATCACGCAGTGTCTCGTACACACTCACCAAGTATGTAATCACACAGTGTCTCTTACACACTCACCAAGTCTGTCATCCCGCAGTGTCTCGTACACACTCACCAAGTATGCCATCACGCAGTGTCTCGTACACACTCACCAGGTATGTCATCACGCAGTGTCTCGTACACACTCACCAAGTATGTCATTATACAGTGTCTCGTACACACTCACCAAGTATGTCATTATACATTGTCTCGTACACACTCACCAAGTATGTCATCACGCATTGTCTCTTACACACTCACCAATTATATCATTATTCAGTGTCTCGTACACACTCACCAAGTATGTCATCACGCAGTGTCTCTTACACACTCACCAAGTCTGTCATCCCGCAGTGTCTCGTACACACTCACCAAGTATGCCATCACGCAGTGTCTCGTACACACTCATCAAGTATGTCATCACGCAGTGTCTCTTACACACTCATCAAGTATGTCATCACGCAGTGTCTCTTACACACTCACCAAGTATGTCATCACGCAGTGTCTCGTACACACTCACCAAGTATGTCATCACGCAGTGTCTCGTACACACTCACCAAGTATGTCATCACGCAGTGTCTCGTACACACTCACCAAGTATGTCATCACACAGTGTATCTTACACACTCACCAAGTATGTCATCACGCAGTGTCTCTTACACACTCACCAAATATGTCATCACGCAGTGTCTCTTACACACTCACCAAGTATGTCATCACACAGTGTATCTTACACACTCACCAAGTATGTCATCACGCAGTGTCTCGTACACACTCACCAAGTATGTCATCACGCAGTGTCTCGTACACACTCACCAAGTATGTCATCACGCAGTGTCTCGTACACACTCACCAAGTATGTCATCACGCAGTGTCTCGTACACACTCACCAAGTATGTCATCACACAGTGTATCTTACACACTCACCAAGTATGTCATCACGCAGTGTCTCTTGCACACTCACCAAGTATGTCATCACACAGTGTCTCGTACACACTCACCAAGTATGGCATTATACAGTGCGTCTTACACACTCACCAAGTATGTCATCACGCATTGTCTCGTACACACTCACCAAGTATGTCATTATACAGTGTGTCTTACACACTCACCAAGTATGTCATCACGCATTGTCTCGTACACACTCACCAAGTATGTCATTATACAGTGTGTCTTACACACTCACAAAGTATGTCATCATACATTGTCTCGTACACACTCACCAAGTATGTCATCATACAGTGTCTCTTACACACTCACCAAGTATGTCATTATACAGTGTCTCGTACACACTCACCAAGTATGTCATCACGCAGTGTCTCGTACACACTCACCAGGTATGTCATCATACAGTGTGTATTACATACTCACCAAGTATGTCATTATACAGTGTCTCTTACACACTCATCAAGTATGTCATCACGCAGTGTCTCGTACACACTCACCAGGTATGTCATCATACAGTGTGTATTACATACTCACCAAGTATGTCATCACGCCGCAGTGTCTCTTACACACTCATCAAGTATGTCATCACGCAGTGTCTCGTACACACTCATCAAGTATGTCATCATACAGTGTGTCTCACACACTCATCAAGTATGTCATCACGCAGTGTCTCGTACACACTCATCAAGTATGTCATCACGCAGTGTCTCGTACACACTCACCAAGTATGTCATTATACAGTGTCTCTTACACACTCACCAAGTATGTCATCACGCCGCATTGTCTCTTACACACTCACCAAGTATGTCATCACGCAGTGTCTCGTACACACTCATCAAGTATGTCATCATACAGTGTGTCTCACACACTCATCAAGTATGTCATTATACAGTGTCTCGTACACACTCACCAATTATGTCATTATACAGTGTCTCGTACACACTCACCAAGTATGTCATTATACATTGTCTCGTACACACTCACCAAGTCTGTCATCCCACAGTGTCTCGTACACACTCACCAAGTATGCCATCACGCAGTGTCTCGTACACACTCATCAAGTATGTCATCACGCAGTGTCTCGTACACACTCACCAAGTATGTCATTATACAGTGTCTCGTACACACTCACCAATTATGTCATTATACATTGTCTCGTACACACTCACCAAGTATGTCATCACGCATTGTCTCTTACACACTCACCAAGTATATCATTATACAGTGTCTCGTACACACTCACCAAGTATGTCATCACGCAGTGTCTCTTACACACTCACCAAGTGTGCCATCACGCAGTGTCTCGTACACACTCACCAAGTATGTCATCACGCAGTGTCTCTTACACACTCACCAAGTATGTCATTATACAGTGTCTCGTACTCACCAAGTATGTCATCACGCAGTGTCTCGTACACACTCACCAAGTATGTCATCACGCAGTGTCTCGTACACACTCACCAAGTATGTCATCACGCAGTGTCTCTTACACACTCACCAAGTATGTCATCACACAGTGTATCTTACACACTCACCAAGTATGTCATCACGCAGTGTCTCGTACACACTCACCAAGTATGTCATCACACAGTGTATCTTACACACTCACCAAGTATGTCATCACGCAGTGTCTCGTACACACTCACCAAGTATGTCATCACGCAGTGTCTCGTACACACTCACCAAGTATGTCATCACGCAGTGTCTCGTACACACTCACCAAGTATGTCACCACGCAGTGTCTCGTACACACTCACCAAGTATGTCATCACACAGTGTATCTTACACACTCACCAAGTATGTCATCACGCAGTGTCTCTTACACACTCACCAAGTATGTCATCACACAGTGTATCTTACACACTCACCAAGTATGTCATCACGCAGTGTCTCGTACACACTCACCAAGTATGTCATCACACAGTGTCTCGTACACACTCACCAAGTATGTCATCACACAGTGTCTCGTACACACTCACCAAGTATGTCATTATACAGTGTGTCTTACACACTCACCAAGTATGTCATCACGCATTGTATCTTACACACTCACCAAGTATGTCATCACGCATTGTCTCGTACACACTCACCAAGTATGTCATTATACAGTGTGTCTTACACACTCACCAAGTATGTCATCACACATTGTGTCTTACACACTCATTAAGTATGTCATCATACAGTGTATCTTACATACTCACCAAGTATGTCATTATACAGTGTCTCGTACACACTCACCAAGTATGTCATCACGCAGTGTCTCGTACACACTCACCAGGTATGTCATCATACAGTGTGTCTTACATACTCACCAAATATGTCATCACGCCGCAGTGTCTCTTACACACTCATCAAGTATGTCATCACGCAGTGTCTCGTACACACTCATCAAGTATGTCATCATACAGTATGTCTTACACACTCATCAAATATGTCATCACGCAGTGTCTCTTACACACTCATCAAGTATGTCATCACGCAGTGTCTCGTACACACTCACCAAGTACGTCATCACACAGTGTATCTTACACACTCACCAAGTATGACATCACGTAGTGACTTATATACACTCACCACTTATGACATCGTGTAGTGACTCGGGGTGTGTGACGCTATCGTCCTGCTGTTTGTTGTGGTATCGCACACGTACCGCGGGACTGTGGTTCGGTGTATCATGATCTGTACGTTTGACTATTGGAAGTCCAAGTTGTGACTGGTATGGTGGATACGTTTCTTGTGTTTGTCTCCTGAAAGAAAGGTTTTACTGTAATGTGGTTTTTCTCTGAATAAAACTTATATATAATTATATATACCTCTGGATATAATTTGGACCCTGAAGCTGCCAGTTTCTTGCAGAACCTCTATTACGTGCGGACCATGAAACGGCCGGTTTATCGGTTACAGCGCCTGTATTATTTGCGGACACTGAAACTGCCGGTTTCTCGGTTACAGAGCCTGTATTATTTTTCGACCATGAAACGGCCGGTTTATCGGTTACAGAGCCTGTATTATTTGCGGACCATGAAACGGCCGGTGTATCGGTTACAGAGCCTGTATTATTTGCGGACCATGAAACGGCCGGTTTCTCGGTTACAGAGCCTGTATTATTTGCGGACCATGAAACGGCCGGTTTCTCGGTTACAGAGCCTGTATTATTTGCGGACCCTGAAACTGCCGGTTTCTCGGTTACAGAGCCTGTATTATTTGCGGACCATGAAACGGCCGGTTTATCGGTTACAGAGCCTGTATTATTTGCGGACCCTGAAACTGCCGGTTTCTCGGATGCAGAACCTGTGTTATGTGCGGACCCTGAAACTGTCGGTTTATCGGTTACAGAGCCTGCATTATGTGCGGACCTTGAAACTGTCGGTATCTCGGTTACAAAGACTGTATTATTTGCGGACCCTGAAACTGCCGGTTTCTCGGATGCAGAACCTGTGTTATGTGCGGACCCTGACACTGCCGGTGTCTCGGTTGCAGAACCTGTATTATGTGTGGACCCTAAACTGCCGGTTTCTCGGTTGCAGAGTCTGTATTATGTGTGGACCCTGAAACTGCAGGTTTCTCGGTTACAGAGCCTGTATTATGTGCGAACCCTGAAACTGTCGGTTTATCGGTTACAGAGCCTGGGTTATGTGCGGACCCTGAAACTTCCGGTTTTTCGTAGAGCCTGTATTATGTACGGAACATGAAACGGCCGGTTTCTCGCAGAACCTGTATTATGTACGGACCCTGAAACTTCCGGTTTCTCGTAGAGCCTGTATTATGTGCGGATCATGAAACGGCCGGTTTCTCGCAGAACCTGTATTATGTGCGGACCCTGAAACTGCCGGTTTCTCGCAGAACCTGTATTATGTGCGGACCCTGAAACTGCCGGTTTCTCGCATAACCTGTATTATGTGCGGACCCTGAAACTGCCGGTTTCTCGCAGAATATGTATTATGTGCGGACATTCCTTATTATATGACCATAGGGCCAGCAAAAATAATAGTGTCTTGTGCCTGTGTTAATAGCCTAGTTCTATTACTCCTTATCTCCTTTCGTTCCTATTCGTTCTACATCAGGAAGGTACAGATGATATGCCATGCGGAAGAGGTTTGGAACAGTTGGAACACACACGTTTTACATTGTTTGGTCGGATTGCCGTTTGGTCCTGGATACCAGCATCTTACAAATACAACATGTATCGCCCTAGCATCGCACTAGAATCCTAATCGGATTAATCAGATTGTATTTTCGGCAGACAGACATCGGGACACACTAACGTGAAACAAATGCAACTCAACCACCGAACGAAGCCTTCGGAAGGGAATTAGGCTGACAATGCTCGGGTACACCTGGTGGCGTCATTAAGCAAGACATTTAAATTCACATTGTCTCTGCTCTCTCCTTCATGGCAAAGCTTTCCATAAGAAATGACTTTTCCAGAGAGATTTAAGAACTTTATTTCGCAATCGATCAAAAATACATTGATATTAAACTATTTATCTAAACTTATAATAAATCTTACAGCGAAAGTTGCCATCCAACTTCGGCTATCCACAAGCTTAGTGTCACAATGATCACACCCGTAAGACATGCCGTACAATCTTGTGAAATCCTCATAGTATTAAATCAAATGTACATAAACATTGAGGTATTGATACTTATAAATGGCGCGTACGTGACGTGGCAATACATAACGTTTTCCCGGGCTAAATTGCTGTGAACCGTTTAGATATTTTAGTTTGACTAGAATTAGCATATATTTTGAAAGGGTAAATATTTTAGCTTGGAAAGTGTATGAAGCTCTTTCAAAGTTATAATAACGAACTGTTATTTCGTGTTGTTATTATAGTGTAAGTTAACAGGACGGGAATTTAATTTACCGTTTCGTATTAAGGTTGTGATTTTCTATATTTGATTGCTTAGACAGTCGCCATTTTTGAGCAGTTAACGAACATATTCTGTAACGGGTATTTTCATTGGTCAAGGATATTTCTTTTTGGAACAGTTTATCTTAACATATAGTATAGGGGTATTTTTCATGCAATGGACTGATCTATTAATTTTAACCAATGGTTTACAATGAGTAGATTAACTCCGCGTTGTTAGCACGAAATGTCCGTGATTTTGTCCTATGTAACTTGAGATATGCGGGTTGTTAGGGGAGGTGGTAGCTGGCTTATGGTCAGTTACACAAAGTTCAGGCTTTGTCTTTTACACAGTTCACTGTGTGACATAATTAAAATGCGTCGGCGGTTGGGTTAATCATAATATACTACTCAAAATTTGATAAGGATCACTTTTTCTATGCTACGTAATTCGTAAGTTCTAAAAATATGCTGCTATAATACAACTTTATTCACCAAGCTACTTTAATTAATTCCTAAATACATGTTAGGATTTTGAGCAGAACACATTGAGATATAATAAAATGATAAACATATATGATAATTAAATTATATTAGTAGCACTCAATATTGTGTTTGGTTGTCTTTGATGGTTTGTCTTCCTGGGTGGTCAGGACGGTGTAGTATAATGTTGTGAATCATTGAGTCTTATGAGAAGTGTCCGTCCGTCATGATAGCTACAGCTTAGTAAAGGTTGGATTGTCATATGTCTGTCCATATTGCATACAGATCTGAGGTTGTGCGTCCGTCTAGTTCATTCCACATATTACATTGAAGTTTAGCACCTATTACATTGGTGCAGGGGCCTATTACAATAGATATATTATTTGTAAAATTGTAATGCATATTTACGGAATACATTCCACGCCATATGTATCTCGATATCTATTATGGTATTAACACATTCCCTCCATTAGAAGCAATGTTAAATTAGCTACGCCGCATAGGTGTAGGCTATTATTAGTGAAATGCGTACACAATGTACAGAGTAATTTCGTCTGCCTGGTTGTTACTACACGTGTACACAATGTACAGAGTAATTTCGTCTGCCTGGTTGTTACTACACGTGTACAACATGTACAGGGTAAGTTCGTCTGCCTGGTTGTTACTACAGTGTACACATGTACAGAGTAATCGGTGCCTGGTTGTTACTACACGTGTACACATGTACAGAGTAATTCCGCGTGTCTGGTTGTTACTACACGTGTACACATGTACAAGTAATTGTGTGGTTGTTTGTGTTGTTGTTTCCGCGTGCCTGGTTGTTACTACACGTGTACAACATGTACAGAGTAATCGGCCTGGTTGTTACTACACGTGTCAACATTACAAGTAATCGTGCCTGGTTGTTACTACACGTGTACAACATGTACAGAGTAATCCGCGTGCCTGGTTGTTACTACATGTGTACAACATGTACAGAGTAATTTCGTCTGCCTGGTTGTTACTACACGTGTACACATGTACAGAGTAATTCCGCGTGCCTGGTTGTTACTACACGTTACACCATGTACATAGTAATTCCGCGTGCCTGGTTGTTACTACACGTGTACAACATGTACATGTAATTTCGTTGCCTGGTTGTTACTACACGTGTACAACATGTACAGAGTAATTTCGTCTGCTGGTTGTTACTACACGTGTACACATGTACAGAGTAATTCCGCGTGCTGGTTGTTACTACATGTGTACAACATGTACAGAGTAATTTCGTCTGCCTGGTTGTTACTACACGTGTACAACATGTACAGAGTAATTCCGCGTGCCTGGTTGTTACTACACGTGTACACCATGTACATAGTAATTCCGCGTGCCTGGTTGTTACTACACGTGTACAACATGTACATAGTAATACCGCGTGCCTGGTTGTTACTACACGTGTACAACATGTACAGAGTAATACCGTCTGCCTGGTTGTTACTACATGTGTACAACATGTACAGAGTAATACCGCGTGCCTGGTTGTTACTACACGTGTACAACATGTACAGAGTAATTTCGTCTGCCTGGTTGTTACTACACGTGTGCAACATCTACAGAGTAATACCGCGTGCCTGGTTGTTACTACACGTGTACAACATGTACAGAGTAATTTCGTCTGCCTGGTTGTTACTACACGTGTGCAACATGTACATAGTAATTTCGTCTGCCTGGTTGTTACTACATGTGTACACCATGTACAGAGTAATTTCGTCTGCCTGGTTGTTACTACACGTGTGCAACATGTACATAGTAATTTCGTCTGCCTGGTTGTTACTACATGTGTACACCATGTACAGAGTAATTTCGTCTGCCTGGTTGTTACTACACGTGTACAACATGTACAGAGTAATACCGCGAGCCTGGTTGTTACTACACGTGTACAACATGTACAGAGTAATTTCACGTGCCTGGTTGTTACTACACGTGTACAACATGTACAGAGTAATTTCACGTGCCTGGTTGTTACTACACGTGTACAACATGTACAGAGTAATTCCGCGTGCCTGGTTGTTACTACATGTGTACAACATGTACAGGGTAAGTTCGTCTGCCTGGTTGTTACTACACGTGTACAACATGTGTGGAAAAGAATTTCATAATTCGAGGACATTTACGCACAACCTGTACCATTCCCAAAAAAGAGAACATTCACTTATCGTTTCCATATTCAAGCAACTGTGTTGATTTAATGTATCAACTGCACCCAGTTATCACACATGTCTGTCATAAAGACAATACTTAATATAGTAGCATCCGGTGTACCCGAGGGATATGCATTAGGTCCATTTTGGTAATGTTTGGCTCAAAGCCAAATAGTGAACATTTTAGAAAATGTTTCATTTAGACAAGTTAAAAACTTGTTGGATTCCCTCCATTGCCAAGTGTTCACAACCAGTACATCGTCTGTTCCACACTCCACAGCTTTATGTAGAAGGTGGATCAAAGAATAGCAATAACCTAGATTTGCAAAGAATACTAATACATGTATACATACTCCTGGGGCTGGGACAGAGTTGTATGCATTTTTATGTATAGGGAAAATTTGGGTTCTCGCTCGAAAACCCTATAGATTTTTCCCAGCATGCCCCAAAAGTTGCCCACCGGGCGAGAAACCATGCCGGTAATATCTCGGCCATTTCTTGAGCGATTTTGACAATCTTTTTTTTTAATAGAGGTTTTTGTGGGTGTGAAACACGTTTAAAACAATATAAAATCGATATGGAGTCTCTATCAAGTGATTCCAATGTCAATCGAAAATACAGACCATGTTCCTGCACATGTTCCACAATCACCATTCTGGCAGAAAAAGAACACCAATGTCTGTATTGAATGCCGAGTTTGCACACAGTCTAGGACGCGGTGGCAAACTCTTTGTCACCTCTTTGAATCGACAGGTGCCGGTACCAGCATGACATGGCCATGTTCACTGTCAAAATGAAGCGGATATGAAGTTGCCAGGCCATTTTGACCCAGGGAACTTCACATCAGCAGCAATGGATAACTGGGACCACGAAGATGCAAATTCATCTGAACACGATACGGTGTGTGTCCTCTACCAGCATAAGCCTAAGGTCGTCTTATCCAAACCCAAGCGCTCTGACACATCATAGTCCGAAAGCCCTAAAGGAAGTATTGCCATGCCAGCAGCTACAATAATTTGGAGAAAATATGAAAAAGTATGACCTACCTACAACCTACAAAGGACACCATCAACCAGCAGTCTACGATGACATTAGGCGGGACAAGAGACTATCCGATATGGCTTGGGCTATATGCAGACTTAACTTGGAACCCCGTGATTGCCACATGGCGGACTTGGTATATCCGACAAGTCAAACTATGCAATCGTGGAGTGCAAGCAATGCGGTTTGGACGGGTGGCAATGTCCCACTCAAGCAAGTTGCATTTATGCCCGTAGTGCCACTTGACACCAACAACGGGGAAGTTGTATACACAGAGTTGAATAACATCAAGTCCCTGTGTTCTCAACTAGTACAATAATATATTCCACTCTATGCCGATGGTGTACAGTATAGCAAAAATGATACAGCTTCGGAGACCAGATGAGTTCAAGTGTATCATATTGTGTTTATGGACGTTCCACACTACGAAAAACTTGCTTAAGTGCTGTTGCAGGAGCATCGAAGGAAGTGGTGCAGAGCATGTATGGCTTGAGACACATATCTACGGGCCATCTGTAATCCAGACCTCGATTCTTAATGCGGGTCATTACGCTCAGTCGCTTGATGCTCAACAGATCCTGGCCGAAGCGATGCAGCGCCTACTGTTGAAGGAATTCTTCAAGAGTACTGGAGTTGACAACTATGTCACGGAATTTAGGCTTTTGGCCAGCCTCCGCAGTGCAATGAAATATTGAGCCCGAGAACGCAACAAGAAGATGCTCGATCAGTTCAAAGCTTCTTCTACTCAGCTGATGAGTGACCTTGATGAGTTCATAGAGTCAAGAGTCAAGGAGTGCGAGAATTTCAAATTATGGTACCAGTACTTGTCTCGGTTCCAGGCGGTCTTAGATCTTCTTCGTGCCGACAGAGAGGGTTCTTGGGACCCCCACCTCGATGCCATGCAGCGGGCACTGTATGAATTTGCCACTTGGGACTGCACACACTACCTTCGCTGGGGGGAAGTCTACCTGGAAGACTGCAGAAACTTGCCTCAGGAGGTGTATGAGAACTTTGCAGAACTAAACTCCTCTGTGAAGGACATTTTTGGTGTCTTTACAGCTGTCGGGGGTAACCAAAAGCTCGAGCAAACAATAGAACTTTCTTCAAAATGCAGTGACAGCATCATTGGGCATTGCAAGTGGAAACAATTTGTCGCCCAATGGGATCTGATCTTTCACGAGATGATGGGTGTGAACAACTTGCTTCGAGACATTACAGGTGTTCATGAACACACGTCAGAAGCCTATGTACATCATGAATCATCCCAATCCTACACGAACAAGAGCGAAGAAAATATCCAGAACTGTGTCCGCTTTATTGAGGAAAGAAAGTCTCCTTTCTCAATGATTGCCCAAAGAAACTTCACAACTTTGTAACCAAACAAGGCATGCCTGAAAACATAATAAGTGGTTTGCTGAATGCGACAGACATTGGGAAAAAAGCTTATAAGCATTTTCACCATGAGCGCTTCATCACGAGGAATGTACGACTAGACAGTCCGATCAGCCGTCGCAAGATCCATACAATGATCAGTATAAAGAACAACAAGCAGAAGTCAACTGTAAAGCAAACTGTGAGACAAGTCAACATCACAGACAAGTCTATTGACATCGCTCGACACAGACACATTACAACGAATGAGCTCCTCAAGTATGATGTTGTACCTAGTCCCATGATATTTGACGCCGACGGCCACATGACCCACCTAGAGAAAAGTCTGCTCATACGTGAGCTTGAGCTTGTCTTGACTGATGCTGATATGCAGTATATGCATTGTGATAATTCTGCATTTATTATAGACGTCATGGCCCTAGTCTGCCGCCTACCACTTCAGGGGCTGAATGCATTCGGTGTCCTGCTCACACTCATGCAAAAGTCTTTAGCGATATACCACAAAAATGGCCGCTGTGACTATGTCTTTGACATCTATTGTGGAGAACCTTCCATAAAAGACCAAGAACACGAGAGAAGGTGTACTGCACCTTCGATTGTGTTAACTGAAATCACACCTGAGTCTCCACTTTCACAGATGGCTAACTTCTGGCCATCACAACAGAACAAGATGATTTTGGAACAGCTTATTTACAAACATGTCTCTGGTCTCGCCATGGACTTACCACGCCCTACTGTCGTGAGTCAGCTATCAATGCAGGGCGATGACTGGCCATGTACTTCCTTGTATAAAGGCAACAGAACAGTACTTCCTGAATTGTACTCACAGTTAGACGAGGCAGACTTGTGGCTGGTTCTCCATGCCTTCAACTGTGCTAAGGCAGGCTGCAAAACCTGTGTAGTTTTGTCCAACGACACTGACGTTGCTGTGGCCATACTCTACCACTTACCTATCCTGAAAGAAGCAGGACTAAGCGAGCTCTGGATGCGAGGTGGATGCGGCAAAACTGCGATTTATCCCACTGCACATTTTGCACGAACGTCAAGGTCAAGACGTTTGCAATGTCCTTCCCGCCTTGCACTGCTTGACTGGATGTGATGCACCGAGCAAAGTAGGCACCAAGAAAGCTGCCCTCAAAGCCCAGCCCACACAATTGCTTAGAAATTTCGGTAGAGAAATGACAATTACACCCGAGACCAAGGCTGATGCTGAACAAGTCCTTGTGTTGGTCTTAAGAGAGAGTAACCAATATTCGTCTTTCACACAGCTTCGTGCCCAAATATATCACCAGACCAAGGGCTCATCACATCAAAATTTACCTCCAACGTGCTTCCACACATAATGCGAGCCTTATTCGGTACATACTCGATTATCCACATCTTCCAACCCATCATCATAGCTCCACTACATTTTGGGTATCAGCTAGAGAACTCGTGCCTTATTCCAGTCACTGTGGCTAGTGTGCTCGAGCCACATGTACATGCCGCATGAAGTTGCAAGATGATGCCTGCACCAATCCATATAATTAGATCTGTTTCATTGTGATGTGGGTGTTAAATCTTAACACATTTGTGTCATTAAAAATTTCAGACCTGATTTAGTTTCTCCGGAAGAATTTCAGAGCCTCTACCATGTAAACAAGTTCTCAAATCAACTAAATTTTGCTTTTATCATGTTCAACAGCCAAACAAAACTCTATTTAAAAAAATGATTGTCAAAATCGCTCAAGAAATGGCCGAGATTTGACCTGTATGGTTTCTCACCGGCGGAGAATGTAGAACATGTGCTGGAACATGGTCTGTATTTTCGATTGACATTGGAATCACTTGATAGAGACTCCATATCGATTTTATATTGTTTTAAACGTGTTTCTCACCCAAAAAAGCCTCTATTAAAAAAAAAAAGATTGTCAAAATCGCTCAAGAAATGGCCGAGATATGACCGGTATGGTTTCTCGCCCGGTGGGCAACTTTTTGGGGCATGCTGGGAAAAATCTATAGGGTTTTCGAGCGAGAATCCAAATTTTTTTTTAAAGCCTAGGACCTATACTACCATATAAAAGTGGATTTTCCCCTATACATAAAAATGCATACAACTCAGGCCCAGCCCCTAGAGTAACAAGCATTACAGACGTTCATGTCGCTTATATCTCCGTTTTAGTTCCCATGTACGATTAGTCATTGTTTATCTTTTTCAATTTATTAATTCATATTTTATTACAAATATACAGTTTACACAAAATTTAGATACATGAATGAAAAGGGATTAGAACCGAAAGCTATTATAGCTTATAGAGGTCTTCTCCTATAGCAAGGTATTATAGCTTATAGAGGTCTTCTATAGCAAGGTACTTAATGCAATTGCGATATGACAGTGTTGTACTATTTTCTAAGCTATTAATTTAAATTTGAAATAATGGTAAATTAATGGTTGTTTGATGTAGACCCCATAATCGATATATATTATTGTTTAACTGAGTATTTTGAAATTCTGTAACTATACTGGGATAGTTGCGTATGCGTAAGACATGACTATTTTGTTATTGCTTAGAACAAATTAAATAATCTCAATAATGTGATATTTTTCGTAAAAACCAGTTTTAAGTTTAAGTTTAACTTTTCACTTTTATGAATGGTGCTGCACACTGAGGTATTCTAAGGAGTCGTGAATGGCGTAAACATATCTATTCGATATTATATAACATAATTTACTACAAATAATTATGTACACAATACATACAAGTGGATTGAAGTGAAAGCTAAAAGCTTATTGGATTTCTCTCCAGAAGTCGTGTTGAATGTCCAATAGTTCCAATGTGTAATAATCATTTATTACATATATATGTAACATAAAGTAAAAAAGAATTAAAAAAAGAACTGTCTACACGAGTAAACTTGTTTTGTGAACTTATAAATTGTCCATTATTTCCCTTTGGTTATTTTTACAAGCTCATTAATAATGTTATAAATGATGCTTTACTAAAGTCAACTAATGGATACATTTGCATTATTTGAGAAAAAGGGCATAGCGAGACTTTATGATAACGTGTACTGCTGTAAATAAATACGCAAAAACCGTTAATTGAGCCGTGTTGAGTTTCTGATCATATCAATGTCATTTTGCCAGAAGTTAAAACGTGAAAAATCGACAGACTGAAACCCAGGCTACTCGGTGGCATTCAGGTCTTATTGTGCTCTAGTTTATAAAGGTATGTCGTCCAAAGGCATTGTCAGTGAGCGACCGAATCCGCTGCGATTGGACTCCGACGTGTATCCCTCACGTCTTAAATATATATGTGTTTACGTTCCAAATGGATATTTTTTAATGAAAGCAGCTGAGGTGCCATTCTACCGAACGATTGTTAATATGAATCGGACCTCGCCATATTTATATTTGAACACAAGTTAGCGGAAAGCCCTCTAGTTATTTTTAGAACTACAAATGTACACGTAAGTCTACTAACACATGCCTTTCACTTGCGTTTGTGTTAAATGAATATATTTATATAACTGACCAAGCAAAATATACCAACGCCTGTTCCCAGGATAGCCACTGAGGAAAGATCGTTAATGCAATATGGTATTTGTAATTTACTTCCTTTGAAGTATCTGCCTCAGTTGTGTGCTAGTTCTGTTTACGGGCGGGTAATAACTGATTTCTTTAATTAATTAATTTTTCCTTAATTGTGTACCTAAAATTTGACAACTGGCCTATGGCGACAACTGAAACTGTCTCCATGTCGCAACATGCTTTCATATTCGAGACAGCCGACGGCGATGTGTTCCTTAGCGGAAATTATCGATGATTGAATACTGCTTTCGGCATGTCTGACAAACCACAGATCTTCACATGATCGTAGAACGGAAATGGACGATATGCTACGGAATTTACCGGACAAAGGGGAAGAGGTTTGTACCCGTCGGACAACAAACCAGGAACTGACATAATACATTCATTATAAAACTACGACCAGCCTACAACTCATCACTAGTTCTCCAGTAGTCGTCAGTCAACACAAGTCTTCAGTCAACAAGGTTAGTAGAGTTTTCACTTTTCTTGAGCATTTGTTTATATAGTTTTAAAGCGACATTACATTGCAAAACGCAAATAAAATGCATTTGTTTCACGTATAAATGCATAGCTACTACACATTATTCTGAATACATTCGAACACTACATTTGAATCAATAAACAGTGTTGTTGTGGTATACACACTTTCAAAAGTGAAACTAGGATTTCATATAACTGTCATCCGAGCCCCTGAATTGACGTTTGTTTGTCATTGGAGTCAATACTAAACACGCGATACTTTCGATTAGAGATAATTTAACTAAGATTAGTCTACACATAAATGTGCATATACACACATGTGAGATACCACGGTAAATATGTACCATACCTCGTGGTATTCAGGATGAATGCGTTGTATTACGCATGAATGTCGACCCAGTTTACATTATTTTGTTTTGTCAACAAACCGCGTATGCGACGTTTGTTTATTTGTTGTGATACTCATTTTTTGAGGCAAATATTTATAAAAATATATATACCATATAATATCAAATTACATTCTGCAGACATTTGTGTTTTCACCGATGTAGTGTCGCTTTAAAAACACAGGTAATAAACACAGCTATCATATTAACCTCAGAATATATCATATTCAAATACATTATTTCTTTAGATGATTCGTGCAGTTTATGTGGAACATTTTGTATTGTAAAGCTAGGTCGATCGGAAAATATCATTTTATTAATATTAACCCGTAACCTGCCGAATAAATTGGACGGAATGAGCAAACAACATAGATCCAGACCAGCTGTGTCAGATCAGGCTATATGTTATTTGCTATTCGGACAAGTGTTTCAAACAAATCATGAATATTAATGGTTTCATATTTTGATTTTCAGCAACATGAAAGTCACAGCTCTAGCCACTTTTGCCCTTCTCGGAGCCCTCGGTGTGGCCCTCGGTATGGGATATGGCGGCGGCGGCGGCGGTGCCGGCGTTGGATACGCCTACGCGCCAGCATACGGATACGGCGGCGCACAGGGTGGTGGCTTCGGGTTCGGAGATAACACGTTATGTAAGTCAAACTTTAATACACTTCTTTTGACATGGCATAATTTGCACGTGCACAAACAATCAATGAAGACATTCCTTTCTACACTAGATTCCAGTCAATGAGTTACAGTTAACAACAGTCACATTATCTATACTTATATATGCAATGGGTTACAGTTAACAACAGTCACATTATCTATAATTATATATGCAATGGGTTACAGTTAACAACAGTTACATTATCTATTTTTATATATGCAATGAGCTACAGTTAACAACAGTCACACTATCTATATTTATATATGCAATGAGCTACAGTTAACAGCAGTCACATTATCTATATCTATATTTATATATGCAATGAGTTACAGTTAACAACAGTCACATTATCTATATTTATATATGCAATGAGTTACAGTTAACAACAGTCACATTCACTATATTTATATATGCAATGAGTTACAGTTAACAACAGTCACATTCACTATATTTATATATGCAATGAGTTACAGTTAACAACAGTCACATTATCTATACGTATATATGCAATGAGTTACAGTTAACAACAATCACATTATCTATATTTGACTCCATTTTGTTAACCACAATCTTGTTAGATCTTATTATTGTTTACGTTTACTTATCGTCGCTACAGGCTGCCCATATGAGCGACGCAATGATACAGACAGAGACCCATTCCAGAGTCGCCTCTGGTTCTATTACGTGCACGGTGTAAACTATCGTTTTTATTAGACTAACATAATATAGTAATGAATCAACGGAAATTCGCGAGAGAAAAAATAAGCATGTGATCTTTGTGTCAACTCACGGTTCTATCTATATATATAGTAGTTAAGGCGTCCGCCTACGGAACGGGGGGGGGGGTTGAATGTTCGAATCTCGTCAGAGTTTCGTTCTGATATGGTCGGTTGGTGAGCCGCCAGCTAGTTAAATAATGGTTACCGATTGCCTACGAGCCTGAAGCCTGGCATACACGCATAGGATTCGGAAAGTACTGCTGTTCATAAAAAGAGGTGTCTCATAAGTCAGAAATGGCTGGCTCTTTAAATATGGGGTGACACTATAATACACAAACACTTTACGTTACTTTATATATAGATGAACCAAGCAGCATTGCACGATCCTTAAAATCAATGTATTTTACTCTAGTGCAATGCATCTGTGTGTATAGCAGTATATGCTTTCAATGTATCTTCTTATTTTATTATATTATATATTTTCAGTGTACTTGCTTTGCGCCCTTGCTTTTCTCTTCATCCTCTTCCAAAGCGATCTGTTCAACTTCACCTCCTCTTCGTCGTCGTCCTCCACCACACCCATCAGCATTATCCAGGGCTAACTTTGGTGGTAAGTCTAACATATATTTATTAGTCATATTATGCCCTGGTTAGAATGTAGATTGCGCTTGTCCGTCTGTATGTTCGTACGTCTGTCCGTCACACTTTCGCCGTCGAACATGCATACGGAGATTTTGAAATAGCTTAGTACAATATAGTACAACTATCTGCCACATCAAGACGAAGTGTCGATTCCAAGACACGTGTCCCTAACTCAGAGGTCATTTAGCTAACGGTTGCATAGTTTTCCACACTGTTCAGTCTAAAATAAAAAGGAAATGTGTTCGTTTATGTGAATGATCGAATAATATTTCACTCATGAACATAGAACGCTATTAGTATTACTCGTGGCTAGCACCACTCGTGATAATAATGCTTTCAATGTTCATTCGGTGAACTATAATTCGATAATTCTCTGAAACAAACACATATCCTCTTACTATTGTTGTCATATCGTAAGTGATATTATATTGCATGGCAATGCTTCATTCACTTGTTTTATTTGTTTTCTGAAATACACATTCATCTGTTACGCTATTGAGACACAGCGTATAAAACGCAGATGCGGTTTAAGAAGACACCGTGTGCTTTAAGAATGTACGCCTTGCCTCTAAATTGAATTCTTGGATTCACCTTTATTTGATAACAACGTGTAATTTTAATTACATTCTATTTATTCCAGATTTGTTATAGAACCAGCCAGTGTATTCAACATCATATCTATGTTTGTGTTCGTGTTGTATGTTGACTGACCCGAGTGTACCCGACTTCTGTGATAACCCGAGTCTTCATTCTCCTCGTCGCCATTGTATTGATATGTCTCATTTAAAGAATAATAAATAATCTATCATCAGAAACGTTGTCTCAGTAATTCTTATCTCATGAAAACCCACAATCACATGTAGGGCAGTTGGAGGTCACGACCCTTTTGTGTGTTTGTTTTTGGCGTTTACCTAGCGGTGAAAATAGTAGTAGTCAAATATGTAATGCAATTTCATTAGCATTGTGTCGTAACGACATGATTATAACGAACTTCTATGACATATTGCCAGAGTTGTCAGTTACAAATAAGGAAAAGGCATTAATGAAATGCCGTCTGCTACAATTATTTGAATAATCATAGCATTTATTTTACCCAGCATGCAAATAGCTTCTGATATTGGGGCGTCTATCGTATACTAGAATACATAGAAAACGCACACCTACATTATATGACTATTATTACATGAAAACGAAATACGAAGGATTCCATCAAAGGTATATCACATCTTTGTAACAAAACACAAAATGAACAACTAAAAATAAAAATCTATCACCAGAAACGTTGTCTCTGTCACTCTGTATTATCTCACGAAAGAGCACAATGTGTTGTTGTTGTGGGAACATTGGAGTTACGACCACTGTCCATACACTTTCTTAATTAGTTAATTAAGGAATGAATCGCCGGTTAATAGTTTCCATCGGGGTATGAACTACATTGGGCGTGGTTAAACTGTGTGGAGGCCGAAAGCATACGCTTTAACGTTAAGCACGCTCAGTGTAATTCAAACCCCAATGAAAACTTATACATGTATTTACATTAATTATTCTTTTCAATGACACAAAGAAAATATAGAACACTGCATTTAAAATGTTTTAGTCCAGATTTGCAACTTACCGTGCGCCAGAACATGTAAATAGATCATCCTTGGAACAGCGTAAGCTGTAAGACACGCCTTTTATCGCTGCCTAACACTGCGAATGCGCATGTCCGTAACTTCGAGTGCAGCTGCATATCATTAATTGGGAACCCTCATACGAACATATATGCAATCATGGCGCATACGTTCACCGAAGGAAATGCAATAACGATGTAAATATTTGTTTATAGGAACAAAGTATCAAGTCATGTTAGAATATTAAACTTAAGATGAACATGCTGTACAATTACGAACTATTAATAAATCCAAAACAATTAAACCAGCCTAATTCCTTTTACAGTGTTGTTTGCAATTTTATCTACATTTAAACATAGAATGAGTATTTAGATAGTGAAATACAATGTGTTATTCCACTTGTTGAAAGCTTGTAGTCGTGCAATATCGTGCAATATCGTGCAATAATCAAACTCTCCACATTGTTAGAACATGGTATGCTAAGGTCCTGAAGAACGAATATTTCAAAATGGCCTAACAATTCAATATGGCCGTCTACCATGTATATTTACAACTAAAATATGATATTACAAATGCATATATAATAATAACAATAATAATAAAGACTTTATTTAACGAGAGAACTCATTTTTGAACAAATAAGTCAA
The DNA here is from genome assembly GCA_014843695.1 of Archivesica marissinica. Taxonomy (NCBI): domain Eukaryota; kingdom Metazoa; phylum Mollusca; class Bivalvia; order Venerida; family Vesicomyidae; genus Archivesica; species Archivesica marissinica. The sequence goes on from CM026389.1 coordinate 32,048,105, forward strand.
TCTAACATGAGACCCGTAACAAATTAAAACATGAAATAGCACAATGAAACACGTAAACAGTAACCAGTAAAACATGAAATAGCAAAATGAAACATGTAAACAGTAACCAGTAAAACTTTCATAGGATATAAGATATAAGCTGCAAGAACTAATACGTATATTCATGTATATTTGTAAATTATCCGTTTATTAGGTTATTTGTCTATTCTTTGCACCACCTGATATATAAAGCTCTGAAGTGTGGAACAGAATGTGCTGTTTTGATGTGATAAGGGAGGGAATTCCATAAGTGTGACCCTGCATATAAGAAAGCTTTTCTGAACACTTCAGTAGTCTCGGTCGATCTCCTCACGACGTGCACGTCGTGACCGGGGCACATCCCGCAGCAGCAGCGTAGGGTTCTGGGATCTTCTGGTCGTCGATCTTGCGAATGGGAAATCTCTCCAACGTGTATCCACGGCTATGGCACATCAGGACAGATCCACCACCTCTTCTAGATAGTGTTTGGGGTATCTCACTATATCTTCGCTGGCGTTTTCGAGCTTTCGATCTTTCTTCTACTTCTCCGGCGGATAGACGAGACAGCGGACCTGAGGGAGCGGCAACGGTCGTGGCATCCACGCTCCCTTGAGTGACAATCGACGACCAGATGTCTAACTGCCAGATCCGTATAAATGCTGCTGCGGGGTGACCAACAGTGAGGAGGGTGGCCCTATAACGGACCCATTCGAAAGAGGAAACAGGAACTTGTCACCCTGCGAAGAACGAAGATGCCTTCCCAGCTGTCTACATAAACAACTTAGAGATATCTACATAAACTTCTTAGAGAAACCAGTCGCCCAAATGCATTCATGCGGTGGCCACTATAAATAAACTTATATACGTATGCACTTCGGTAGTTGGCTTAGGAGGGTAAAGTTGGAAATTGGCGAATGATCACAAGTTTTGAGTTCGAACATCGGAAGTAAATTTGAATGACTCTTGCAGATAAACAGGTGCTAGGCCATTGAGTGTTTTAAAAGCATAACGTTCATATCATGTCACAAATTGAATTCAGTCATCTTTGTCATAAAGCACTCTTTTCTGAGAAGAGGGCATCTCAGGGCATGCATATGGTATTACATGCCGACTGGCAACGGATTTGTGAAAATAGTGGTTCAATTGCATAACTACAATACACGAGACATCGACACTGATATCTGATTATTATAATAGATGTACATAGCTAGTTTAAAAACAATTTTATGTTTATGTAGTCAGAAAAATGAGTCTTTGGAAACGAGGGCTTGAGGGTACCGAACATTTCGCACCTGAAGCGAACGCGCTACCACTGCGCTATCACGGCTTATATTAATCGCTCTAGAGACCTCATTCCTGATGGAATCCATCGCAAGGAGGGAGAGCGAAGATGCAACGTGGAATTTAAATGGCTTGCCTAAGGACACAGTCGTATCGGCTCCAGCGGGGCTCGAACTCTGCGCTATCACGACTTCCAGTTTATTTGATCCTTCATCTCTTTGAAATGCTGAACAACATGGCCATACAACCGATGCTGAACAACATGGCCATAAAACCAATGCTGAACAACATGGCCATATAACCGATGCTGAACAACATGGCCATACAACCGATGCTGAACAACATGGCCATACAACCGATGCTGAACAACATGGCCATACAACCGATGCTGAACAACATGGCCATACAACCGATGCTGAACAACAGGGCCATACAACCGATGCTGAACAACATAGCCATACAACCGATGCTGAACAACATAGCCATACAACCGATGCTGAACAACATAGCCATACAACCGATGCTGAACAACATGGTCATACAACCGATGCTGTACAACATGGCCATAAAACCAATGCTGAACAACATGGCCATAAAACCAATGCTGAACAACATGGCCATATAACCAATGCTGAACAACATGGCCATATAACCGATGCTGTGTACAAACAAGAACACTAGATGTATTGTAGATGACAAAGTAGTGGACACATTTAAGAACATTGAAAAGTTAGGAAAACAATAGTACAGCACATTTGCCATAGAAATATTGGACCCAATTAAACAGAATACATACGCTCATGTTATGCTATGTTATGCTATGTTATGTTATGTTATGTTATTTAACACACATACGTCAAGGGAAATTTCAAAAGAGAACAAACTGTTGTCATGTTTGAAGCAAAATTGTCCCCTCTTTTCAAAGTTGTATGTGTTATGCCACGTGCGGGATGGGGGTCTTGATGATTTATTTGCCAATGGAAATCACAAGTTTCCCCCTATCTCTCTTACGTTTGGGGACAAAATGTGACTTCATTGGATGTCGTGAAAACATTATTCCAACACAACTTGAACAGCCATCAGTTGAAGCTGTGTCTGTCTGTTGAATTGTCATTGTCAACAAATGGTATGGTGTCAATCAAAATATATAAACCATCAGCACCAAAACCACTCCTCCACATACTGAGATGCAACTAAGTGGAAAATGTGACACACGCCAAGTACATGCCTGCTGTACTCACCAGCATGTGGCCAGTGTAAGGGACTCAAAATCCAATCCAATATATTCGGATAAACTCGCCACCGCCGATGATTTGGGCGAGTAAAGATGCACCATAGAAGAAACAATTCCAGGAAAGAACATTTCCGACAATTATTGATAAATAATTAGCCAAATATTAGAAAGGGGCCAGTTGCTAGGTGAGACAATGTTCCATCCATGCATTTCACGTTCCCAGTTGCTAGGTGAAATAATGTTCGATACGATTCACGTGCACAGTTGCTACGTGAGATAATGTTCGGTACATTTCATGTGCCCAGTTGCTACGTGAGATAATGTTCGGTACATTCCATGTGCCCAGTTGCTAGGTGAGATAATGTTCGGTACATTCCATGTGCCCAGTTGCTAGGTGAGATAACGTTCGGTACATTTCATGTGCACAGTTGCTAGGTGAGATAATGTTCGGTACATTTCATGTGCACAGTTGCTAGGTGAGATAATGTTCGGTACATTTCATGTGCCCAGTTGCTAGGTGAGACACTGTTCGGTACATTTCATGTGCACAGTTGCTAGGTGAGACACTGTTCGGTACATTTCATGTGCACAGTTGCTAGGTGAGATAATGTTCGGTACATTTCATGTGCCCAGTTGCTACGTGAGACAATGTTCCATCCATGCATTTCACGTTCCCAGTTGCTAGGTGAAATAATGTTCGATACGATTCACGTGCACAGTTGTTAGGTGAGCTATTGTTCGGTATATTCCGCGTGCCCAGTTGATATGTGCTATACGATCGGTATATTCCATGTACCCAGTTGTTAGGTGATATAATGTACTGTATATTTCACGTGCCCAGTTGCTATGTGCTATACGATCGGTATATTCCATGTACCCAGTTGTTAGGTGATATAATGTACTGTATATTTCACGTGCCCAGTTGCTATGTGCTATACGATCGGTATATTCCATGTACCCAGTTGTTAGGTGATATAATGTACTGTATATTTCACGTGCCCAGTTGCTATGTGCTATACGGTCGGTATATTCCATGTACCCAGTTGTTAGGTGATATAATGTACTGTATATTTCACGTGCCCAGTTGCTATGTGCTATACGGTTGGTATATTCCATGTACCCAGTTGTTAGGTGATATAATGTACTGTATATTTCACGTGCCCAGTTGCTATGTGAGATATAATGTTCAATGCGTTTCATGTGCCGAGTTGGTAAATTTAGTCTGCAAATATTCATTGAATCTTAATGAACTTTGACATGAGAATCAACTATATAATGTCAAACATTTTCACACAGTTTTATTATTTGAATTGCCCAATAAATATCTTATCTTCCTGTGTATAGAAATATAACGGGCAACAAAGCGGGAAATGTTTACTATACTCATAGCTCATGTGTTTCCGAAGTCAAGTCAAGTCAACTATCTTTTATTCTCTCATTGCATGAATACATGAGGTATTACAATCAATACAATACATGGAGCATACTATTATAATATACTGAATTCAAGGGACATCAACTCTATATAATGATGAACATTTCAGTGAAGTTTCATTGAAGTTATCTATTAACGTTTTAGATGTGGAGAGACCATAACGATATTCAATTTTGAAAGGGTCATACTTGTTGTAGTCTTGAAACAATTTAAGCAAATGTGAACTGACATAACGTCAGTACAGACGGATCTGTAGTCCAGTGGTAACACGCTGGACTGATAATCCAAGGATCGCAGGTTCGATGCCCCGTTTGACCCTAATAAAATTAACAGTATTTCAGATGGGACGTTAAAACGAGGTCTCGTGTTGGTGCTTTTACACCGTGCACGTAAAAGAACCAGAGGAGATTCTGGAATGGGTCTCTGTCTGTATCATTGCACTATCCTCCAAAAATCTAAAATAACTAATCTCTTCAGGAGGCGTCGCTCATATGGGCAACCGGTAGCGACAATAAATAAACGTAACCCCCCCCCAAAAAAAAAACCATAACGTCAGTATAATGATACATATGTCCACAGAGTGTTATTGACATATTGTCACAGTAATGTATTGTATATGGCTGCGGACAGTAATTGTTACCGACAGACGGAAGGACAAACAGACGGACGGATCAATGCGTGGCATCACTTCATCTAGACAGAGAATATCAAGTTTCTATTATCGAACAAAGAAAGGAGAGTAAAAACGCGTGGGGAGAGGGAGAAGGGGGATGGGGTAATTTTCAAATAATACAGGGGGTCACTTTCAGTGGCTAAACTGGGTGGGGGTCAAACTGGGTGGGGGTCAAACTGGATGGGGGTCAAACTGGGTGGGGGTCAAACTGGGTGGGGGTCAAACTGGGTGGGGGTCAAACTTCTTATAGTGCTGTATCAAGCTTACAGACGAGAGGCTAATTTCAGACACTATACATTGCTATGGAGGATGCCACTTTCTCAGAGGGGTCATACATTTTCGTTACACCCACCTGCCATTATTTGTTTTGAAATGGAGAAGGTAACAATCTTGATCCTACAAACAGTTGTTATTCTTATAATTTTCATATGTATGTATGTTCCTTTAATGTCAAACCCCTCGCGGGGACTTAGACATGTTTTCCTGGGCAGGCTTAACCGACCTAAGCGATTAACCAGTACTAAGCAATGTGTGTGAGGTGCCTTGCTCAATGGCACTACATACGTGGCCTGGCCGAGTATCGAACCCGGTACCGTTCGATTCCAAATCCGACGCTCTACCACTGGACCACGGACGCCACTAAAGGGTGATACAATGCAAAGTCTGATAACCATCTGAGACATTTTCCTTTAAGACCAATAGCTATGTTTTAAAAGTTAAACCCTTATACTACATTCTGGTTAGTACAATTAATAAATGAATAGGATATAGAAACTGTCTTAAGTCTTATTTAAGCCTCTTACTTCGTATCATTAATTACGTTTAGGTATTTAAATTATTGCTCAAGATGTTGTCTTATATTTTACAAAGTGTCAATTTTATTTACCCATAGTCTCTCATAACTCATTATTGAGTGGCTTTGTATTTTATTTGATAATACATGTATAATATCATGCATTTTGTGTATAATATTTATGTTGTATCATTTACTGTATAATGGTGAGACTTAAATAAATCATCTGTCTGTCTGTCTGTCTGTCTGTCTGTCTGTCTGTCTGTCTGTCTGTCTGTCTGTCTGTCTGTCTGTCTGTCTGTCTGTCTGTCTGTCTGTCTGTCTGTCTGTCTGTCTGTCTGTCTGTTGTCTGTCTGTCTGTCTGTCTGTCTGTCTGTCTGTCTGTCTGTCTGTCGTCTGTCTGTCTGTCTGTCTGTCTGTCTGTCTGTCTGTCTGTCTGTCTGTCTGTCTGTCTGTCTGTCTGTCTCTGTCTGTCTGTCTGTCTGTCTGTCTGTCTTCTGTCTGTCTGTCTGTCTGTCTGTCTGTCTGTCTGTCTGTCTGTCTGTCTGTCTGTCTGTCTGTCTGTCTGTCTGTCTGTCTGTCTGTCTGTCTGTCTGTCTGTCTGTCTGTCTGTCTGTCTGTCTGTCTGTCTGTCTGTCTGTCTGTCTGTCTGTCTGTCTGTCTGTCTGTCTGTCCTCATAGAACATCATAACTGTTGGACGATTTTTAAGTTATTATCAAATGCTGTCTTACTTTATTATACATTATCAATTAGTTGCTACACCGTAGATCTCTCTGCTAGACGCACGGGTTGGCTTTAATAAATATACGAAAATAAAATATGTTGTTGACAATGCTTTCGATAACTTTGCCTGTTAAATGAAATGCATATATTTGGCTTCTGTCGTAATTAGTCGTCTTCTTCTTGTCGTTTGCGAATCACATGGACAAGCCGGCAGCAAACACGAAATGGGCCGTCCTCCTCAGATCCTCCCGGCAGCCATGTAACTTCGTCTGGAGAGAAGTATCTGTTGGCCAGGTTGTTTTCCTCAGCCCATGAAGATTGGGACACTCCTGAAGGATGTGTTCTGCAGTCTGGTCCCCTACGTTGCAGCTGCAGGCAGTTGATGGAGCTAGTCCAAGCTTCCGACACATATGGAAGTTCAGGCGGTTATGCCCTGTTCTAAGCCGGAATATCGTGAATTGCTCCTGTCGTAATTAGTGAAGATAGTAGTTCGGACATTTCAGTCTCATTGGCAACACTGTATTCTAGAGTTGCATCCGTTTTGGATTAAACTAGTTTTGAATCGTGCACGTTTGAAAATCGATGTAAAGTAACCATTTAAGTAATTGATTATGTCAGTGCATGTAAAGGATTAATTTACACAGAGATCCATGGCATTCTTTCTATACGTATAAGGAGTAAAGGGTTAGTGTGATGTTAGGAGCGGGTCGGGTGGAGCCACCCTGACCGAGTGGCAAAGTCGTTGACTGCAAACCACGTACCCGTCATCACGGTAGGTTCGAATCTCACTGGGTTTGTAGAATTATTTCATGCTAGAAAGCTATCCAACTGACATGCGGAAGGTCGGTGGTTCTACCAGGGTGCGTGTCAGATTCAGAAATACTGTTCTATGGGAACCCGGGTCCTCCTCCACAAATGACAGCTAACGAATCGCTAGTATGTACTCTGGGCGACGACTCCAGCGTATATAGTGGCGACATGCTGGAAGTATCTAAAATACTCACAGACAGAGAAGGAATCAAAGCAAATTATATGAATACCGAGAAAGAGACAAATGACAATAATCTAAGAGGCCACACATGCACAAATTAAATGCCAAGCACAGTTGGCTGGATTGTAAGAACTACTTCTTTCCACTAAAGAACGGTTCAATCCTGGAACGAGCTTCCAGAAGACGTAGTATCAGCGCCTAGCATCAACAGCTTCAAGAACCGATTTGGCAAATTCCTAAAGAGAACACATGGGATGGTGATGGATACCAAACAGCTCACCCCAAACCCGCGGCGATGGAACATGTTGGCCACATAGCTGCTGGACACAGGTAATTATAGGTAAATAAACGTGCATTAGAATTTTAGTTTTTGAAGGATAGTGAAATACTAGTATACAATAGACGCCCACATATCAGAAGCATTCGCCAACTCGCCAACACATTTAACTATTTGCATGCTGGGTAAAATAAATGCTATGATTATTCAAACAATTGTAGCAGACTTTAAATAATTGTAGCAGACGGCCATTCATTAACTCTTTCACCGCCAATGTCGCATAAAAGCGACTTTGTAAAAAAGTAGAGAACCCGATCAGACAGAACAGAACATGCCGTCTGATCAGGCTATTTGCTGATTGCTCTTCAGACAGTGGAGCTGAAGCACTTGTCCGAATAGCAAACAACATAGATCCTGATCAGACGCGGCGTTACCCCGCGGCTGATCTGGATCTATGTTGTTTGCACATGTTCTGAATTTATTCGGCGCTGAAAGAGTTAATGCGTTTTCCTTATTTGTAACTGAAAACTCTGGCAATATGTCATAGAAGTTCGTTATAATAATGTCGTTACGACACAATGCTAATGAAATTGCATTACATATTTGACTACTACTATTTTCACCGCTAGTTAAGCGCCAAAAACCAAAACCAAAAAAAAGGTCGTGACCTCCAACTGCCCGACAAATGATTGTGGGTTTTCATGAGATAAGAATTACTGAGACAACGTTTCTGATGATGGATTATTTATTATTCTTTAAATAAGACATATTAATACAATGGCGAAGAGGAGAATGAAGACTCGGGTTATCACAATGGCGACGAGGATAATGAAGACTCGGGTTATCACAGAAGCCGGTTACACTCGGGTCAGTCAACATACAACACAATCATCGATTGGAAGTCTAGTACACTGGCTGGCCCAATAATAAACTCTGAAATAGATAGAATATAACTAAATATAATTAAATAATGAAACAGTATTTCAAGTTCGAGCATGACATAATATTCTTTAAAAACAGTCCACCCACTTATTAAAATGTTCCTACATTTTATAAATCCGACATTGCAAAACGTGAATGTTTATCTTTTATTTATGTCCCACAAATGTGTGAGACTTACCACCAAGTGGATAATGCTGATGGGTGTGATGGAGGACGACGAGGAGGAGGGGGTGAGGTTGAAGAGGTCTCTTTGGTAGAGGATTATTTAACATCAAGAATATCAGGGCTAATATGACTAATAAATATATGTTCATGAGTGAAATATTATTCGATCATTCACATAAACGAACACATTTCCTTTTTATTTTAGACTGAACAGTGTGGAAAACTATGCAACCGTTAGCTAAATGACCTCTGAGTTAGGGACACGTGTCTTGGACTCGACACTTCGTCTTGATGTGGCAGATAGTTGTACTATATTGTACTAAGTTATTTCAAAATCTCCTTATGCATGTTGGACGGCGAAAGTGTGACGGACAGACGTACGAACATACAGACGGACAAGCGCAATCTACATTCTAACCAGGGCATAATATGACTAATAAATATATGTTAGACTTACCACCAAAGTTAGCCCTGGATAATGCTGATGGGTGTGGTGGAGGACGACGACGAAGAGGACGTGAAGTTGAACAGGTCGCTTTGGAAGAGGGCGAAAAGTAGGACCAGGCCGCCAATCAAGTACACTGAAAGCATATAATATAATAAAATAAGAAAATACATAGAAAGCATATACAGTGATACGCACAGACACATTGCGTCGCAGCCATATATACTATAAAGTTTACGCGTAATTTAGTGTGAAATATTTGTCTCTCCGCGGAACGTATTCCATAGAGTGGATGTATTGATCAGCAGTTCTTGCACGGGGTTTTCGTGGTAGGTGTGTTTTAAATATCGAGTGTAAAAGTATGCAAAAATATACAGACGGATACGTAGTCCAGTGGTTAACATGTACTTGGAAATTTACCCAACGTTTTTCAAGCTTGCGTGATACTTTGAAGTTCTGAGCGTTACGTAGTATAGCGCAGAACGTATGTCTTAAAGTACTGTAAGCACTACATTAGTTAATGTGCTGTTCAGTCTGTATGCGATCACATGACTGAGTGGTCAAACAGGTTTGTGGCGCTAACACGCCACGAGGAAATCGTTTAGTAGAATCAGTTCTAGTTCTGACTGCGATACACACGGACGTTTATTTAAATTTCGCTATTCAAATTCTTCAGTAATATTAACATTTATTTAATGCAAGCAACACAAGCTCGCACCGATGTTGAGCGACGGGAAAAGTAAAGTAATGATTGAATAATAGTATATGTATGCAAGATGGGTGGAATGTGGTGGACCAGGTGCAGTTTTCCAGAGTATTTTACATAACTACATTGGGTGAAGTTTTCTCTCTGGTTTTTACCCTGGCTTGGTACATCACATGTCGCATCTGGTATAGTTATATAGCGTTTAGGAAGATAAAGTATATGCAAAGCATTTTGGAAGGTATGTTATTATGTATATTTACTATTATGTATAGTTATAAGTACACGAATAAACTAGTGGCGTCTGTCTATCGCACATCATTGCCCACCGCAAAACTTGTTTTGTGCGTAAAGGAGTTAAGACTGAAACGTTCATTTTACTAGACGATTTCGTGCAGAAAACATTTTGTTTCTGAATTTTGACTTGTAACAAAAATTGTAATAATTATAAATTGTTTAATGATTCGTTACAGGCAGTGCATAATGCGATTTGATGTTAACAAAAGGGCACAGGCTTCCATGGGTTTTCCAATAGCAAATAGTGTTTTATCCCTGTATTTTCTGGGCGAGTTAAATCAAAAACGCAGTATTCCGACGGAGAGTTATTTTTGAACATTTTAGAAATTTGGGATTTCAAACCAACTTCATGGTAGAGGTCAGTGTCGGTTCGATGCGTTCAGCCTGATAGCCTATGGAAATCATAGTAATATGCATGCAAGAGCGTGGCTCACATATGAATTGATATGTGTGTGTTTTACGTTTATTTATCGTCGCTACCAGTTGCCCATTTGAGCGACGCCTCCTGAAGAGATTATTATTTTTTTGGAGGATAGGGTCTCCTCTGGTTCTTTTACGTGTACGGTATACAGCACCGACACGAGACATCGGTTTAAAGTCCCATCTGAAAGACTTAATTTTATTAGGGTCAGGCGGAGGATCGAACCTGCGATCCATGGATTACCAGTCAGAACTTGTTGTCCAACCCTTTTTGCCTGTATTTCCTTGTATATATGAATAATTGTGTAGAATGTGTTGATTATATATATGCATAGAGCAAATAAAATATTATTAAACTAAAAATTAAACTAATTACCAGTCCAGCGTTATACCACTGGACTACAGATAAAGGCATTATGGCTAACAGCACACGTATTTATATCATGCATATTCTTACCTTATCATTAACACATTTAGGTCCATTCATTAGTTATAGACGAAATTCGTGTTCTTATCGATTATCATGTTTACATAAACTATACACGGGTGTAAGTCAGGTGTAACTTGTGCTTGTCATTGGTAGATCAAGTACCTATACAGTAAAACATTCATCTATCTGTCACGCTATTTTGGGGTTGTCCAATAATACCAGCTGTATTGAATCGTACACATAACGATGGCATATTGAATGACACTATTTTGATATTCATACCTTCATTGGGTCGTACTATTGCTTGTTTATTTACAAATAAACACGTGCAGCTAAATTCAAAAGAGATTTTGGGTAGGTTCGTAAACACTTGCAGCTAAATTCAAAAGAGATTTTGGGTAGGTTCGTAAATACTTGCAGTTGAATTCAAAAGAGATTTTGGTTAGGTTCGTGCCTTCATCATTCTAAGTGACCGCAGAATGTACAACACAATGGTACATGTGGGAGTAGTTATGTTCAACATTTTATCACATGCAACGATGTCCTTTAAAGACATAACAACGTTTTGTCGTCTGTCAACAAATTTTGGAAATAAGAACTTCGGTTAATTAATACAAACTTCATTAATTATAAAGGTTTGACTTACAGAAAGTATTGTCTCCGCCGAAAAACCCGACACCGGTATTCTGACCGCCGTACCCGTATGCTGGCACGTAGGCGTAACCGCTGCCACCACCACCACCACCACCACCGTATCCCATACCGAGGGCCACACCGAGGGCTCCGAGAAGTGCTACAATGGCGAGAGCTGTGATTTTCATGTTGCTGAAAATAAAAATTTAAAATCATTAATATTCATGATTTCTTTGAAATACTAGTCATCCAGTAGTAACAATAGTATGTACATTTCATAACGTGGTTACTGTTACTGTTCAATTTTCATTTACACAATTCACTGATGTCAGTGTATTATATTATAATAATAATAATAATAATAATAATAATAATAATAATAAAAAAGACTTTATTTAACGAGAGAACTCATTTGAACAATTAAGTCAATCTACCACGAAGACCTCAACAAATTAAAACATGAAATAGCATAATGAAACATGTAAACAGTAACCAGTAAAACTTTCATAGGATATAAGATGGCATCAGCCAGTTTATATAATCTTCATTGGAATATAAATTATATATACTTATTTTACCTCGGTTGCGAAATATGTTATACAACATTAGATTAATGGCTCCCTCTCGACCTCATTCCGAATGGCACATCTTGCCATGAGGGAGGGAGAGATACATTGTGAATTTAAGTATATGCCTAAAGACACTTCCACCGCGGTTCGGACAAGGTTCAAACTCACAATCCCTCTGCTACAAGGCGGACACCGAATCCATTACATATTGCTACTCGATTGGAATATTATGGCAAGTCACTTTGGCTAGCAACAACAAATCTGACACCCTGGCCCTTTTAGTTTAAACTTTATTTATTTTACAACGATTGCGAAACAGGTTTTAACAACTTATATTAATCACTCTCGTTGGCGCGGATGAAGTGTATATGTGGTCATTAGTGTGGGAGGAAACCGGATTAACCGGAGAAAACCCTCCTGTCCGATCTGGCGACCACCGTACCATCTCACATACGTCCCGATCCGAGGATCGCACCCGGGTTGCATTTGTGAGAAGCAAGCGCGCTAACCACTGCGTTAACCCTGACCCTTTTGGGCAAGTCTTGTGCAAGCAATGAACAATGCCACGAAATCGTATAGCATACACGTGTGTGCATTTCTTTTGTATTGTACATTGAATATTCGGAATGAAATAACATATGATTTTAAACTACTCTGTTAAGTAAATCAGACACTTGCTTCAGTTCATTGGCCAAACCTTAGGCTTGTACGACAAGAATGAAGACCATACATGTGTTTTGTTTTCAACACAAATTTATTGTTTAAGTTATATAGTTGTTACATGTTACATTATTGTTGCTAAATATGTAAACGCACTATACAAATAGCTGCCGATTAGCGCAGTGGTTAGCGCGCTCGCTTCTCATAAATGCAACCCGGGTTCAATCCTCAGACCTAGAAGCATGTGAGATGGTACGATGGTCGCCGGATCGGACAGGTGGGTTTTCTCCGGGTATTCCGGTTTCCTCCCACGTGAATGATCACACATATGCTGTAATCGACGCCAACGAGAGAGATTAATTTACGTTGTTAAAGCTTGTTTCGCACAAGTTGTAAAATAATTAAAGTTTATATTATATATAAATAGCTTTTAAATAAAAAATTGATGTGTTGTATTCAAAATAAACGATTTTAATGTTACTAACCTTGTTGACTGATGACTACTGGAGAACTAGTGATGCATTGTAGGTTGCTCTTCAGTTTTATATTAGATATATTACATCATTTCCTTATTCGCTTTCGGCGGGTACAAAGCTCTTCCGCATTGTCCGGTAAATTCCGTATCACGTCGACAGTTTCCGCTTTGCATGTCCGAATTTAGATTAAGGGGCTATGTCTTTCAAAATGTGACCCAACACATATATTTTGAAAATAAACAACAAGTACTAACTACATATGTACCAACTACGATGTATCCAAATGGACACATGAGTTTGAAAATGTATGGTTAATTAATGAATCTCTAGATATAATATATCATATATTGGGCATCATATCGACAATTTATGTCCATATATTATGCTATGGGTAACTATCTTTTTCGAAGTATTTGTTTTGGGTCAATATCTAAATATTTTTAGAAGACATAGCCCTTTAAATGATAGTTTCTACAACGTTCAAAGGAGGTGCGAATCCAGAAAGTGATGTATGGGGGGGGGGGCGTGAACATCGAAGGTGAGAGATCAGCAGAGGTTTGGGGTATCCCCCCGAATTTGTTTGTAAACCTCGACGTCAAATGGTGCAATTCTGGTGATTTTGAAGAGCTAATTATAGAATATTGGAAGCTAATGTTCACATCACCTCTAGTGATAGTACGAGTGAAAAGGAGCTTAGACGCATTTGGAGTTCGCAGCCATTGGTTTTTTCGTGAAGTAGAATGTATCCACAGACTAAACATTCATAGAAAATATCAAAATGTTATTTGTAAATAGTAGCAGTGTATATTTTATGTTTGTGTTAATGACGTGAACGAACTAAAGATTCCATTTCATTAGCTCTAGTTATATAGACTAACGTGTCGCAAATTCAACTATTATAAATTGACATATGCTTGCCAGGTGTTAGGGGTGGTGAGGGGGCACTTTCCCTCTAAACCGCATATGAAAACAGTGAGCCTCTAAGAGTTAGTCCACAAATGGCGGTTCAGTGTGGGATAAGTGGATCAGCATTTGAATTGCACATTCAGTTCGACCCATATCTCAACACAATAATACCAATGGCTCAAGGGATGGGACCCTGTATACATTGAGGTCACATACATGTCTCGAATGAATGTTCAGTGATCATGCAATATCTTTCAACAGCTAAAAGTATAATTTACATTTATACAAAGCACATACGTTTAAGGCGTCGCACTGAAGTATACATGGATTCGCAGTCAAACGTGTTAACCGCTGATCCATCTATTATGTGGCTCGCGATATTGTGTGTTTTACGTATATTTATCGTCGCTACCGGTTGCCCATATAAGCGACGCCTCCTGAAGATATTAGTCATTTTAGATTTTGGAGGATAGTGCAATGATACAGACAGAGACCCATTCCAGAGTCTCCTCTGGTTCTTTTACGTGCACGGTGTAAAGCACCGACACGAGACCTCGGTTTAACGTCCAATCTGAAAGACTGTTAATTTTATTAGGGTCAGACGGGGGATCGAACCTGTGATCCCTGGATTACCAGTCCAGCGTGTTACCACTAGACTACAGATCCGTCTGCTCGCAGCCAGTCCTGTATCACGGTCAATGTCATGCTATGATCTATGAATCAACCGGAGATCAAGTTGTCACAATAACGCGCTGGATTTCAAATCCAGGGCCCGCTAGTTCGACCCCCTGATCAACCATCATACTATGAACAGTCTTTCGGATTGGACTTTCAACCGACGTCACGTGTATTGGTGCTATTCGCAGGGCATGTAAAATAAGCAAGGATGCTTCCGGCATTAGGGTCTTGCTCCGTAAGTTGCACTATTCTCCAAAATAATAATAATAATAATAAAGACTTTTACGAGAGAACTCATTTAACACAAGTTAATCTACCATGAAGCCCTCAACAGATATACAAATCAAATGCAATTAATAGATAGGACTACATGTATAAGTGAAAACTACACACTTCAAGAAGAGTAGAGAAACTATAGATAATATGTAATGGAATATGATGTTATATGGAATTGGGGCTAGTAGAGTAGAAATGGGGAATGAGACAATTAATGACAATATATCTATATAACAATGTGCAGATATGACTTATAGGTGAATCTTGAAAATAAGTATGAAATCAGCAACAATTCATAAACTACTTCTAGAGGCGTCGCCCCATAGTCACGGGGCCAATGATACATGTATTAATAAAAAGCGATGGATATTTTAGGTTTGATAAATTTTGAGCTCGACAATGCCCCGGACATGTCCTGTATGCACACACTACTTCCTTGGAAACATATTCTCCAAAAGCCACCCTCTGCAGTTCATTGCCTTCCCTACACATTATACATTAACACAACCATTTTTTGTTTTTGTTAATACTCAAAATGGCGGTTGAAATATCCCCGGGTCAATAGACATGTTACGTTGAATGCGACATATACACGCAACATGTCTTACCCTGGATACCCGGAAATAAAGTTGACATATTGCAGTTCGTGTGAGTTCATGGGTTACTCGTCACTATTGCACTACTAGTCGCTACTACAAGGTACTACCAGGTACGTATGTGTGTTTTTGTCTTTAATTATTTTCAAAAATGTATTGCAATCAAGATCTATTTGATAGCCTGTTCATTTCTATTAGATGTACATTTTGTATATAAAATAAGGGAGTCATGTAGTTTACTTCCTAACTAATTCAACCTTAGAGTGTATACATTTTAATTTAGAATTTTTGTTCATAACAATTTCAAACACATCAAAATTGATATATCTTTACGCATACTATCTGACTATCCGGCTTAAGCGTATCCCGTCATTTTCTTATTCAATCAAAACAATACTTTTCGTGAAAGACTTACTTATATTAGTACTACATACATCGGAACAAATTGATAGCAAATTTGATCTTTTGGAAAGGGCTGTTGCTAATGTTTTCAAAACGTGTAGCCCAATCCATTTGCACTTTCAAAATATCATGTATATGGGTATTATCAGGATTTATGTATGTTATTAATGTGACAATAATGTTATTGTGATTTGTAAATTGTATTCATCATTATGGAAAACGTTGCAATAAAATATTATTAAACTATCAGGCTAGATAATTATTATGCAAACATACCCGCTTACAGGGGCTATTACCTGATTACTTGACTTTGTAATAGGCACACTAGCTGGCTTCGCAATTTGAATTAGTATCAGACGTAGCCATGCTTACGTAGCTTGTCACAAAAATATATAAATTATATGCGGTCCTGTTGAGAGAAAAGTTCCACACATCGGTTCACCCATTGGCTGTCCAATCTGGGCAGGTGTGTGTGTGTGTGTGTGTGTGTGGTGCGGGGCGGGGCGGTGCGATGCGGTGCGGTGGGGTGCGTGCTTGCGCGCGTGCGTTCTAACTGCCCACGTGCAGCAGAGTGGTTTAGATTCTAGAGTCACACATGTTGTACGCGTAAATAAATGACAATTAAACTTTTCGTACATTTAAATTGTGAATTGTGTAAAAGTGAATCTTTTAATTATAGCCCGACCCGCTTGGCCATGACCCGGTACCCCACGCCAAGCGAGTTCCTCAATACAGACATACAACATATATAAGCAACCACACACGAGACGGATCTGTAGTCTAGTTGTTAACACGTTGGACTGATAATCCATGGATCGCAGGTTCGATCCCCCGTCTGACACTACAATTAACAATCTTTCAGATGGGACTTTAAGCCGAGGTCTCGTATCGGTGTTTTACACCGTGTAAGTAAAAGAACCCGAGGAGACTCTGAAATGGGTCTCTGTCTGTCTGTATCATTGCACCATCCTCCAGTCATCTAAAATGACAAATCTCTTCAGGAGGCGTCGCTCATATGGGCAACCGGTAGCCACGATAAATAAACGTAAAACAGACACAAGCAATAATTTTCTCACATCGTAACTTCTGAGTGGGAGGTGAACTGTTCGAAACTCATCAGTTGTTCTGATATGGCCCGTCGGTGGACCGCCAGCTAGTTGGTATAATGTTTAATGTTTGCAGATTAGCATGGAGCCTGCATTGCAAGGATAAATAGGATTCGGTATTGCTGTTCATAAGAGGTGTCTTAGACTAGGACCAGGCGTTAATATAGTTTGCCTGGTCAGTCATTTAAATATATGTTAACACCGAAACCATTAATTGGGCCGTATTGAGTTTCTGATAATGTCATTTTGCTAGAAGTAAATTACAATGTAGTGACAAATCGACAGACTGAAACCCAGGCTAGAGGTGTCTCATAGGTCAGAAATGGATGGCCCTTTCGAATAAAAACTGTACAATAACTAAATCAATACCGGGGATGGTCGTATTTGTGTATTACAGTATATACCGGGGGTGGTCGTATTTGTGTATTACAGTATATACTGGGGGTGGTCGTATTTGTGTATTACAGTATACACCGGGGATGGTCGTATTTGTGTATTACAGTATATACCGGGAATTGTGGTAGTCTATGAACGCTGAAATTCGGAGAATTGTCTGTTGTCTGGAGTGTGTCTCTTCTGTCAGGGCTAAGGGACAAAACAGTGCTAGGAAACTACAATCTTGACATCGAGTTCAAACTAAGTTATACAACTCATGGCGTCAGTTAATTAGCTGAAACGTCTAAAAATTATGAAATGTAGTCCAGTGGTAACACGCTGGACTGGTAATCCAGGGATCGCAGGTTCGATCCCCCGTATGACCCTAATGAAAGAAACAGTCTTTCAGATGGGATTTTAAACCGAGGTGTCGTGTCGGTGTTGTACACCGTGCACGTAAAAGAACCAGAACAGTGTTCAAGTATAAGCATAGTTGGTTCATTTTGCTTATATATTTATCATGTTTATATTTGTAATTGCATATAAAACAAGCATTATGATTAAACTAAAGAATTTGGATGGACTGAATCTAGTATTGCTTATTCATATGTTATTGTATTCAGCATGATAATTATAATGTACAAAGCATAAGTACAAGAACATAGCATGATAATTATAATGTACAAAGCATAAGTACAAGAACATAGCATGATAATTATAATGTACAAAGCATAAGTACAAGAACATAGCATGATAATTATAATGTACATATATAATACAATATATGATTAATTTAAACTCCAAATCAAATCGAACACACATCATTTAGTTTAAACATATTTTATTTCCCAATATAATACATATTGAAGAATGCACACATAATCGGAATACAGAAAAAGGATTAGAATGAAAGACAGAGTCTTATATAATTCTTCTCCTCAAAGATCATTTAAATAATATGAATTTAACTTGAAGTGACATTACATAGCAAAAAGTCCGCCTCCGTGGTCGAGTGGTTAAGGTCGCTGACTTGTATACCACTGTAACCTATCATCACTGATGGCCACGGGTTCGAGCCCCGCTCAGGTCGTGTCTCATTTATATGAAAAAGTTGGCTGTTTCTTACTTAGGTTGGTGCACCCAAGTACTGGTTAACCGCTGGAACCTGCCCGGGAAAGGTGTTGTTAAGTAAACTGCCCGCCGGTGATATAGCCCGAAATGGTGCTGATGCAGGCGTAAAACCCGATATATAACATATATAATACATAGCAAAAAGCAAAGAAATGCATTCTTCACATATACATGCATTGCTACTACAAATTCTTCCGAATACATTCGAACACTAACATTGAATCAATAAACAGTGTTTTTGTGGTCTACACATTTTCAAAAGTGAAAGTAGGATTTCATTTAACGGTCATCCATGCTTCTGAATTGAAGTGTGTTTGTCATTGTAATCAATACTTAAAGCGTGATACTATCGCTTAGATAGATAATTTAGCTAAGATTAGCCTAAAAATAAATATGCATAGGCACAAATGTGAGATATAACGGTAAATATGTACCATAAATCGTGTTATTCAAGATACGCGCATTGCATTACGCGTGTATGTCAACCATATTTACATTATTTTGTTATATCAACAAATCTTTTGTTTATTAGTTGAAAAGTATTGGGAAAAAACTTATACTATATAATAGGAAATTACATTATGTAGAAAATAGGGTTTTACTGATTTAGTGTCACTTTAAGAATACGAATGAATGGATTGTGTGTTTGCAAATGTCTTCCAGCAACATGAAAGTCACAGTTCTCTCCCTTTTCGCACTTCTCGGAGCACTTGGTGTGGCCCTCGGTATGGGATATGGCGGTGGCGCGGGATACGCATACGTACCAGCATACGGACACGGCGGTCATGGTAGTGGTTTGGGGTTCGGAAGTCATGGAGTCGGTAAGTATAACGTTTTTTGAATTCCAAGTATTAAACATTTTAAAGAAAAATCATAAACATTATGTTCGGGTATAATTGATATATTTCATAATGGAATCAGTTTTATAATGTGCTTTTTTTTTTATTATACAAATTTATTTTAGCTCGATTGCGAAACAAGTTATTTCAACTTATATAAATCACTCTCGAGACCTCATTCCTGATGGAATCCATCGCCACGAGGGAGAGAGAAGAGGCAACGTGGAATTTAAATGCCTTGCCTAAGGGCACAATCGTAACTGCTCCAGTGGGGCTCGAACTCCGGACTTTTCGTACCTGAAGCGAACGCGCTACCACTGCGCTATCACGACTTCCACATATGGTTGCCCATATGAGCGACGTCCCCTGAAGATATTTGTCATTTTAGATTGTGGAGGATAGTGCAATGATACAGACAGAGACCCATTCCAGAGTCTCATACAATGTGCTTCGAGCGACTGAGTCATAATTCACGTGCAGACGTATATTTTCACAAGTGGAAACACAGCTATAGCTGATAATTTAATTCACCACCAAAAAATATGAAACCATTTTCTTTATTTCAGCGATTTTGATTGCTTTCTTCTTTGTAATGTACCTCCTTTCCAACAGCGGAGATCTCTTTGGGACCAGCGATGTAATCAACAACTATACCGGAGTCGGTACATTCCCTATTTAAGCGGTGAGTAAAACCTGTATATTGACGAAACCCTGACATAGGTGAGTGGAGATCTTATCTGAAGCCAGGCAGACGATGAGTAAACATTACCGGTACCTCCGCGTGCGTTTTGCGTTTATTTATCGTCGCTACCGGTTGCCCATATGAACGACGCCTCCTGAAGATATTAGTCATTTTAGATTGTGGAGGATAGTGCAAATGATACAGACAGAGACCCATTCCAGAGTCACCTCTGGTTCTTTTACGTGCAAGGTGCAAAGCACCGACACGAGACCTCGGTTTAACGTCCCATCCGAAAGACTGTTAATTTTATTAGGGTCAGACGGGTGATCGAACCTGTGATCCCTGGTTTACCAGTCCAGCGTGTTACCACTAGACTACAGATCCGTCTGTACCGGTACCTCCCATCTACGATGTGCTCTATATTGACTCAAACAAATACTTCGTAACCACCATCTTTTATCATTAGGCCATATACGATGCATGCATGGTAATTGAAATTCGCCTTTGAAAATATTTTTAATTAATGGCTTTATGTTTAAACATTATTTATTTCAGTATTTGTACATGTAATCAAGAAATGAACAGTTTACATATAATTTAACAGCAGTAGACTGAAATGGGTTAGAACGAAAGAAAACGTATATAGTTCTTCTCCCTATCAATTGATTGATATACAATAGGAAGGAGAACAATATATATATAATGAAATCACGTGAAATCTATTATATGTATATGCTAAAGAATTCCAGAAGTTATTGTATTAGTGAGTCAATAGTTTTGGATGTTAAAAAGAAAATGGGTAATATTTAATGGACTATTTTAAGAAAGTTCAAGAACATGAACTATCAAATCGAAGCACGAGAAGAAGAGATTAGCATAGAGAAAAGTGGTTGAATAGGATCGGTTGTTGTGTCAATAACAACATTCAGATTGGAATCTGCCATGTGAACCTTTTAGAAATCATCCATCTCAGAACTTTCACTGCCAATAATGTATTCGTGTACAGCAAGGACAAGTACGGTGTTGGTTGCAAAATCCTCATCAAGTGTCACCGAGGAGTGTGTTTAAGTTGGTTTAAACATATTTATTCGATAATAATGTACATTACATATACATTGTATACAAAACGAAAATGGGTTTAAGTTGACATTATAAATTGTGGACAGTTTATTGAAGAGTGTTATACGTAGTTGATCATAGAAATGGCATTGAAAGAAGAAGTGGAAGTTATCTTCTATACCACCACATCTGCATAATGGTGATTCTACGATGTTCTTTAGAAATAGATGATTGTTTAGGGAACTACATTTCGTTCTAAGCCGTGTATATGTAGAACCTGGGATCTTCTTTTCACGTAGTAAAATGGTTTTCCAATTTTAGTTTTGTTAGTGTTAAAGCGACATTACACCGCAAAAATCAAATAAAATGCATTTTTTCCACATATAAATCCATTGCTACTACAAATTCTTCCGCATACATTCAAACACTAACATTGAATCAATAAACAGTGTTTTTGTGGATTGAAAGTATGATTTCATATAATGGTCATTCATGCTCCTGAATTGACGTTTGTTTGTCATCGGGGTCAATACTAACTGTGAGATAATGTCGTTTAGAGATAATTTAACTAAGAATAGTCTATAAATAAATAGGCACAAATGTGAGATATAACGGTAAATCTGTACCATAAATCGTGTTATTCAGGATACACCAGTTGTATTACGCATGGATGTTTACAATATTTTGTTATGTCAACAAACCGCGTATACGACGTTTGTTTAATAGTTGAAATACTCAGTATTTGAGGCAAATATTTGGAAAAACTATTATACCATATAATAGGAAAATACATTCTGTAGAAATTTGTGTTTTCACTGATGTAGTGTCGCTTTAAGAAAGGCCTTGAAAGATTCCAGTGACTGAACAGTTCTAGCCTCGTTAGGTAAGCTGTTCCATTCACGAAGTACCGACGGAAGGAAGGAATTTGAATATAGGGTAGTTCTAGCTGGAATAGTTAACAGATTATCAGAATGTCTATGGTTATAACGAGTGGATTTCCCAACATATTGTTGAACAAGAGATGAAATATAAGATGGGACAAGATCTAACATCTGCAGAGGAGGATGTCGCGGTTAATGACTATGTGAATATTTTGCTCAGTTACAATGGTTTAGGTCAATACCAAGCGTATCTTAGAGCAATATTTACATAAACTATGCAGAAACAGCACAGTCTATGAACACATGCTTGACCTGTGTTTGCTTCAAAGCTCGTGAAACAAGTTTCTACAACAACAGACGCGCCATAAATTAAATGAAATTAAGTGAGACCGTTTGAAGGCTAAAGTGTTACCATAGACACAAACAATGTGAACTAAACTGTAATAAAAACAACTTACAAACAGTTAATCGACCTACATTTAAAAAAAGGTCTGGCTGCGATATCAGAAACATACATATATTTGCGTAATCAGTAATAATCAATGAATCTCTTAATTTTGATTATTTCTTGTACGGTACGGTACGGGTTTTCTACAGGTCATCAATATAACCCGTTAATTTGTCTCTTTCAGATTTTCCTACAAGCACTTCAATCATCATTCTTGACACAATTGGACTGTCGGGGGTTTAACAGCCACGGATGGTCTTCATATCATATACAGTGGAGCACGTTTGATATTGAAGTATTGTATTCACATAAATATTCACTTATCATATCATATAGATAAATAAATTCTACTACTACTGTCCTCTTACTTTTCCTCATTATAATCTCGAACGTAACAGGGGCCTGATTCACAAAGTGCTCTGGACCATACAATCTGGAAGTATTTGTTCACACCTTTGAAGAATAGACACGCGTTGTGCAAAGAATATATACATTGATCCCTGTCCGACAGTGAAAGGTGAGTTTCAACATTACACGGTATGTTCATGTTTTCGTGGCAATTACAACTATTTGCACTTATTGTAATATCAATAATAAAGTATTTAACAAATACACACGTACCGACATAAGTCTTGAAATACCGCTCTGGGTCCATGCTGCTTCCAATTCAGTAGTGGAGCGAACATCCCCTACCCAGCGGTTCCTCGGGTGGCGGTTAGGGGAACGGCCCTCAGATATGGGGGTTAGCTGTGAATCAAATAAGCAGTCCCGGTCCATACGGCGGTGTATTATTATTATTATTATTATATACCAAACTTATATAGCGCTCTTTTCATTTAAAAATAAAACGTTCAAAAGCGCTTTACAGCCTAAAATATCACAAATATTGATAAAAACTTCCACATACAATGAGATAAAACAAGACAAAATTAGCAAACACAATGGATTCTAAATATGCTATAAAATATTAGGATCTAAAATTATAACAATTAAAATATAGGTAATAATTAAATAAAATGTGTTCATTTGCAGTCTTAATCCTGATTGAGCACAGATACAGTTCGATATTTATGTTCCATATGAACATTTAAAAAGGTGTGTCTTCAAATCCTTTTTGAAAGAACACAATGTTGTTGCACTTCTAAGATTTGATGGAAGAGAATTCCAAAGTTTTGGGGCAGCAGTCATGAAACTTCTATCTCCGTATGTGACAGTCCGACTTCTTGGTAACACAAGAGTAGCTGCTTCATATTTAGACCGTAAGTCTATCCTTGGTATATAAACCTCAAGCAAGTTTCTCATATAAATCGGTGCTTCTCCATTCAATGCTTTATATGTGTGAGTCAGTATTTTATACTTTATTCTTTCTTGAACTGGTAGCCAATGAAGTTCTTTTAGAATGGGCGTTACATGACTGAAACGGGATGTTCTGGTTATGATGCGAGCTGCTGTGTTTTGAACAATTTGTAATTTATTGGAAGTGTATTTTGGCACGCCGTACAACAGTGAATTACAGTAGTCGAGCCTGGATGTAATGAGTGAGTTTATGAGAGTTTTCGTGGCTTCTGTTGTTAAATACTGCCGAATGTGTCCAATCCGCCGGATCTGCGCATAACATGATTTTGTCACAGAATTTACATGTTTGTCCATATCCATTCTTGAGTCTAGGAAAGCTCCTAGATTTCTCACACATGTTGATGGTTCTGTATTTGAGTCTCCTACTTTCACATGTATGTTTTCAATGTGTTGAAAATTTCGCTGACTAGAAAACATAATCATTTCAGTTTTATCAGTATTGAGTTTTAACATATTGGCATGCATCCAAGCAACAATGTCTTGTAGACAGTTTTCCATTCGAAGTAGTGTCTCTGCTTGTGAAGCTTGAACGGTTGGTTTGAATGAAAGGTAAAGCTGGGAATCGTCAGCATAAAAGTGATGGTTCAGTCCATGGTGTTTACAAATGGCTCCTACAGGCTTGGTATACATAGTGTAAAATTTCGGGCCTAAAACAGACCCCTGTGGAATACTAAAATTCATGAGCACTGAGTTGGATAGTTTTCCATCGATAAATACTGCTTGATAACGGTCGGTAAGATAAGATGATATCCATTGGAGAGGTTTTCCAGTAATTCCAAAATGAAATTCGAGACGCTGTAAAAGTGTTCTATGGTCGATGGTATCAAATGCAGCAGATAGGTCCAAAAGCACAAGGATTGTAGCATTGTTCTGGTCCAGAGATTGGAGTATATCATTTTGGACTTTCAGTAAGGCAGTTTCTGTGGAATGAAACTTCCTGTACGCAGACTGATGTACCTCGTGTAAGTTATTACTTGTCAAATGTTCATCAATTCGACTATTTACTACTTTTTCCAGAATCTTCGAGACATAAGGCAGGTTTGACACGGGCCTGTAGTTCTTCAAAGTGTTTTGATCAAGGCTTGGTTGTTTCAGCAAAGGTCTTACCCGGGAGATTTTGAATGACTTTGGTACATTGCCTGTTTCCAATGAAATATTTACAATTTGTGTCACTATTGGTAGGATTTCACTAAGACAAGATTTCAGTAGCCATGTCGGAATTGGATCAATTTCACAGGATTTATTTGGCCCTTTTTTAATGAACTGTTCGACTTCTTTCTCATGTGATGGACAGAAATTGTTCAAGCAGCTTATGTGAGGGAGTTTCTCTGTTTCAATGTTCAATTGACCCAGTTCCGACTGGGAGTTTGAAGATATGTCATTTCTAATGCTTCCACCTTAGAAATGAAGAAGTCACTGAATTCCTGTGCTAGTTCATTGGGATTTATGCCTGATGGAAGCGCTATTTCACTATCGCCTTCAAGCAGGTGTTTAGTGATTTTGAACATGCTTTTTTGATCACGACCGCAAGATATTACTTTATCAGAAAAGTAGTCAAGCCGTGCTTGTTTCAACATTTTATTAACCTTGGCACACTGACTCCTGTATAATTCATGGTCGACAGTTAATCTTGATTTTTTCCACTTGCGTTCAAATTTACGCTTTATATGTTTGGCATCGTGGAGTTCCTCTGTAAACCAGGGACATGAAGGCCTTAATGTAATCGTTTTTGTACGTAAAGGGGCGTGTTTATCAACCAATGCAGAAAGTTCACTGTTGTATATGCTGACAAGATCGTCAGCATCCGTGCATTGCAAACTATTACGAAGTTTTTCTGATGCCATGATGTCACTTTTGAAAGTATCTATATCTATTGAACGGACTTTTCTATACGACACTGTTTTTCGTACAGGAGCCGGTTTCGCCGCTCTTGCATGAAATATGACTGCGAAGTGGTCTCTTGTCACTTTGCCCGAGTTATCTGAAAAACCTGGGTCAGTGACTACTACTTCTGACACAGTTTTGTCATTTTCCCTAGTAATGACCACATCCAGGATGTGACCACGGACGTGGGTAGGCTCTTTCACATGTTGTGTCATGTCACAGGATTGTAGAATACTGTTAAATTTTATTGCATCACGGTCAGAGTAGTTATCCAAATGAAAGTTTAAATCTCCAGTGATTATGATATTGTTGTCAATGGTGGCGTATTTGGACAAGAACAATGGCCATTCGTCTTCAAGAAATACTTTAGTTTTCAAACCATTTTCTTTATTTGGGGGTGGTCTGTACATTACTGATAAGCGTAATGAATAGGACTTAATATTTACATTACAATCTAAATACTCAAAAGTTGAAAATTCATTGTCACGTGTAGAGGACACAATGTTGACATCTATTCCAGTTTTATATATCAGAGCCACACCCCCGCCACGTCGACTACCAGGGCGAGGGACATGTTTAATCTGGTACCCTTCTGGCAGCAGTTCACTTAAACACGTTTTATCAATTGAAGTGCCTAGCCATGTTTCAGTAACAGCAATCATATCTAGGTCATTTGAGAATATAAAATCACAAAACGCTATGGTGTACCTACCAGGACGGGGCAGGATAGCACAAGGCAAAGCTATTCCTATTAAATACTCCACGTGTCCCACAACGGGTGCATCAGGCACATATATGGACCGCCTTAAAAGTTCTAGCCTAAGGGTGAGGTAACCCCAACAGAAACCTCGAATGCCGAAGCCGGAAGTACTGGGCCGCACGGCGCATTCTAATAAACCACGGTACTACGCATAAACGCAAAATGAATCGCAATGACAGAAAGAGTAAACCGAGATGGTGCTGAACCTGTGAAGACCCGCCAGGCAGGTACAGTGCCGGGTTCCATACCTCGAAGGAACCCATCCTTAGCTACTGGAGGTCACCCTAAGCCGCCCTGTGGAGCCAGGGGACGGCGAAGGACAGCTACTGGCCGAAACGTGAAGCAGAAACCTATTGTGCTCATGCAGTGGAATGCTGAAGGAGTCTTTAACAAAAAGACTGAACTGGAGCAAGTACTACAGGACAAAGAGGTAAGTGTTTGCTGCATACAGGAAACACACCTGAACAAAGACAAGACGTTCAAAGTACGAGGCTACCAGTGCCTCCGAGCAGAACGACAAGATATACACAAGGGTGGTGTGCTCACTCTAGTCCGGAACAACATCAATGCGAGCGAAGTGAAAACCTACCTTGAAGGAGCGGTATACCAGGCAGGAGTTCAAGATCAAGACCAAAGAACCTCGTCAACTACTACTGCTCAAATGACAAAGCCCTTGCCTTGACACTATTGAAGCTTCAAACAGTCGATACATGGTTGTTGGTGACTTCAATAGTCATTCCCAGAGTTGTGGATATGCACAGTCTGATAGGCGTGGGGATGAAGTGGAGGACTGGCAGGATGAGCACAACTTGATTCTTGTCAACCAGCCCTATGATGTACCAACCTTCTACTCTAGGCGATGGCACACTACTACCTCTCCAGATCTAGCATTCTGCACAGAGGACATCCAGAAAGGTACGGTTAGAGAAGTTGGCGATCAACTTGGTGGAAGTGACCACAAACCAGTGTTCCCCACACTCAGCAGTAAAGTGATAGACAGACCATCCCTACCCTAGATGGAAATACAAGAAGGCCAAGTGGAGTCTCTTTGCTATTCGGTCCAATTCTCTTACTCGAGGCATACAGGTACAAGTAAGAGAAGTTAACAACGTGGTGAAAGAGTTCAACAGCTGCATACTCAAAGCTGCCCATGAAACAATCCCTAGAGGTGCGAGAAGAGAATACAAGCCATACTGGACCAATCAGTTGCAGACCCTCCAAGATGAACTCACTGAAGCAAGGAACAGGGCAGAAGAACAGCCATCACAAGAAAACCATGAACAACTTCAGAAAGCAAAGGCACAGTTTCAAAAATCTAAACTGGAAGCTACACGACGAAGTTGGAGGGAGAAAAATGCTGCCCTAAACCTTGAGAAGGACGGGAGGAAGTTGTGGAGGCCCACGAAACAGCTAAATAATGAAGAAAATAGCAGACAGAAAATCACGTTGGATGAGGATGGGAAACTGTTGACCGGCAAAGTGACTGCAGACTGTCTCGCCAAAGCCTACCAGAAAGAGGGCAACATCAAAGTCATACGCCAACAGCAAAAAGAGGCACGGAAAGAACAGAAGGATAGAAGTAAAAGGCATACGGAACAAGACTCCATGAAACTTCCACTTACATACCAGGAACTGTACACAGCGCTCAGACAACTGAAAAAGAGGAAACCACCGGGACCAGATGGAATCTCCAATGAGATGCTAACTCATCTCGGATGCTCAGCCATGCTGAAACGTCTTGATATCTTCAATCTTAGCTGGGAAGAAGGCATAGTTCCGCAGATCTGGAAGGAAGCCAACGTTATCCCAATCTACAAGAACGGCAAAGATAGAAAGAGAGCGTCCAGCTATCGCCCTATTAGTCTCACTAGCTGTGTGGTCAAGACCATGGAGAGGATAGTTAACAAGAGACTCATGTGGTACCTTGAGACAGAAAACCTCCTATCCAAGGAACAAGCAGGATTCCGACAGTTCACAGATGCACAGAGGACCAGGCAACATACCTCGCTCAGGAAGTTGAGGATGCATTCCATGGCCAGAAGGTAGTTTTTGCAACCTGGATAGACCTCCAGAAGGCTTTTGACAAAGTCTGGACTGATGGGCTGCTGGTCAAGATGCACCGATGCGGAATTGCCGACAAGATGCTCCGATGGACCAAATCCTTCCTACACAATCGCAGAGCCAGAGTACTTGTTGACAACCAGAAGAGCAAGAAATTCCTTATCCGACACGGTGTTCCTCAAGGAGGAGTGATCTCGCCTACGCTGTTCCTCATCTTCATCGATGACTTGCTTGCAGAGCTCCCAAAGGTATCAAAGCAGCACTCTATGCTGACGACCTGGTCATGTGGTGTGTTGAAGAACATGCAACGACTGCTAGAGATGGTGGGGGTTTGGGGAAGACTGTTGCATCTCTATTAATAAGGAGAAGTCGTCAACCACACTCTTCACACTTTCCACCAAACAGAAAGCTGGAACCATCAAAGTCGGTGGAACTGCCTTGAAGACGGACAACGAGCCAACATACTTGGGGGTGACATTTGACAGACGGCAGACATGGAAGCCACATATCCAGAAAGCAGAGGCCAAAGCCAAGCGCAAGCTTGCAATCCTTCGGAAGCTTGCTGGCACCACATGGGGTGCCAATGATCACATCCTGAAGACTATATACCAAGGTGTGGTCAGGCCTCACCTGGAATATGGATCCACTGCCTGGACAGCATCAGCCAAGACCAACCAACAGACACTCGACAAGGTTCAGAACAAGGCTCTCAGGCTGATCACAGGTGCAATGAAGAGCACTCCAATCAAGGCCATGGAGAAAATTACTTCCATCCAGCCACTGCAAGAACGTCGCGACACAAGAATTCTTCTACAGACAGAAGTTTCGATGTCAGGAAGAACAACCGATGAAGCAGAGAGTTGAGGCACTAACGAAGAATCGTCTAAAGCGAAGCAGTTTCATCCACCAGTCCAAGAAGCTTGCTCGAAAGCACACCAGCCATCTCCCAGCCAAGACATTGCCTCCAACGCCATTTCTATCCAAGCCATGGTTGACTAGCGATGAATCCAAGGTTACCATCTGCAGTACAATCCCATACATGACATCCAGAGATAGACAACATGATGACGTCAAACGTGCCCTCACACTAGCACACATCGACAAGAGTTATCCTGGAGAAGCATGGCTACAAGTCTACACAGATGGTTCAGCCACAAGAGCAGTAGCAAACGGAGGAGCAGGCGTGTATGTCCGACACCCAGATGGACACACACAGTCAGTTGCTCTACCTACTGGAGTACACTGCAGCAACTATGGGGCAGAAGTACAGGCCCTTGAAACAGCAGCATCTCTAGTACACAACACTGTGGAGTGTGCCCAGGTTGTCTTCCTGACTGATGCGCTCTCAGTTCTGGATGCCCTGTCTAACAACAAAGAACCCCACCTGATGGAAGCCCTTCGAACAGTCAGCGTAACTAAAAGAACTGTCCTCCAGTGGGTACCTGCACACATAGGCATTCCTGGCAATGAAGCCGCTGACCAGCTTGCCAAGCAAGGTTCTACCGAGAGGCAACCAGACAAAGATTTGACTTACAAGGAGAAATGCACCATAATCAAATCTGCATCAAAGCCAACAGTCGAGAAGGATGACTACCACCTTCTCACCAGACAGGAGCAAGTCACGATATTCCGGCTTAGAACAGGGCATAACCGCCTGAACTTCCATATGTGTCGGAAGCTTGGACTAGCTCCATCAACTGCCTGCAGCTGCAAAGTAGGGGACCAGACTGCAGAACACATCCTCCAGGAGTGTCCCAATCTTCATGGGCTGAGGAAAACAACCTGGGCAACAGATACTTCTCTCCAGACGAAGTTACATGGCTGCCGGGAGGATCTGAGGAGGACGGCCCATTTCGTGTTTGCTGCCGGCTTGTCCATGTGATTCGCGAACGACAAGAAGAAGAAGAAATACCGCTGGAGAGTTGGAACTTGTAAATACCACTGGAGAGTTGGAACTTGTAAATACCACTGGACAGTTGGAACTTGTAAATACCGCTTGTAAATACCACTGGACAGTTGGAACTTGTAAATACCGCTGGACAGTTGGAACTTGTAAATACCGCTGGAGAGTTGGAACTTGTAAATACCACTGGACAGTTGGAACTTGTAAATACCGCTGGACAGTTGGAACTTGGAAATACCGCTGGACAGTTGGAACTTGGAAATACCACTGGACAGTTGGAACTTGTAAATACCGCTGGAGCGTTGGAATTACCACTGGAGAGTTGGAATTTGGAAATATCACTGGAAAGGTGGAAATACCGCTGGAGAGTTAGAAATACCGCTGGAGAGTTAGAACTTGGAAATACCAATGGAGAGTTGGAAATACCGCTGGAAAGTTGGAAATACCGCTGGAAAGTTGGAAATACCGCTGGAAAGTTGGAAATACCGCTGGAGAGTTGGAATTCCGGTGGAGAGTTGGAACTTGGCAATACCGATGGAGAGTTGGAAATACCACTGGACAGTTGGAACTTGGCAATACCAATGGAGAGTTGGAATTCCGATGGAGAGTTGGCAATACCGCTGGAGAGTTGGAACTTGGAAATACCAATGGAGAGTTGGAAATACCACTGGACAGTTGGAAATACCGCTGGAGAGTTGGAAATACCGCTGGAGAGTTGGAACTTGGCAATTATACCGCTGGAGAGTTGGAACTTGACAATTATACCGCCGGAAAGTTGGAAATACCGCCTGAGAGTTGGAACTTGGCAATACCACTGGAAAGTTGGAAATACCACTGGAAAGTTGGAAATACCGCTGATACCACTGGAAAGTTGGAAATACCGCTGGAAAGTTGGAAATACCGCTGGAAAGTTGGAAATACCGCTGGAGAGCGCTGGAGAGCGCTGGAAATACCACTGGCAAGTTGGAAATACCACTGGACAGTTGGAAATACCGCTGGAGAGTTGGAAATACCGCTGGAAAGTTGGAAATACCGCTGGAAAGACCACTGGACAGTTGGAAATACCACTGGAAAGTTGGAAATACCACTGGAAAGTTGGAAATACCACTGGACAGTTGGAAATACCGCTGGAGAGTTGGAAATACCGCTGGAAAGTTGGAAATATCGCTGGAGAGTTGGAACTTGGAAATACCAATGGAGAGTTGGAAATACCGCTGGAAAGTTGGAAATACCACTGGAAAGTTGAAAATACCGCTGGAGAGTTGGAATTCCGGTGGAGAGTTGGAACTTGGCAATACCGCTGGAGAGTTGGAAATACCACTGGACAGTTGGAACTTGGCAATACCAATGGAGAGTTGGAATTCCGATGGAGAGTTGGAACTTGGCAATTATACCGCTGGAGAGTTGTAACTTGACAATTATACCGCCGGAAAGTTGGAAATACCGCCTGAGAGTTGGAACTTGGCAATACCACTGGAAAGTTGGAAATACCACTGGAAAGTTGGAAATACCGCTGATACCACTGGAAAGTTGGAAATACCGCTGGAAAGTTGGAAATACCGCTGGAAAGTTGGAAATACCGCTGGAGAGCGCTGGAGAGCGCTGGAAATACCACTGGAAAGTTGGAAATACCACTGGACAGTTGGAAATACCGCTGGAGAGTTGGAAATACCGCTGGAAAGTTGGAAATACCGCTGGAAAGTTGGAAATACCACTGGACAGTTGGAAATACCACTGGAAAGTTGGAAATACCACTGGAAAGTTGGAAATACCACTGGACAGTTGGAAATACCGCTGGAGAG
The DNA here is from genome assembly GCA_014843695.1 of Archivesica marissinica. NCBI lineage: Eukaryota > Metazoa > Mollusca > Bivalvia > Venerida > Vesicomyidae > Archivesica > Archivesica marissinica. The sequence continues at coordinate 32,080,416 of CM026389.1, forward strand.
TTGGAAATACCGCTGGAAAGTTGGAAATATCGCTGGAGAGTTGGAACTTGGAAATACCAATGGAGAGTTGGAAATACCGCTGGAAAGTTGGAAATACCACTGGAAAGTTGAAAATACCGTTGGAGAGTTGGAATTCCGGTGGAGAGTTGGAACTTGGCAATACCGCTGGAGAGTTGGAAATACCACTGGACAGTTGGAACTTGGCAATACCAATGGAGAGTTGGAATTCCGATGGAGAGTTGGCAATACCGCTGGAGAGTTGGAACTTGGAAATACCGCCTGAGAGTTGGAACTTGGAAATACCAATGGAGAGTTGGAAATACCACTGGAAAGTTGGAAATACCGCTGGAAAGTTGGAAATACCACTGGACAGTTGGAAATACCGCTGGAGAGTTGGAAATACCGCTGGAGAGTTGGAACTTGGCAATTATACCGCTGGAGAGTTGGAACTTGACAATTATACCGCCGGAAAGTTGGAAATACCGCCTGAGAGTTGGAACTTGGCAATACCACTGGAAAGTTGGAAATACCACTGGAAAGTTGGAAATACCGCTGGGAAGTTGGAAATACCGCTGGAGAGCGCTGGAGAGCGCTGGAAATACCACTGGAAAGTTGGAAATACCACTGGACAGTTGGGAATACCGCTGGAGAGTTGGAAATACCGCTGGAAAGTTGGAAATACCGCTGGAAAGTTGGAAATACCACTGGAAAGTTGGAAATACCACTGGAAAGTTGGAAATACTACTGGACAGTTGGAAATACCGCTGGAAAGTTGGAAATACCGCTGGAGAGTTGGAAATACCACTGGAAAGTTGGAAATACCACTGGAAAGTTGGAAATACCGCTGGAAAGTTGGAAATACCGCTGGAGAGCGCTGGAAAGTTGGAAATACCACTGGAAAGTTGGAAATACCACTGGACAGTTGGAAATACCGCTGGAGAGTTGGAACTTGGCAATTATACCGCCGGAAAGTTAGAAATACCGCCTGAGAGTTGGAACTTGGCAATTATACCGCTGGAGAGTTGAAACTTGACCATTATACCGCCGGAAAGTTGGAAATACCGCCTGAGAGTTGGAACTTGGCAATACCGTTGGAGAGTTGGAAATACCACTGGAAAGTTGGAAATACCACTGGAAAGTTGGAAGTACCGCTGGAGAGCGCTGGAAAGTTGGAAATACCACTGGAAAGTTGGAAATACCACTGGACAGTTGGAAATACCGCTGGAGAGTTGGAACTTGGCAATTATACCGCCGGAAAGTTGGAAATACCGCCTGAGAGTTGGAACTTGGCAATTATACCGCCGGAAAGTTGGAAATACCGCCTGAGAGTTGGAACTTGGCAATTATACCGCTGGAGAGTTGGAAATACCGCTGGAGAGTTGGATCTTGGCAATTATACCGCTGGAGAGTTGGAACTTGACAATTATACCGCCGGAATGTTGGAAATACCGCCTGAGAGTTGGAACTTGGCAATACCACTGGAAAGTTGGAAATACCACTGGACAGTTGGAACTTGGCAATACCAATGGAGAGTTGGAAATACCGCTGGAAAGTTGGAAATACCACTGGAAAGTTGAAAATACCGCTGGAGAGTTGGAATTCCGGTGGAGAGTTGGAACTTGGCAATACCGCTGGAGAGTTGGAAATACCACTGGACAGTTGGAACTTGGCAATACCAATGGAGAGTTGGAATTCCGATGGAGAGTTGGCAATACCGCTGGAGAGTTGGAACTTGGAAATACCGCCTGAGAGTTGGAACTTGGAAATACCAATGGAGAGTTGGAAATACCACTGGAAAGTTGGAAATACCGCTGGAAAGTTGGAAATACCACTGGACAGTTGGAAATACCGCTGGAGAGTTGGAAATACCGCTGGAGAGTTGGAACTTGGCAATTATACCGCTGGAGAGTTGGAACTTGACAATTATACCGCCGGAAAGTTGGAAATACCGCCTGAGAGTTGGAACTTGGCAATACCACTGGAAAGTTGGAAATACCACTGGAAAGTTGGAAATACCGCTGGGAAGTTGGAAATACCGCTGGAGAGCGCTGGAGAGCGCTGGAAATACCACTGGAAAGTTGGAAATACCACTGGACAGTTGGGAATACCGCTGGAGAGTTGGAAATACCGCTGGAAAGTTGGAAATACCGCTGGAAAGTTGGAAATACCACTGGAAAGTTGGAAATACCACTGGAAAGTTGGAAATACTACTGGACAGTTGGAAATACCGCTGGAAAGTTGGAAATACCGCTGGAGAGTTGGAAATACCACTGGAAAGTTGGAAATACCACTGGAAAGTTGGAAATACCGCTGGAAAGTTGGAAATACCGCTGGAGAGCGCTGGAAAGTTGGAAATACCACTGGAAAGTTGGAAATACCACTGGACAGTTGGAAATACCGCTGGAGAGTTGGAACTTGGCAATTATACCGCCGGAAAGTTAGAAATACTGCCTGAGAGTTGGAACTTGGCAATTATACCGCTGGAGAGTTGAAACTTGACCATTATACCGCCGGAAAGTTGGAAATACCGCCTGAGAGTTGGAACTTGGCAATACCGTTGGAGAGTTGGAAATACCACTGGAAAGTTGGAAATACCACTGGAAAGTTGGAAATACCGCTGGAGAGCGCTGGAAAGTTGGAAATACCACTGGAAAGTTGGAAATACCACTGGACAGTTGGAAATACCGCTGGAGAGTTGGAACTTGGCAATTATACCGCCGGAAAGTTGGAAATACCGCCTGAGAGTTGGAACTTGGCAATTATACCGCCGGAAAGTTGGAAATACCGCCTGAGAGTTGGAACTTGGCAATTATACCGCTGGACAGTTGGAAATACCGCTGGAGAGTTGGAACTTGGCAATTATACCGCCGGAAAGTTGGAAATAACGCCTGAGAGTTGGAACTTGGCAATTATACCGCCGGAAAGTTGGAAATACCGCCTGAGAGTTGGAACTTGGCAATTATACCGCTGGAGAGTTGGAAATACCGCTGGAAAGTTGGAAATACCACTGGAAAGTTGGAAATACCACTGGACAGTTGGAAATACCGCTGGAGAGTTGGAAATACCACTGGAAAGTTGGAAATACCACTGGAAAGTTGGAAATACCGCTGGAAAGTTGGAAATACCACTGGAAAATTGGAAATACCACTGGACAGTTGGAAATACCGCTGGAGAGTTGGAACTTGGCAATTATACCGCCGGAAAGTTAGAAATACCGCCTGAGAGTTGGAACTTGGCAATTATTCCGCTGGAGAGTTGAAACTTGACCATTATTCCGCCGGAAAGTTGGAAATACCGCCTGAGAGTTGGAACTTGGCAATACCGTTGGAGAGTTGGAAATACCGCATGAGAGTTGGTACTTGGAAATACCACTGGATAGTTGGGACTTGGAAATACTACTGGAGAGTTGGAACTTGGAAATACCGCTTCAGAGTTGGAAATACCGCTGGAGAGTTGGAACTTGGAAATACCGCTTCAGAGTTGGAAATACCGCTGGAGAGTTGGAACTTGGAAATACCACTGGAGAGTTGGAACTTGGAAATACCAATGGAGAGTTGGAATTCCGATGGAGAGTTGGCAATACCAATGGAGAGTTGTAACTTGGAAATACCGCTGGAGAGTTGGAAATACCACAGGAGAGTTGGAAATGCCGCTGGAGAGTTGGAAATACCACAGGAGAGTTGGAAATACCACAAGAGAGTTGGAAATACCGCTGGAGAGTTGGAAATACCACAGGAGAGTTATATGATCTCTATCAAAGGCAGCGGATACTAGTTGTTCTTAGTTGTCCGATTTGAATCCTAAAATCTACGTGAAACCCTTCTCATCATCAATTAAAACCTAGCTATTTGAAACCAGCTTCCAACACTTCAATAATTGTCTTACAAATAGTTGGCCTGCTATCGACTTACAAATGGTTGACATGTTGTTGACTTAAAAATGGCTGACATGTTGTTGACTTACTAATAGTTGACCTGTTATTGACTTAAAACTGATTGGCTTGTTATTGACTTACAAAACAGTTGGCCTGCTATCGACTTACAAATAGAAACTGTTGGCCTGCTATTGACTTGCAAATGGACGACCTGTTATAGAATTACTAACGGTTGGCCTGTGACTAAATTCACAATTCTTAAATCGGGTTCATCGACAATAAAACCTATGTCTATTTTGGAAATGTCATGTATGTTCCCACATTTAAATCAGTTCTCAGAAACACCCTGTCTGTCCGTGCCACTGACTGTTCCTCCCGAGTTATCAATACTGCTGAACGGATCTATGCCACTGAGCGACTACGATATTAAGGAATATTATAACATCTGGTTACGCAAATCTAAGTTAGAGCTATTCTGCCTGACCTATAAGTTATATCATACAATAAGCTACATAGCTGTCCGATTAGCGCAGTGGACCAATGCAACCCGGGTTCGATCCTCGGACCGGGAAGTATGTGAGATGGTATGGTGGTCGCCAAATCGGATAGATGGGTTTTCTCCGGGTACTCCGGTTTCCTTCCACACGAATGACCACATTTACGCTTTCATCCGCGCCAACGGAAATAAAGCTTAAACATAAGCTACCGTTATACTTGGACAAACGATGCATTCACTGTCTCATTATAAATGGAGTCGGTACCAGCTGGTGGTTCCAATGATAAATGGTTCTTGGACATACGATACATTCACTGTCGCATTATAAATGGATTCGGTACCAGCTGATGGTTCCAATGATCAATTGTTCTTGGACATACGATACATTCACTGTCGCATTATAAATGGATTCGGTACCAGCTGATGGTTCCAATGATAAATGGTTCTTGGACAAACGATACAGTCACTGTCTCATTATAAATGGAGTCGGTACCAGCTGATGGTTCCAATGATAAAATTTAATGGTTCTTGGACAAACGATGCATTCACTGTCTCATTATAAATGGATTCGGTACCAGCTGATGGTTCCAATGATAAATGGTTCTTGGACAAACGATACATTCACTGTCTCATTATAAATGGAGTCGGTACCAGCTGATGGTTCCATTGATAAATGGTTCTTGGACAAACGATACATTCACTGTCTCATTATAAATGGATTCGGTACCAGCTGATGGTTCCAATGATAAATGGTTCTTGGACAAACGATACATTCACTGTCACATTATAAATGGAGTCGGTACCAGCTGATGGTTCCAATGATAAATGGTTCTTGGACAAACGATACATTCACTGTCTCATTATAAATGGATTCGGTACCAGCTGATGGTTCCAATGATAAATGGTTCTTGGACAAACGATGCATTCACTGTCTCATTATAAATGGATTCGGTACCAGCTGATGGTTCCAATGATAAATGGTTCTTGGACATACGATACATTCACTGTCTCATTATAAATGGATTCGGTACCAGCGCATGGTTCCAATGATAAATGGTTCTTGGACAAACGATGCATTCACTGTCTCATTATAAATGGAGTCGGTACCAGCTGATGGTTCCAATGATAAATGGTTCTTGGAAACAAGAAGGCCATGATAATGGCCCTGTATCGCTCACCGGACTACTTTTTTACACTGGAATCATTAATTTAACAACCTCGAATGGGCATTGTACAGCAATCATTCTTACCAAATGTTGGAATATTCCGAGCCGTTGTTCGTGAGAAGATGGTTGAAGAATGTGTGTTCTTTTTATTCGCGACAACCTCCATTTAAACAAATCTGAAAAGGCTTCACTCATGGACCATAACTGTTAAATTTGACTACCATTGGTCGAGCGGTTTGGGTGAAGAACTATTTTGAAATATATAATACAAGAATGATCTGTTGACCTTTCGGTTGTCATCTTGGATGAGAAATCATTTGATTTTGACAAGAATTACATCAGAGCGTTCGCCTCATCGATATTTTCGATTTGATATATGATGACCATATTCGCTCAAACATAATATTTGACTCATATTTGACCTCCCGGGCCACGCCCATTTTTGATCCCGGGGTCACCATTTGAACTACTTTGAAAGTACATTGTACATCGTCAAAATCCGGCTGACGGTTCATGAGAAGATTTTGAAGAAGTTGTGCTATCTTTAAACAGCGGCCATCATGGATTACGTAATGACGTGATTGTAACACATATATAATCCCCCACCTACCCAGGTATCATGACCATAAATGGTGGCTATATTCCCAATGGTTACTGAGAAGACAATTGATCATGTTCACAGACGGCGGACAGGCACATGTGAACATTTCCGTTTGTGCTAGTGATTTGGATTAATATGGTTTTACAGGGCATCAGGGTGGATATGGTAACGTGTGGTATGTGTTTACAGGGCACCAGGATGGCTATGGTAACGTGTGTTTACAGGGCATCAGGATGGTTATGGTAACGTGTGTTTACAGGGCATCAGGGTGGTTATGGTAACGTGTGGCATGTGTTTACAGGGCATCAGGATGGTTATGGTAACGTGTGTTTACAGGGCATCAGGGTGGTTATGGTAACGTGTGTTTACAGGGCATCAGGATGGTTATGGTAACGTGTGGCATGTGTTTACAGGGCATCAGGATGGTTATGGTAACGTGTGTTTACAGGGCATCAGGATGGCTATGGTAACGTGTGTTTACAGGGCATCAGGATGGTTATGGTAACGTGTGTTTACAGGGCATCAGGATGGTTATGGTAACGTGTGGCATGTGTTTACAGGGCATCAGGATGGTTATGGTATCGTGTGACATGTGTTTACAGTGCATCAGGATGGTTATGGTAACGTGTGACATGTGTTTACAGTGCATCAGGATGGTTATGGTAACGTGCGACATGTGTTTACAGTGCATCAGGATGGTTATGGTAATGTGTTTACAGGGCATCAGGATGGCTATGGTAACGTGTGACATGTGTTTACAGGGCATCAGGATGGTTATGGTACAATGTATGACATGTGTTTACAGGGCATCAGGATGGTTATGGTACAATGTATGACATGTGTTTACAGGGCATCAGGATGGTTATGGTACAATGTATGACATGTGTTTACAGGGCATCAGGATGGCTATGGTAACGTGTGGCATGTGTTTACAGGGCATCAGGATAGCTATGGTAACGTGTGACATGTGTTTACAGGTCATCAGGATGGTTATGGTAACGTGTGACATGTGTTTACAGGGCATCAGGATGGTTATGGTACAATGTGTGACATGTGTTTACAGGGCATCAGGATGGTTATGGTACAATGTGTGACATGTGTTTACAGGGCATCAGGATGGTTATGGTAACGTGTGGCATGTGTTTACAGGGCATCAGGATGGTTATGGTAACGTGTGACATGTGTTTACAGGGCATCAGGATGGTTATGGTAACGTGTGACATGTGTTTACAGGGCATCAGGATGGTTATGGTACAATGTATGACATGTGTTTACAGGGCATCAGGATGGCTATGGTAACGTGTGACATGTGTTTACAGGGCATCAGGATGGTTATGGTAACGTGCGACATGTGTTTACAGGGCATCAGGATGGTTATGGTACAATGTGTGACATGTGTTTACAGTGCATCAGGATGGTTATGGTAACGTGTGACATGTGTTTACAGTGCATCTGGATGGCTATGGTACAATGTGTGACATGTGTTTACAGTGCATCAGGATGGTTATGGTAATGTGTTTACAGTGCATCAGGATGGTTATGGTACAATGTGTGACATGTGTCTACAGTGCATCAGGATGGCTATGGTACAATGTGTGACATGTGTTTACAGGGCATCAGGATGGCTATGGTACAATGTGTGACATGTGTTTACAGTGCATCAGGATGGTTATGGTACAATGTGTGACATGTGTTTACAGTGCATCAGGATGGTTATGGTAACGTGTGACATGTGTTTACAGTGCATCAGGATGGTTATGGTAACGTGCGACATGTGTTTACAGTGCATCAGGATGGTTATGGTAATGTGTTTACAGTGCATCAGGATGGTTATGGTACAATGTATGACATGTGTTTACAGGGCATCAGGATGGTTATGGTAACGTGCGACATGTGTTTACAGTGCATCAGGATGGTTATGGTAATGTGTTTACAGTGCATCAGGATGGTTATGGTACAATGTATGACATGTGTTTACAGGGCATCAGGATGGCTATGGTACAATGTATGACATGTGTTTACAGGGCATCAGGATGGCTATGGTACAATGTGTGACATGTGTTTACAGGGCATCAGGATGGTTATGGTACAATGTGTGACATGTGTTTACAGTGCATCAGGATGGTTATGGTAACGTGTGACATGTGTTTACAGTGCATCAGGATGGCTATGGTACAATGTGTGACACGTGTCTACAGTGCATCAGGATGGTTATGGTACAATGTATGACATGTGTCTACAGTGCATCAGGATGGCTATGGTACAATGTGTGACATGTGTTTACAGGGCATCAGGATGGCTATGGTACAATGTGTGACATGTGTCTACAGGGCATCAGGATGGTTATGGTACAATGTGTGACATGTGTTTACAGTGCATCAGGATGGCTATGGTACAATGTGTGACATGTGTTTACAGGGCATCAGGATGGCTATGGTACAATGTGTGACATGTGTTTACAGGGCATCAGGATGGTTATGGTAACGTGTGACATGTGTTTACAGGGCATCAGGATGGTTATGGTAACGTGTGACATGTGTTTACAGGGCATCAGGATGGTTATGGTAACGTGTGTTTACAGGGCATCAGGATGGTTATGGTAACGTGTGACATGTGTGTACAGTGCATCAGGATGGTTATGGTAACGTGTGACATGTGTTTACAGGGCATCAGGATGGCTATGGTACAATGTATGACATGTGTTCACGCTACATAGTACTGATGTATAACATTGTCAACTGTTGGGGAATCGTAGCAGCATTTGTTTCTCGTAAAGCAGAGTGATGTATCTGTTCTCTACGTTTGTTGTAAAGCAGAGTGATGTATCTGTTCTCTACGTTTGTTGTAAAGCAGAGTGATGTATCTGTTCTCTACGTTTGTTGTAAAGCAGAGTGATGTATCTGTTCTCTATGTTTCTTGTAAAGCAGAGTGATGTATCTGTTCTCTACGTTTGTTGTGTTTTTGGGCTTAAAGTCGTATAAAGAACGTAGGTCAATATGGCGACTGTCCAACTGTTAGTGGTGGAGGAAGACCCTGGGTGCCACTCCGTGTAGTATTTTAGGGACCAACCGTCTTCAAGGAGAATAAAAACAACACTACCCTGTTTATGTGTGAATTTTTAATAATTTCATTAAACGAGTCGATGCACTAGACAATCACATACAAATAATGCATTTGTCAGTTTCGTGTAATAATTCAGTTTCGTGTAATAATTCACAGTTCCATGTAATAATTCACAGTTCCATGTAATAATTCACAGTTCCATGTAATAATTCACAGTTCCGTGTAATAATTCACAGTTCCATGTAATAATTCACAGTTCCATGTAATAATTCACAGTTTCGTGTAATAATTCACAGTTCCATGTAATAATTCACAGTACCATGTAATAATTCACAGTTCCATGTAATAATTCAGTTCCATGTAATAATTTACAGTTCCATGTAATAATTTACAGTTTCATGTAATAATTCACAGTTCCATGTAATAATTTACAGTTTCGTGTAATAATTCACAGTTTCGTGTAATAATTCACAGTTCCATGTAATAATTCACATAATTCACAGTTCCATGTAATAATTCACAGTACCATGTAATAATTCACAGTTCCATGTAATAATTCACAGTTTCATGTAATAATTCACAGTTCCATGTAATAATAATTCACAGTACCATGTAATAATTCACAGTTCCATGTAATAATTCACAGTTTCATGTAATAATTCACAGTACCATGTAATAATTCACAGTTCCATGTAATAATTCACAGTTTTGTGTAATAATTCACAGTTCCATGTAATAATTCACAGTTCCATGTAATAATTCACAGTTTTGTGTAATAATTCACAGTTTCATGTAATAATTCACAGTTTCATGTAATAATTCACAGTTCCATGTAATAATTCACAGTTTTGTGTAATAATTCACAGTTTCATGTAATAATTCACAGTTTCATGTAATAATTCACAGTTTTGTGTAATAATTCAGTTTCGTGTAATAATTCCCAGTTTCAGTTAGAGTATCAGTATCACTAGAAATTTGTTTGAAATAAAATTCTAAAACGTGTCATTCTAGTTTAAGTATATAATTAGTCGCCAAGCAGAATGGTTTTTAACAGTTAACAGTTGGACTGGTATCCAGGGATCGCATCTTCGATCCCACGTCTGACCCTAATAAAATCAATAGTCTTTCAGATGGGACATTAAACAAAGGTCTCGTATCGGTGCTTTACACCGTGCACGTAAAAGAACCAGATGATATTCTGGAATGAGTCGCACGTAAAAAAACCAGAGGATATTCTGGAATATTCTGTCTCATTGCACTATCCTCCAAAAATCTAAAATGACTAAATCTCTTCAGGAGGCGTCGCTCATATGGGCAACCGGTAGCGACGATAAATAAACGTAAAACAACACATGAAGAAGACATTTCTGCAGAACGGTTTTGTCTTGTGTCTCAACACAAAGCTGAAGGTCCGAATACTGCAACATTACAACATTGTGTGAATGATAGTCTCAGATATTATACAGAAACAATTATAAGAATTATGAATATCTTATGTTGTCATGTTATTTTTCAGGTGCAAGGATGCAAGTACATCATTTTTAAAAACATTTTTGTTTACAGATACGGTTTTTTATGGTGTTTTGAATACAAAATGTAGAAGTTCTGACATTTTCGAATGAAGCGACGATATATTAATTATATTATTTACATGCATAGATACCTAAAAACACTAGGATATACATTTACTAAGACTACGCAATCTTTTCTCCACCTTTTTTTATATATATTTTAAATAACTAATATAATATATATATTATGCTCTATTGGTTACAAATGGCTTTTATTATACACTATACATACATGTAAATTTTAAACACAAAAAGTGTGTATTGTAAAAACAAAAGGGAAGGCATGCAACAAACCAAGGAAAATGGGAAAAATAAATGGAAAAAAGCAAGGAATTACAAAAGAAATGGGGACAAAATAACTAATATCTAGTCCAATGAGATATTGAGATAGGCAATCAACGGTTACCAAGTGGTATTTTATGCTAACTAATATCTAGTCCAATGGGATATTGAGATAGGCAATCAATGGTTACCAAGTGGTATTTTGTGCTAACTAAATGGGATATTGAGATAGGCAATCAACGGTTACTAAGTGGTATCATGTAACATCGGAGAATTTAGTTGAATTTAGTTGTTTATGGTAATATAGTAGCTAGTGTCTTTTGATTTCTCTAAGGCGATAACAGTGGCTACAAACTAGTATTGGTTTTTATGTTCTTATGAAACATTGCTTCTCTTCTACATTAGTGTCAACATATAATGAATGCCCCCCCCCCGAGTATAAATTGATCATATTTGATCTGACCATTAAAGATGGATCAATGATCCAGTGGTTAACACGTTGGAATGCGAATCTCGTGATCGTAGGTTCGATCCTCCATCTGACCCTAATAATATTAACAGTTTTTCAGTTGGGACTTTAAACCGAGGTCTCCATCTCTCGTGTCTGTGCTGTACGCCGTGCACGTAACAGAACGAGAGGAGACTCTGGAATGGGTCTCTGTCTGTATCATTACACTATTGTCCCAATTTTAAAATGACTGATCTCTTCAGGAGGTGTCGCTCATATGGGTAACCGGTAGCGACGATACATAAACATAAAAACAAACAAACTGACCATTAAAGAAATCAGCCTAGCTGTGTGGCCCAATATCATAACAATGTATTTCATGAATAAATATTTAAAAGATCCGTCAGCTATCTCGGATCGGATGAAACAAAGTGAAAGAAAGTGCACATTAATAATCTTAAATTACCAATGATGAATTCTATAAAGATATGTGAAGTAGTTTAGGCACAAACGAATACTGAACTCAAAATAATTAATAGAATTCAAGCACTTTTGGGAAAATTGTAAAAACAAAACAATATAATGATAACGTTTAAATTGTCTAGTTGCTTTAGGAGATAAAATAGCACCTATATGGAAGATGTACAGTATCTATCTAGTCATATGTTTATTGAACTTGTAAAAACTGAAGATTATCGCAATGATTTCATAAAGGAATAGTTATAACAAGAAAAACTATTACATATAAATATGTAATAGAAGGACGATTGAAAACTCACTCTGCATAATACACACTCGGATAGTGTATTGATTGAATGTATATAAATTATAGAGTGCATAATTTGGTAATTAAATGCAAACATGTTGACAATAACATGAAACCCTGTCCAACATAATAGTATTATACCACATCCCTGCTGGGACATCCGCGAACCAATCTGCAGAATTTCAATTATGTAAATAGACTGAACTGGCCATTTCTGGATTCCAGCTCAAGCCTGTATTTCTATGTACACACCAGTGTAAGCTTGGAACTAGTTCCCTGAGAACAATTTTAATACCTATAATACGAATACGTAGCAGTAATTCATATCACATAAATTCCTATTCGTTCAGAAAATTAATAATAAATGACACTACAAGAACGAGTGAAGAACTATCTTTTACATGTATGTAACTAGCCTGGGAACAGGCGTCGATATATTTTGCCTGGTCAGTCAAATAAATATATTTTAACACCAAGACTATTAATTGGGCTGTATTGAGTTTCTGATCATTTTGCCAGAAGTTAAAAAGTGAAAAATCGACAGACTGGAACGTATCTACGATTGCCATGTACCTAGCACCAAATATGCACTTCGGATCTGGGAAACACACAAAATAAGCAATGACATTTAAAACAATCTATGTAATGAATACAGTGCCAGCAGAATCGCGACACATCTGGTAAAACAACACAAGTATGGGTGTCACTGTGTGGGTATGGCCTTGCAAGTTTGCAGTGTATTGGCAAGTATGGGTGTCACTGTGTGGGTATGGCCTTGCAAGTTTGCAGTGTATTGGCAAGTATGGGTGTCACTGTGTGGGTATGGTCTTGCAAGTTTGCAGTGTATTAGCAAGTATGGGTGTCACTGTGTGGGTATAGCCTTGCAATTTTGCAGTGTATTGGCAAGTATGGGTGTCACTGTGTGGGTATAGCCTTGCAAGTTTGCAGTGTATTAGCAAGTATGGGTGTCACTGTGTGGGTATGGCCTTGCAAGTTTGCAGTGTATTGGCAAGTATGGGTGTCACTGTGTGGGTATAGCCTTGCAAGTTTGCAGTATATTAGCAAGTATGGGTGTCACTGTGTGGGTATGGCCTTGCAAGTTTGCAGTGTATTGGCAAGTATGGGTGTCACTGTGTGGGTATGGCCTTGCAAGTTTGCAGTGTATTAGCAAGTATGGGTGTCACTGTGTGTGTATGGCCTTGCAAGTTTGCAGTGTATTGACAAGTATGGGTGTCACTGTGTGGGTATGGCCTTGCAAGTTTGCAGTGTATTAGCAAGTATGGGTGTCACTGTGTGGGTATGACCTTTCAAGTTTGCAGTGTATTAGCAAGTATGGGTGTCACTGTGTGGGTATGGCCTTGCAAGTTTGCAGTGTATTGGCAAGTATGGGTGTCACTGTGTGGGTATGGCCTTGCAAGTTTGCAGTGTATTGGCGACATGTTATTTCTAAAATACGGTAATCTGAAAGACATTTACATACCGACTTTTCACAGTTGTAACATTAGTTATTAAGTAGGTAATATTGAGCCTTCGTCACCGGAGACAGCGGATATATAACGGTTTTACCTCAGTTAATGACCTATTATAAATGGACTGACAATTGTACTTTGAATTCCCGGATGCTTGAGACCAAGTTTGATCAACTCTGACCGTTAGTTTTATTTGCTTCTTTCATTTAACATAGTGACCTAGTTTAATCGATTGACATACAATCTGATATTATTTGCTACATTTCATTTCCAGGACGCTTCAGGCTTGATGAAATTCTGATCAATTGTTTCAGAGACGTGGAATAAAGATCCTTTATATTTTGACCTAGTAACCTATAAATGTATGCATTGACCTAATTTAAACAAGTTTGATTGAGGTCCTTACCAAGCTATTGCCGAAAAAGTTTGATCATGGGTTTCAGAAAATGTTGCATTATGGGATGATCTTTAATTTGACCGATATTAGCCTAGGCTGTCATGCAAAGACGTTCAAACATAGTAGCAGTCATTGTCATGCATAGACGTTCAAACATGGTAGCAGTCATTGTCACGCATAGAAGTTCAAACAGGGTAGCTGTCATTGTCACGCATAGAAGTTCAAACATGGTAGCAGTCATTGTCATGCATAGATGTTCAAACATGGTAGCAGTCATTGTCACGCATAGAAGTTCAAACATGGTAGCTGTCATTGTCACGCATAGATGTTCAAACATGGTAGCAGTCATTGTCACGCATAGACGTTCAAACATGGTAGCAGTCATTGTCATGCATAGACGTTCAAACATGGTAGCGTCATTGTCAGCATAGATGTTCAAACATGGTAGCTGTCATTTCATGCATAGATGTTCAAACATGGTAGCTGTCATTGTCACGCATAGACGTTCAAACATGGTAGCAGTCATTGTCACGCATAGATGTTCAAACATGGTAGCTGTCATTGTCATGCATAGATGTTCAAACATGGTAGCTGTCATTATCACGCATAGACGTTCAAACTTGGTAGCTGTCATTGTCACGCATAGATGTTCAAACATGGTAGCTGTCATTGTCACGCATAGAAGTTCAAACTTGGTAGCTGTCATTGTCACACATAGATGTTCAAACATGGTCGCTGTCATTGCCAGGCTGCTCTAAATCAAGCTCTATCAAATTCTGCCTTAGTTTCCAAGGAGATTCATTTGACGAAATTGTATCCATATCCTGGACAATCCACCTATACTAATAGTCTACCCCAAGCAAAGCTGAAGTGATCTAATGTAACATGTAAGTTGCGGCTGTTGCGGCGTGGTCTTGCATTTTGTATTGCTCATACAACACTAATCTCCCCTTTGCATTTACAACACACATTTAATGTGAGGTTATCGTAGTTTGCACACGGATGGAATCTATCGACAGACATGATTCCTGGTGCTGCCATCAGAGCTCTAGAGGGAACCAGACAACGGAAGTCCTCGGGTCGCATCTCTCGCGATAATAACTGAAATGATAGCATAGAGATAAGACAGAATGTGGTTTTGGCCATTTGTATTTAATGTTTGGCCATTTGTATTTAATGTTTGACCATTTGTATTTAATGTTTGACCATTTGTATTTAATGTTTGGCCATTTGTATTTAATGTTTGGCCATTTGTATTTAATGTTTGACCATTTGTATTTAATGTTTGGCCATTTGTATTTAATGTTTGGCCATTTGTATTTAATGTTTGATCGTTTGTATTTAATGTTTGGCCATTTGTATTTAATGTTTGGCCATTTGTATTTAATGTTTGGCCATTTGTATTTAATGTTTGATCGTTTGTATTTCATGCTTGGCCATTTGTATTTCATGCTTGGCCATTTGTATTTCATGCTTGGCCATTTGTATTTCATGCTTGGCCATTTGTATTTCATGCTTGGCCATTTGTATTTCATGCTTGGCCATTTGTATTTAATGTTTGGCCATTTGTATTTAATGTTTGGCCATTTGTATTTAATGTTTGACCATTTGTATTTAATGTTTGGCCATTTGTATTTCATGCTTGGCCATTTGTATTTCATGCTTGGCCATCTGTATTTAATGTTTGGCCATTTGTATTTCATGTTTGGCCATTTGTATTTCATGTTTGACCATTTGTATTTAATGTTTGGCCATTTGTATTTCATGTTTGGCCATTTGTATTTCATGTTTGGCCATTTGTATTTAATGTTTGGCCATTTGTATTTAATGTTTGGCCATTTGTATTTAATGTTTGGCCATTTGTATTTCATGTTTGGCCATTTGTATTTCATGTTTGGCCATTTGTATTACTGTTTTCTTATCTCATCATACTCTCAGATTATTGGTGTGTTTAAAGACATAGTCAAATCTGTGTTAAGCAGCCAGCTAAAGGAACACAAGAAAGTGGCTGCATAGCACAGGTGGCTGCTTAATAGATGGCTAATGTATAATAAAACAACATATTGGGAATCAGTAAACTGGCTGCTTAATGGAGGTGAGTCATGTGACCACTAACACAGGTCCGACTGTATTCCCTTTCAAAACCACTTTCACAATTTCTAAAAATGTTACCATGTAAATTGTATTTGTTACAAAACCAGTGTTACCCGAAGTGTTACCCAAAGTGTTATCTGAAGTGTTTAAGGAAAGAAATCCAATATTAGACATTATTGATGTACAGTCAAACATGTGTTAGTGGTCACCTCTATTAAGCAGCCAACTGTATTAAGCACTGAGTTTCCAGATTCTCCAATATGATTTGTTGTTGTACGTTTGACCTCTATTAAACAACCACCTGTGCTAAACAGCCATGTCCTGAGATTCCCTTGGCTGTGTGCTTAAGACAGGTTGTACTTACAATATATGATATTATTAATTCTGATTGATTAAGCTCTACCGTATTGTTCCTATTCATAGCGCCCGGGCACGATGCAAAACACAAAAGGGGCGCGCTAATTAGAGTAATTAATTTCTGTAGTATACGTGTGAAAAATCTCTGTGTCAATATCGGTAATTGCCAACTAATTGGAAGAAACTGCTCAGTGACCTTGCCTTGTCATAATGCGACGCCTACTACGTCATCGTTTGTTACCTAAATCGATCGATATGTTCTGTACATGTATATGTGGTACATGTACTATGTAGGAATGGCAAACATGGAGTGAAGCTATAAGTCACATAAATCGTATACGGCAGCATTTAAATTGAAAGTGATTACCATAGCTGAAGAAAAGGGCAAACACCAAGCCGTGAAATTTTTTGGCGTTCACTGCAAACGTGGTGCAAAGCTAAAGACCGCCTTCAGTCCACTAAGAAAACGGAAAAATGAAAGTCTGGCGCCGGAAGACCAGTTAAGTATACAGATACTCGTGATTGTGTTGATTGTTCCGCGTTATAAACTGTTATATGGTGTCTATGTAAATTACTACCCTTGTACTTTCGGTTTGAATAGCGCCAGGCTTTGTAGATATTGTGTGAATTCTTCTGTGAAAATAAATACTTTTCATAGCGATACACGTTCAACAAGTGATGCACATATTATTCATGCATACTTAGTGCCACAGTGATTCATGAGCTTGGAGTTTTTATATATATATATGGAATACGCTACTCAACAGTACTACCGACAGGTAAGCCAATTTTTTCCTTTTAAGGGCACCATTTCATGTTGCATTTTTTACGTGGGGGCGCCTATATTAGAGGTGGTGCTTTAAATAGGAACAATACGGTATTTACCTCTTCGGCATGTGCTTCAGCTTGTGTTAGATAGTCATGCCAGTCTGATTCCATCTTGTTATTTATAGTACTGGTCACATGACTAGGTAGGAGGCGGTACTTGATAATCTCCACTAGATGCTGATTGGTCCGTGCAAGATCAATTGTATTTTTAGAGGTCAGCAACTTGGAAGAGTTGGTCTGGCTTCCTAAGGGGTCAAAAGCTTCCTGTACCTGCGACAGACCCCTAAATCGGAAAATAAAGACATTGATCATTGTCATTTTGATTTTCACAAATATATCAAAACCAATAATCTAAATACGAAATACATGCCAGTAACAATCAATTTTCGTTTTGTATACAATATATATATACTGTACATTATGAACGAATAAATATGTTTAAACCAACAATCTAAGATATTAATAGCCAGGGGCGGATAACAAGTTGGACTGAACATTAATGAGTTTGATCCCCATACCCACTGAATGGATCTATATTAATCACTCGATGGTTATTTGTTACAATAATTACTGTAAAATGGTGAATATCTATCTGACACTCACTTATACACCTAATCTACAGTATGAGAGACAATACTGGTTTTCTATTACCTCCCTTGATGCATAAAGTCAGATTTATCCCCAAATGTATATTGGTCCTTTTAGTTGGAATCCTTTGTTTTTATTGTTGTCGTCTAAACAGATGTTGCGTTAGGATAAATGTAATTTTATCAAAATCGTGTTAATTAATTGAACCAATTTTTACAGTAAGGTATCCATTAGACATGCTAAAGGATATCTGTGGAGATTTAATAATTTCATAATTATAAGACGAAAATACGGGTGCCAATGGAAAACAGAGGAAACCAATTAAGAGGACCAATATACTATTAGGAGTATTCAGGGGCAGTAACTGACTAATGTTTCTCATTGAAGGGCGATATTTTGGTTGTTCTAACCTGTATGTATTGTAGAGCATGGTTCTCAGCTGATGTCGCTCACTGAGCAGCTTCTGTACTGCCATCTGGCACTCCTGGTACTGCATTGTGTAGAACGCCTTCGATGAGGCTAGCTCGTCAGCCATCACCCTGCAAACAAAGTAAATGTTGCATCACATACAGTCTACATCCGTTATGTCAAAGTTGGTTATGTCGAATTCTCCGGTTATCTCGAAGTCGGATCAAAGTCCCGTTTCAGACACTATCATTTTACATATAACTGGATCTGTTTATATCGAATTTCGTTAAATCAAACTTCGGTCTGACGGAATTTGACATAACGGATGTAGATTGTACAACATTCGAAATCTCAACGGAACAACTGTTTATACAAGGCACACGCATCAATGAGAGACAATGCTGGCTTTTCTATTACCTCCCTTGGCAGATACAGTCTGTTTAATCCCGAAATGCATAGCTGTATTTGTTAGTTGGAATCCTTTGTTTTTACTGTTGTTCCCTAACCAGCGGTATGATAAATGTGACCTAAATCAAAATCATGTTAACTAAATCACAACAAATTTGTACAGATATGTCCCATTGGATATACTAGCAAATATCTGTCGGGAATATTAGTAATTTAATAATTATAATATGAGAAAGTGGATGAAAATTGATAGCATGTTGTGCAAAGGAAAACACGATAAAAACATACTTTTACATGTAGGGAGTATTCAGGGGCAGTAACTGACCGATGTCTCTCATTGTGACAAGATATCTTGAGCTTAATAATACAAAATATCACCAAAATAGCATTTGCAGGATGGAGTTGAAATATTGCAGGATATATGGCAGAATGTGAGTTCGAGCCTTGCATAAACTTGAATGATCTTACAACGATTGTGAAACAAGTGTTAACAACGTATATTAGTGACGCTCGTTGGCGTGGATGAAAGCATACATGTGGTTCTTCATGTGGGAGTAAGCCAGAATCTCTGGAGAAAACCAACCTGTCCGATTTGGCGACCATAGTACTAACAGTCTGAACATTGATTCAGGCATCTATTTACTTTTTTCTTCTAAAAGCCAAAAATATATAATAAATCTTTTGTGCGAACATTACAGAAAGCATGACCTAGGTGTACTTTTCTAGGCATTGCACAAAATCTCATTTTCTAATGGTCCAGTGATCATAAAACATTAAACAGAAAGCATGACCTTGGGGCACGGATCTGGGCTTGGGGTATAGTAACTGTACTGTGGTCAGTGGTGGTGGGCATAATACATGCAGGCACGGTATTTACTCCACCACATGTCAGCCTGTATGGAGATCTCAACAGACTTGCACAACTAATGTAATATTTCTGGGGTGGGGTGGTGGTGAGGGGGGGTTAATAAAGTCAGTGTTCACCTGTAGGCAAGGTATTTACTCCGCCACATGTCAGCCTGTATGGAGATCTCGACAGACTTGCACAACTAATGTAATATTTCTGGGGTGGGGTGGTGGTGAGGGGGGGTTAATAGAGTCAGTGTTCACCTGCAGGCAAGGTATTTACTCCGCCACATGTCAGCCTGTATGGAGATCTTATCCAGGTGTTCATAGTCATCGGAAATCTTCTTATAGTAGTCTCCGATCTCCATAGACATCTGAGCTTTATCCCTGCAACAGCAGAACACATACTTATATGTAACATCGACGTCTTCAGAAGCCTGCCCATCGACACAGCACAGCACATACTCATATGTAACATCGATGTCTTCAGAAGCCTGCCCATCGACACAGCACAGCACATACTACCTTGCACAATCGGCTCTCTATATTTCATGTCTGCAAAGCAGTGTCTGAATATGTCATGTTGCACGTTTCTATGACGGTGAATTTTACGCTAAAATTTGCGTAGATGACCCCTTAAATTAACTAAGTTTGGAATGCATGATGGGCGCTTATTTTAATGTAGTCACCTATTTGAGCGTGTGTCACGCACATGTGTGGTTTACGCTTATTTATCGTCGCTACCGGTTGCCCATATGAGCGAGGCCTCCTGAAGAATTAGTAATTTTAGATTTTTGGAGGATAGTGCAATGATACAGACAGAGACCCATTCCGGAGTCTCCTCTAGTTCTTTTACCTGCACAGTGTAAAGCACCGACACGAGACCTCGGTTTAAAGTCCCATCTGAGTGACTGTTAATTTTATTAGGGTCAGACATGGTATGGAACCTGCGATCCCTGGATTGCCAGTCCAACGTGTTACCACATTATATAAAAATGTCAAGCAACACAAAATATAGAAAACAGTTTAATTTTTAAAAACTCTTGACATTTCCTTGTTAGTTCTAGAAATAGCTCAAAATGTGATCCTTTTGAATAAGAGTTGTCACCCTTGGTCTCTGAAACTGGCTCACATTTTAGTTATTAATACTAATGGTGATTTTGTAAATAAATGTTTATAAAGGGCGCTAATTAACAAATTTCACAATCACCAGTTTTTCAATAATGGTCAGAATTCTTCAAAATGTTACGTATTGGATAATAATCATGATTTCGTCGTATCATCCGCTCCGTAGCAAATTTCGATGTAAAGCACACATAAACACATAAATTAATTCATAAATACATATTATAAATTCTAACGTACCATGTAACTCTTTCTACTATAAATTCTACGTACCATGTAACTCTTTCTACTATAAATTTTATATACCATGTAACTCTTTCTACTATAAATTATATGTACCATGCAACTCTTTCTACTATAAATTCTATGTACCATGTAACTCTTTCTACTATAAACTCTACGTACCATGTAACTCTTTCTACTATAAATTCTACGTACCATTGTAACTCTTTCTACTATAAATTCTATGTACCATGTAACTCTTTCTACTATAAATTCTATGTACCATTGTAACTCTTTCTACTATATTCTACTATAAATTCTACATACCATGTAACTCTTTCTACTATAAATTCTACGTACCATTGTAACTCTTTCTACTATAAATTCTATGTACCATGTAACTCTTTCTACTATAAATTCTACGTACCATGCAACTCTTTCTACTATAAATTCTACGTACCATGTAACTCTTTCTACTATAAATTCTATGTACCATTGTAACTCTTTCTACTATAAATTCTACATACCATGTAACTCTTTCTACTATAAATTCTATGTACCATGCAACTCTTTCTACTATAAATTCTACATATCATGCAACTCTTTCTACTATAAATTCTACATACCATGCAACTCTTTCTACTATAAATCCTATGTACCATGTAACTCTTTCTACTATAAATTCTACGTACCATGCAACTCTTTCTACTATAAATTCTACGTACCATGTAACTCTTTCTACTATAAATTATACGTACCATGCAACTCTTTCTACTATAAATTCTACGTACCATGCAACTCTTTCTACTATAAATTCTACGTACCATGTAACTCTTTCTACTATAAATTCTATGTACCATGCAACTCTTTCTACTATAAATTCTATGTACCATGTAACTCTTTCTACTATAAACTCTACGTACCATGTAACTCTTTCTACTATAAATTCTATGTACCATATAACTCTTTCTACTATAAATTCTACGTACCATGTAACTCTTTCTACTATAAATTCTACATACCATGTAACTCTTTCTACTATAAATCCTACGTACCATGTAAGTCTTTCCACTCTGTGCTGTAAATCATCTCCCACTGAAGCCACCAGCAACTTCTTCAATTCTTGGTTCACCTAGAAAAGTAACGATAAAGTAGGGCTTCAGTCAATCCGCGCTTGACGAGGCTGAACAATGAGGGGCTGGGTAACCAGGGCTACAGTTACAGGGTGATTGGATAGAAATAATCTCCCTAACCCACACACTTCTCCTTGTTTGAGTCCAGGGAGAAGTTTTTTCATATATAATAAATACAGGTTACCATCTCTGTGGCCTAGTGGTTAAGGCGTCCGCTCAGTTTGTTTATGGGCAGATCTGCACAACTATTATTGAAAAATGGAAATGAAACACAACAATCAGGATTTCTAATTATCCACTCCATAGAATTCTAAGATAATATTATTGTACTTTTGGAGTTTAAAGACATTTAAGTAATTGTTTGTGTTTTTTTGGGTTAAGGTTTGAGAATGATCCCGGGCAGTGCTTCAGACACGGACAGGCACCTGAGTAGAACCACTGACCTTCCACAAGCCAGCTGGATAGCTCCTCACATGAAAGATTTGATACCACATGGGGCATCAAACATACAGTGGTGATGGCCAAGTGATTTTTTATTTAAGTATATTTATTTTACAACGACTGCGAAGTTTAACAACTTATATTAATCACTCTCATTGGCGCGGATGAAACGTAAATGTGGTCATTCGTGTGGGAGGAAATCGGAGCACCCGGAGAAAACCCACCTGTCCGATCTGGCGACCACCGTACCATCTCACATACTCCCTGATCCGAGGATCGAACCCGGGTTACAATGGTGAGAAGCGAGCGTGCTAACCACTGCGCTAATCGGAGATGTGATTGAAAGTCAATGACCGTAGCCACTCGGCCATGATGGTTGAAAGTAAATCTCAACTTTATAAATATCATTACCTGAAGCTGAACTTCAAGTTGGTTTTTCAGCAGCTGCTTCTCCTCATCAAGTTGCTGGAGCCTCTCAGAACACTTAACACAGTCTCTCTGATGTTGGGTAGCAGGCATTGTGACAGGCTTGGACTCGGATGCAACCTCACAAAGTGCTGAATGCTGATTTCCGTCTACAGTCTGAATGGTTTCATCCTTTTGACCTAGATACACCTGACAACCAGTCTGAGGAGACTGCATAGTCTGTTCTAATATAGTCTGGTTTTCAGAAAGGGTTCTATGTTCTAAACTATTTTTAATACTTATATGCGAATCACTGACTGAATGACTCAGCAAATTTCCAGAATTCTTACTGATTGGTCCCACTTTGTTTACAGGTTTATCTTTCAGACCAGATTCAACATTGTCCATCTTCATAATGACTGGCAATTCATTCCTGTCCAAAGAAACTGCCCCAGGATCAAGCATTGATTGCGGGAATGATCCGACAAGTCTGCCAATTCCATTTGTATGTGATCGTGAAATCTGCACCATGACTG
Organism: Archivesica marissinica; assembly: GCA_014843695.1. Lineage (NCBI taxonomy): Eukaryota > Metazoa > Mollusca > Bivalvia > Venerida > Vesicomyidae > Archivesica > Archivesica marissinica. The sequence continues at coordinate 32,103,940 of CM026389.1, forward strand.
ATTCCTCAGGTACAGTCTTCTCTTCACCTTTATTTACATTTGAGACTTCTGTTACATTTTTCGATTTTTCTGTCTCATTTTCAGATCTTACTATTTCAGCTGAACATGCATGTTCTTTCTTTGCCTTTCTGGACTTTAAATCCTTATCGAAACTGTATTTTGGGAGTGGGTTTCGCAGAAGAATTGTTTCCTTGTTTTGATTGGTTGATGGTTTTGCAGGTGGGGGAGACTTGGCAGTCCTCCTGCGAGGTTTGATAGTTATTGTACTTGATGACATAATTTAGCTGATGTTACGACTTACTTCAATATGTTCAGAAACCAAATTTTGCCTGAAAAGTAAATTAATTAAAATGTAAATCTTGCATATCTATGGTCATATAGTAAGTAATGTTTACTTACTATATGACTATAGGGCCAAAACAATAATGTGTGCCTTTGGAGTAATGAAATTATGAGATGTCATTGATCTAAAAATAAGGGTGTTTTCTGTGCTTTGTCTGTTTTAAACATTTCAGAAATATACAAATATAGGTGGGAGTTTCATTTGCTCATATTTTGTACATAAATGTGGATTTTTTGTCCCAGATTCAGTCACACAGGTGGGTCAAGACCACTTTACACGGCCATGCCAGCAGTAGCACGAACATTGTATATACCTTACAGTTTACACAGGGCTCATTTTAGAAGGCTATATAGTCGCCATGGGGCCCTGACTTTGCGAAATGGGGATCCCATTTCTTCCTTAAAAAAAATATAATCACTTAAGTCCCGTAAGCTACACTGACAAAGATATATTCAGTCAATTAAAATACACTAACCTAAATGTTCCTCTATTAAGAAAGAAATTTCACATGTATAATTAATCACAAATCTCTGGATGTATATTTATCAGCAATATATGCTGTTGAACACTGATAATGACTGACTATTATAAACAGAAAAATGCATAAATTATCACGACCTTTCAGTATCATGAATGTACAAAGTGTACTTGTCTTATAATTACGCCCTCAGGGAATTGTAAAACTATAAAACACATACTCCAGTACAGTGATATAGCAGGTTTACGTAGCTTAGTCACCTATTACAGGCGCGTAGCCAGACAAAAATGACGTGAATGCAAATCTTGAACTTGAAGCACTGAAAGTGCACAAGACCAAGAGGCAGAATTTATGGACTTATATTCTCGTGTACACTCTCATCAGTTTTTTATTCGATATTTGGACTACCGTATTTAATTTTCAGATTTTTCCATACGATGTACAAGTACGCAGCTGAGTTTTTGTGTACAGGTAGCTATGCGCCTGTATTGTTTATATTTAATATAATAATAGTGCACTTCAATGACTTCATCAAATGTTATTTGTAATAGTTATACCAGTATGTAGAATAATATGTTGGTTGCCGTGCTTAACAACATGAAAGAAATGCTACATTTGAGAGTCAATTGACCGGTACTCTACGGTCGCCCGGTCACTTTTCTTCAATAATAAACCATACTATATAAATATACTGTTTGAACAAAAGTTCTGCCATGAAGCAGGATTAACTCTTTGAACCCGAATCTCCGTAATACCGGGAAAGGCGGGAATGCACATAGAAGCGGTTGACCAACAACAACACAACTACACCACAACCACCACCACCACCACTTAAAGCAGCATTACATCGTAATAAAGGATGTTTTGGGTAAAATATAAATACTAATGTGTGTGTATTTACAAAAATCGAAATAGTCGCTCAGAAACGATAAAATTCCAATAAATTTAAACCGTCGTATACGCGAATTTGTTTATGAACACACGAAATGTAAACACGCACAGCGCGCATGCGTGAAACAACAGAGGATGTAGAAAACACTGTATATATTTTGAACATGAAAGAATATCTATCTATCTTCCTCTAATGTCGAACCCCTCGCGGGGATGTAGAAATGTCCCTAAAAGACTTAGCTAACATAGGTATGAATCAACATATCAAAGACAAGTAATTTAATGAAAAAAGACAACGTGGGACAAATGGAGTCGATGCATTCTGAATGTAAACAAGTGCAGACGATGCTTTCCGGTTGTAAACAAGTGCGTGACCGATCGACTCGGAAAGTCCTACTTTCGGTTTCGAGTTTGTTTTATCGCAAAAAACACTGTTTACCAAATGAACATAAGAATACAAAGTATAATTTTAGAACGTGTACCAGCATTGCTACCCATAAGTAAAAATTGAATTTTTCAAATATATTTTATTTCATACGATGTAATGCTGCTTAAGCATTTCCTTTTCTATAGAAGAATATTCATAAGTACATTATGCATACATCATACATGTATATATGTTGCAATTGTGGTCACTACAAATTCTAATTGTGAAGGGATGTACATGTAAGAAAAGCTACATGTAAAAAGGCCATTTAAATGACACCTCAAAATCATCTGTGGCTAATTGACTACAGTATAACTGTTTTAAATACATACATAAGTATCTATATATTCATGTCCAAAAACATTATTTGTCACAATACTTTCTGCAATCCAGGAGGCATCGTCCCAACCATGACCAGGGGAGACGAATATATAAATAGTACATGTACATGCAAACCTGGTTTATCAACTTTGAGACGCAAGATCGTGAATATGTAGCAGTAACTAGTATATATGTGAAAGTACAAAGACTACCTCCAACTGTGTGATGTACATGTGAAAGTACAAGTACTACCTCCAACTGTGTGATGTACATGTGATAGCACAAGTACTACCTCCAACTGTGTGATGTACATGTGATAGTACAAGGACTACCTCCAACTGTATGATGTACATGTGAAAGTACCAAGCACTACCTCCAACTGTATGATGTGCATGTGATAGTACAAGTACTACCCCCAACTGTGTGATGTACATGTGATAGTACAAGTACTACCTCCAACTGTGTGATGTGCATGTGATAGTACAAGTACTACCCCCAACTGTGTGATGTACATGTGATAGTACAAGTACTACCTCCAACTGTGTGATGTACATGTGATAGTACAAGTACTATCTTCAACTGTGGAAGTCGTGATAGCGCAGTGGATGCGCGTTCGCTTCAGGTGCGAAAGGTCCGGAGTTCGAGCCCCGCTGGAGCCGTTACGATTGTGCCCTTAGGCAAGGCATTTAAATTCCACATTGCCTCTTCTCTCCTTCATGGCGATGGATTCCATCAGGAATGAGGTCTCGAGAGTGATTAATATAAGATTGAAAGAACTTGTTTCGCAATCGAGCTAAAATAAATTTGTATAAACTACCTTCAACTGTGTGATGTACATGTGATAGTACAAGTACTACCTCCAACTGTATGATGTACATGTGATAGTACAAGTACTACCTCCAACTGTATGATGTGCATGTGATAGTACAAGTACTACCTCCAACTGTGTGATGTACATGTGATAGTACAAGGACTACCTCCAACTGTGTGATGTACATGTGATAGTACAAGGACTACCTCCAACTGTGTGATGTACATGTGATAGTACAAGTACTACCTCCAACTGTGTGATGTACATGTGATAGTACAAGGACTACCTCCAACTGTGTGATGTACATGTATGTGATAGTACAAGGACTACCGACTATGACACACAACAGTAGAGCTTGGCTAATCAAATTACACAAGTGTGATGAAATACGCCAGCTATGGGTTGCTCTCAGAAAACAATTCAAATTCCTTCATCCCACCTGTGACCACCTTGACAAATCGCCTGATACTTCCTTGACAAAAACAAACACACACGTTGACTTTCTTACATTTAGGAATATAGCCATTATAGGAAGGATGCGTATATTTTCTGGAATTGACCGAACAGAAACACAACAAAAGACTATGACACAATGTCAAGACAACCACCACGATGCCTATATATAGTATGATACCATGTAATCCGTGAAATAGTTAAAATGTACCTGAAAAATGTTAAATGTAAATTTCATTTGATCGATGTTATCAAAAGCTTGAAATACACCAAGCATGCGTCTACACAACTACACTCCAGGGAAGTCACTCTAAATGGAAATATTGTTAAACATTACTAAATAAAACAACTTGGAGCAGGTAAACACATATCTCACAGCTTTTATCGGTGTTTATTTGAGTTGGATTTCTGTTGGATATGTTACGTTACAATAGCCCACATGCTTTCGTATCGAGGCAACTCGTAACCTGGTGAAGTCGTACCCTGTCAGTTCGTACCCTTTTGTTTTAGGTTAACTTATAACGATAAATCACGCATAACAGTCAATTCGTATCCTGGTCAATTCGTACGTTGTCTAGTACCATTATTGTTGATGGTGCAGAAACAGTAAATATTAGTTGCTGTTATCAACGTTATTAGGTATTACTAGCTGATTGTTTGGCAGTATGAAGTTGAAGGTTCCTATACAAAGTGGTCGAGGGGAAGGTGCCAGCTTTACCTTGTCACGACATAATCACACCCATAAGGGCTAAGCGAAACGTAAAAATACGTAAATTCACTGACTATACTACTACAAACATTCTAGAAAATCAAATTACAAATAATTCAAAGTGCTTCAAAACTTTCACTTGTAATAAAGAGCAGTATAAACAATCATTCTTCCCTAAAACAGTACTAGACTGGAATAAACTAAGTGACAATGTTGTGTGTGCAGAGACAATAGGCGGTTTCAGGACAGCTCTAAATCCGCTCTACTAGACTCTCTCCCGTTGCACCTTATGCCGTAACTGGCCCTGCAACGTAGATATCCAGATCCAGATCCAGAAGGTATAGGAAATATGCGGTCAGAAATCAATTTCATAGCTTGTATAGATATACATTCTGCAGCATATCACAGCCTCATGCCACTCTTGAGTATTATGCAGTTATGTACTACATGTATCACTATTCTCTAGCAATACATCACACCTAGAAAGAAAGAAAGACAACATTGAAGTATTGCTACTCAAAAAGGACAGGATCACACACAGTAGAGCCAAAAGAAAGACGAGTGTTCAGCTGTTTTACCAAGGAAGACAAAACTCACCGTCCAACACTGCCACCAAACCAGATCACTGCAGTCAACCCTATGTAAGTCTCAACGAAAGGAATACAAAAACTACTACACAATCTCAAAGCATACAAAGCTGCTGGACCAGACAAGAGACATACTAGATTCCTTAAACTAGCCCCCTATAAAACTGGTCCCTGGACTCACTCAACTGTCCCTAGATCAACAAAAGATACCTGAAAACTTCTCTAGTCTCACCCATCTTCAAGATGGGAAACAATTCACATCCTCCAATTCACCAATATCTCTGACATCGGTATCCTGCAAGATCTTGGGAGAACATATCATCTTCAGAAACATCATGTCACACGTCGACACACATCATATCCTGACAAACTACCAACATGGCTTTCGTAAATATTAACACTCATGTTCATACACTTATTCTTACTATAAACGTTCTCGCAAAGGCATTGACAACAACCAACAAATCGATGCCATCCTCACCCAACAAGTCATTTTCTATGGTTCCAGCTTAGAAGTCTCACCTGTCATTTCCGAAGTTCCACAGGGTAATGGTCTATGTCCTCTCCTTTCCTTGGCCTACGTGAACGGCCTGCCTTCCAGAGTCATATAGTGTCCGTCTATTTGTTGATGATTGCCTAATGTAATGATCATTAGGAGTCTGAAGGTTGCACATCAGCTCCACCAAGACAGACAATCTACAACTGCGGGAACTTAACTGGATTGGCAGATGAACTACAACCTAGTCCTATAAATAAGACCTCTACAGACGAGAAACTGTAAAGTTTAAGTCTTAATAAAGCATTCTTCTTCTTCTTCATAAAAAAAATTCTGTCATTTTGAAAAATGCCTGGATAGTAAAATGTCACATTTTTCAAGTCTAATTATTTGGACTAAGCTTCAACCCAGACAACTTGTGAAGTAATTTACATAACAACCACGATAAACCCCATCAAGTCCTCCCTCACCATTCTTAACTCAACAATGAAAACAACAGAAGGAGCAAACTACCTGGTCGTTACCATCACACCAGATCTCTCTGGAAATAATCATATTAACAACATCACAAAAAGGCAAACTCCATCACGAAGAAACATTTGTGCCAGTCCACCAAATGCACACCATTCAATACATATGTTCGCCCCACTATTCGAATATGCCTTAACTGTGTGATCCCCACACACACATTCACCCATCAACCAACTAGAAATTGTCCAACGACAAGTGGCCAGATTTGTAAAAGAAAAACCACTACTACCTCAGGACAAGTCAGTAGCGTCACAGAGATGTTGGGTGAACTCCAGTGGGACACACTACAACACATGCGGGACATGTCCAGAACCACAGTACTTGTACTCTACAAAACCTGAACAATCTTGTCAACATTTCACCTAATCCACTACTCATTTGGGTGTCATTTTTAAATTTGCTTGGATCGGCGTAAACATGTGTTTATGTATAGTGCCTATAGTGTATCATAGTGTTCTTAAAACAAAACAAAACAACATTTTTTTTTTTAGTTTTTAACCCACACATTAAACAAAATTTGCCCAGACCTCCAGCGTATGTGCTCCAGAATGATGATAGATATTCGATATAGGCGAATTCTTTTACACTTTCTTTTGTTGTTGGATATTTCGTAGAAAGCCACACATCTGATTATCTTTATAAGTTTATATGTTATTTGTAGAATATTTAAGAAAGTTAAAATGGTCTCTTAGATCTGGTGATATGAACTACAGTGCATTTTGATGGATTAAATCCCATATGCCATTTATATATTCCCATTGCTGAAGTGTATAGTTCTAAGTAATTCTTGTGTGCACTGGATTTTAAGGAGTTGTTTACTGTGATGCCGGAACTGCTGTGTTATCTGCGAATAGTCGATATTAGGACTGTATGTTTTCTTGTAGATCGTTGATTAGAGTAAGAAAAGTAGTCGGCCAAGTACTGACCCTTGAGGCACATCGGATGCTACTGGCACATCGGTTGAAGATTCGGCCCCAAGTACATTGGCAGACTCGGACCTATTAAAATAATCCTAGTTAGTGTGAGTCTGTTTGTTGTCTAGTTTTGAGTTGTTTGGAATGTTCATCAACTAGCAGAATGAGCTGGGTTTCACTGGATCGTTTTTCGCACATTCACACTGCACTCTATGTCTCACTCTATGCCATGTCGATTTTTCACTTTTTAACTTCTGGCAAAATGACGTTGATATGATCAGAAACTCAATACGGCCCAATTAATAGTCTCGGTGTTAAGATATATTTATTTAGTTTAAACATATTTTATTTTATCAATATTTACATCATGTTGTAACATTAATATACAAGAACAAATGGATTAAATCGGAAGCTTATACATTATTTATTTGACTGACCAGGCAAAATATATCGACGCCTGTTCCCAGGCTAACTGCACTCTATTGACAATAGTACTGCCAGCGAATGCCTGATCAACTATGTGCTCCATCACCTTACACAGGGTCAAGTTCTATTTGATTGACTGCTGAAACGAGCAAGTATTCTAAGGAAAAGAGGCAGGCAACATTGAACGACACCAAAGGATAGATAAAAGCAAATATTTTACCTATTCGAGAAATCGTATTATATCTACGGCAGAGAAAAATCTAGTTTTTTCTCTCTGTAGCCTATATGTGCATTTCAAATCCCTTTCTATCTATGTTCCTGACAAAGAGAAACTTGTATATTATTCGCTGAATTGCTCTTATCACCGTTCGTATATAGGCCTAATGAGCTGACGTCGGTTTATACTTCTTTTTTTTTCTTCTCCGTATCTCCTTCCAAGAATGTAACACCGAGGTTGCCTCACCTCGTAAAATCACTTCACACACGTAGTAATGCTAAATAAGTTAACTCCAATCTGTTGGTGTTTGTGCTAACCAATGTAAAGATCTACTTGTGCTACGTGTTATACATGGGACATATTTATCAATTCATTCCTGAATGGAGGACTTAACATTTATTCCATAGGGTTTCAATCGTGTTGGATTCGTGATCTTTCAAGATGCACTGTGTTTCAATATTCATGAATTATGTATCGACATTTTCCCAGTCACCATTTCTTAAACTTAAATATACATGTAATCACATTTCTTGGGACTTGTTTACTTATCTTGGGTTTGACATCGACTGAAATAAACAAACACGAACTCATGATATGATAGCCCTGTAGCTGCCTTAAAACCTTTCACTAATGCATGATTTGTTGCAAGAAATATTATGTCCAACGTATTACTATATCTTGTTGATAAATAAAATCATTTGATTTAAAGCAAAGTCATATATATTACATAGGATGACTGTAAAAACTCCGGCAAAAAATAAAGTTTTAATTTTAAATCTTGAACCTAAGTATTCATGTTAGCTTATACTTTTATATATTCATATGGATATAAATCAACACAACTTTTAAGTCGAGGTAGTACTTTGTCGACTGAAAACATTTATTTTACATGTACTCACTCTAAGACTATGTAACATTTTCACAAAATTCCTGTTCCTTTTAATCTATCAAAGCAGTTATGATAAACAAATGGGCGAGAAAAAAGGTCAAACTAATGCAAAGTAGCAACAACACAGGACTGGTTTAGTTTTCAAAATGAAGATAAATTTATAAAAAAATATATATAACAAGTCAAAAGTCGATTGACTTATGACCAAGTATTTACAGTAATTGAAATCTTTGAATGACTAATGTCACACAATAACTGTTATAATTATATATTTTGCAGACCAGCATATGAGCGTCCAGATGATGAAAAGATCAACATTGATGACTGTTATGCTTGCGGTAATCTCTCTAGCTGACGAACAGCGTGAGGATGGGATTGATAGCTCACAAGACAGAAAGAGAGACTGTACTCTATTTACTGCAGGGGAAATGGTTGTTCTTAATTGTTCAAGTGTCGACGTTAAATCAGTGCTCTTTGAAACCGTGAAACAAAATGTTCACGTCCTTGATATCACTTACACTGGTTTAGTCAGCTTATTTGATTTTGATAAGAAATATAGATTTCAAAAACTTGTTGTACTTAATGGAAGTCACAATAGCATTAAAGAAATCAATTCAAATGCATTTAATGGGTTGCAAGCATTAGAGAAAATTGACCTGTCATTTAATAGCATTGAACAGTTACCAAATGATTTGTTCATATCCCTAACCGATCTGAAGTTTCTAGATATATCAAATAACCGACTGTTGTCATTGCCAAATGCACTTCCAATGACTGAATGGTTTGATATTTCAAACAACCAACTTTCTAGCATATCTGAATCCCATAGTACGGTGCTATTTCCGCAGACTGTTTTTCTGTTGGGTCAGAATCCATTTAAATGTACATGCGATTTGCGTTGGGTAAAGGAGTTGATAAGTACAAGGACATACCTTCTTAATATTATGAAACATTTAGACAAGGAGAGGTTTATTCCAATGTGTAGCTTTCCTGAGCTCTTGGCTGGGAAATCTTGGGAAGATTTGGAAGATGATGAATTTAAATGTACAAGATTTGATGAACATGAATTTGAATCATCCAATGAAACGATGTCCAGGAAGATACTGCAGGAAGTGAAGGTAACAGTGTCCGAGATAGGTTATAATTGGATAATTATGCATTGGACTGGAAATGTTGATGATAGTGGAAAAACAATTGAAATTAAATACCATAAGTTTGGCAACAGTAAAGATGTGAAGCAAATTGTTTTACCGCTTTCAGTGTCAAGTTGCAGATTGAAATATTTAGAAATAAACTCACCATATGTTATATGTTTTTCTATATTGAGCGGATCCGATACATATTTCATAGGTTGCGAAGAAATTGTAACTGCTAAACTTCCAGAGAAGGAACATTTGTTGATGTACTATTTTAAACTTTTAGCACACTTTGTTGAAGCGAATTTAAAATATTTGTTAGGGTTGCTCATTTTATTCATAAGTACAATGTATATCATCCACAGAGGGGAAAGTAGTACGCACCAACAGTAAATCATACCATTCACATATGAGAAATTACCAATGTAATTTTATATACCATGCTCAAATGATATGTATTGTTTTCCCATTTAATAAAATGTTATAATTACAAGTCACATTATATGTTATATTTCGGGTTTTACGCCTGCATCAGCAACATTTCGGGCTATATCGCGGGCGGGCAGTTTACTTAACAACACCTTTCCTGGGCAGGCTCCAGCGGTTAACCAGTAGTTGGGTGCACCAACCTCCGTAAGAAACTGCCAACTTTTTCATATAAATGAGACGGGGCTCGAACCCGTGACCATCAGTGATGATAGGTTACAGTGGTATACAAGTCAGCGACTTTAACCACTCGACCACGGAGGCGGACCGTCCAGTCACATGAAACCATATATCATTGCTGTCACCAAGATATGAAATCTCGACAATGTATATATATATATATATATATCGAACCTGCGACCCCTGGATTACCAGTCCAGCGTGTAAGTATCATTTAAATAAATTAAAGGATTTAGCAGAACAAACTGTGTTCATCAGAAACCTTCAAAGGGCCATAACTGGTAGAACAATTAAGGGAGCACGATGCCGATATGCACAACTAGGCTTGTTACTGATCATTCATGTGAAGTTTTGTGAGAATCTGACGAGGATTCTAGATCATGTCCGGGCAAAGTCTGTTGTTTAAATATGTTGAAAGGGCCATAACTGTGTGAAAAATGAACCAAGCAGAACACAAAGATATGCACAGCTAGGCTTGGTATGATATTGATCTCATCATTCTAAATCGATAATGTGCATGTATTGCTGCAGAAACTACGAAGTATGGACGATACGTTCTATCCTCCGGAACCAGATTTGTCTGCTCATGATGCTTACGGTTGCTATATGACAACACTGGTGTTGGTTCATTGGAAGTGATAACAACACTGGTGTTGGTTCATTGGAAGTGATGACAACACTGGTGTTGATTCATTGGAAGTGATGACAACACTGGTGTTGGTTCATTGGAAGTGATGACAACATTGGTTTTGGTTCATTGGAAGTGATGACAACACTGGTGTTGGTTCATTGGAAGTGATGACAACACTGGTGTTGGTTCATTGGAAGTGATGACAACACTGGTGTTGGTTCATTGGAAGTGATGACAACACTGGTGTTGGTTCATTGGAAGTGATGACAACACTGGTGTTGGTTCATTGGAAGTGATGACAACACTGGTGTTGGTTCATTGGAAGTGATGACAACACTGGTGTTGGTTCATTGGAAGTGATGACAACACTGGTGTTGGTTCATTGGAAGTGATGACAACACTGGTGTTGGTTCATTGGAAGTGATGACAACACTGGTGTTGGTTCATTGGAAGTGATGACAACACTGGTGTTGGTTCATTGGAAGTGATGACAACACTGGTTTTGGTTCATTGGAAGTGATTACAACACTGGTGTTGGTTCATTGGAAGTGATGACAACACTGGTGTTGGTTCATTTGGAAGTGATGACAACACTGGTGTTGGTTCATTGGAAGTGATGACAACACTGGTGTTGGTTCATTGGAAGTGATGACAACACTGGTGTTGGTTTTATTGGAGGTGATGACAACACTGGTGTTGGTTCATTGGAAGTGATGACAACACTGGTGTTGGTTTTATTGGAGGTGATGACAACACTGGTGTTGGTTCATTGGACGTGATGACAACACTGGTGTTGGTTCATTGGAAGTGATGACAACACTGGTGTTGGTTCATTGGAAGTTGTTTAAAGGTTTGTTTTCAAGTTGACCTAGTGGTAAGGCTGATAGTCAACACATTTAAAAACATTTTTACAGTAGGTCACGCACGCACATACGCACGCACGCACGATGCACGCACGAGATAAATATATCCTCAGTTAAAGTCTCTTTTATACTTTTTTTTTCTTCAGTTAGAAAAATAATACTATAATTCATATGCAAATTTATCCTATTGTTAACTTTAGTAAACCACCATTTACAGGGTTATTTATCCTATTGTTAACTTTAGTAAACCACCATTTACACAGTTATTTATCCTATTGTTAACTTTAGTAAACCACCATTTACACAGTTATTTATCCTATTGTTAACTTTAGTAAACCACCATTTACAGAGTTACTGGTGATTTTTTTAAAAACATATCCATAAAGGGAGGTAATTTACAAATGGTAATTTCACAAAAGCAGGTTCGTTTGTGACCATATTTTACTTTTACCGTAATAATTTATTATTGAAAATTTAAAATATAAGACAATAATCACAATATCTAATCATCCGCTCCGTACAATATCTCGGTATGCTGCACACACATTCTAAGTAAAAGCAAATGGGGCTTTAATAGTAAGCGCTTATTCCAGTGAATTACTTTGAATTAAATCATATTAGTAATAGTAAATAAGTCATACAGAAACAGATACAATATATTATAGTATGAAATTACTGCCCAGGGTTCATTCTAGGTCAGAATTTTTGGGAGAAGTGAGAAAGCTCGTGATCGCTTCCTTAAATGGTGTTCTTTAATATACTTCTGCAAAATAGGGTTAAAATGCACAGTACAACCATTAAATACAACATTTGAATAGAAGGAGTGCTTTATAATGAGCGAGTGTATAATTTTGTTTGAAAATCGTAAAAGCCAAAAAATAAAAATATTTTTAGGGAGAAGTGGGGCCCCCAGAGGGCGATGTCAGGGTTCCTAGGGCGACAATTTCGCCCACATCGCCCTCTAGAATGATCCCTGACTGCCTTTTGTATGCAATGTACCAGTACGTCGTCTGAGGTTTCCTCACATCAATTGAAAATATAAGAATTTAAATGCCATTTCAAATTGTATATTTTATTGCATAGTTCATATTTAGAAAGCCAATGATTCAACAGATATCTATAAATGAACAGACACCACAACCATGAATATACTAAACTGATGCAATAATACTTCAATGGACGGAAACCAAAAGCATAGCATGTGATGCACAAGATGAAAGAACGTACGAGTTGGGTCTATATACCGGTATATTGTGAGTTTGGTCTATATACCGGTATATTGTGAGTTTGGTCTATATATCGGTATATTGTGAGTTTGGTCTATATACCCATATATTGTGAGTTGGGTCTATATACCGGTATATTGTGAGTTTGGTCTATATATCGGTATATTGTGAGTTTGGTCTATATATCGGTATATTGTGAGTTTGGTCTATATATCGGTATATTGTGAGTTTGGTCTATATATCGGTATATTGTGAGTTTGGTCTATATATCGGTATATTGTGAGTTGGGTCTATATACTGGTATATTGTGAGTTTGGTCTATATAATGGTATATTGTGAGTTTGGTCTATATAGCGGTATATTGTGAGTTTGGTCTATATACCGGTATATTGTGAGTTTGGTCTATATAGCGGTATATTGTGAGTTTGGTCTATATATCGTATATTGTGAGTTTGGTCTATATACCGGTATATTGTGAGTTTGGTCTATATACTGGTATATTGTGAGTTGGGTCTATATACTGGTATATTGTGAGTTGGGTCTATATACCGGTATATTGTGAGTTTGGTCTATATATCGGTATATTGTGAGTTTGGTCTATATACCGGTATATTGTGAGTTTGGTCTATATATCGGTATATTGTGAGTTTGGTCTATATATCGGTATATTGTGAGTTTGGTCTATATACCGGTATATTGTGAGTTTGGTCTATATATCGGTATATTGTGAGTTTGGTCTATATACCGGTATATTGTGAGTTGGGTCTATATACCGGTATATTGTGAGTTTGGTCTATATATCGGTATATTGTGAGTTTGGTCTATATATCGGTATATTGTGAGTTTGGTCTATATACTGGTATATTGTGAGTTTGGTCTATATACTGGTATATTGTGAGTTTGGTCTATATAACGGTATATTGTGAGTTTGGTCTATATACCGATATATTGTGAGTTTGGTCTATATACCGGTATATTGTGAGTTTGGTCTATATACCGGTATATTGTGAGTTTGGTCTATATACCGGTATATTGTGAGTTTGGTCTATATACCGGTATATTGTGAGTTTGGTCTATATACCGGTATATTGTGAGTTTGGTCTATATACCGGTATATTGTGAGTTTGGTCTATATAACGGTATATTGTGAGTTTGGTCTATATAGCGGTATATTGTGAGTTTGGTCTATATACTGGTATATTGTGAGTTGGGTCTATATACTGGTATATTGTGAGTTTGGTCTATATAATGGTATATTGTGAGTTTGGTCTATATACCAGTATATTGTGAGTTTGGTCTATATAATGGTATATTGTGAGTTTGGTCTATATAGCGGTATATTGTGAGTTTGGTCTATATACCAGTATATTGTGAGTTTGGTCTATATACCGGTATATTGTGAGTTTGGTCTATATGTTATTTGATTTTCATCGATTTTATTTTATACATTTTTACCTCGTTTTGTAAGTAATTTCATTATTGGGTGATTTTACACATCCAGATTCTGCTCCCTTATATTATGATTCTGCTCCCTTATATTATGATTTCACAGCATATTTTGCTGTTCGGTTTACTGTCGAAAATTTACCTCCATATTTATTTCTGCGTATTGAACAGATGCATTGCGCAACATCGAACTGTATGCGCCGCTTCCGGATTTATTTTGAGAAAAGTTATGTATTCTAAGGGTTATATACCCTGCCTAGCCCGGGCACTAGCAAAGAATAGGCAAGACACATATATCCATGCTGTCGCCCAGATAAATGTAAAATCTATAGGTAAGCCGGCGATCGGTGTAAACCCAACTCCACTGCATCACATGGTTCAATAAAATCTGATCAAACAAAATATATGGAATGCACATTGTATGGACTGAAACATAAATGAATATATTAATACATGGATATCGCTATATATGTCGTATACATATAGATTCTGTATACATTGTAATTATCTTTTCATAACAAATTATCAACAACCAAAACCAAACAAACAAAGTAATATATTGTTCGGATATGTACAACATATTAACATTAATTTAAATCTATTTTGCGGACTGCAACACTATCTAAGCAAGTACGGGTGAAATACATGAATTAACAGTATAAAAGTAACATAAAACACAATGTAATAGATTGGTCAATTGTCCAGTGGGATACATTGGACTGCGAACCCAGGGATCACAGCCGGAAGTCGTGATAGCGCAGTGGATGCGTGTTCGCTTCAGGTGCGAAAGGTCCGGAGTTCGAGCCCCGCTGGAGCCGTTACGATTGTGCCCTTAGGCAAGGCATTTAAATTCCACGTTGCCTCTTCTCTCTCCTTCATGGCGATGGATTCCATCAGGAATGAGATCTCGAGAGTGATTGATTAGTTGAAAGAACTTGTTTCGCAATCGAGCTAAAATAAATTTGTATAAACTAAAATCACAGCCGGACGATTCAATTCCTCGCCTGACCCTAATAACATTAACAGTCTTTCAGATGGGATTATAAACTGAGGTCCCATGTGTCGGTGCTATACACGGGTGGGTAAAGAACTAAGGATGCTCCTGGAATTGGAGCGTCTTCTCTATATTGCGCTATCCTCCAAAACTGACTAATATACGTCGGGGGGGGGGGGGACAGTAAATACCGGAAAATGTATCCCAAGAAAAATGCAAGGTACGTTATAAATTGCAGTCAAGTCTGTCTTAAGATGTCAGTCAAAGGAATTAGTGAATGGTTGCTTGGCACAGGTGGTTGCTTGATGGAGGTCAAATATATAATGAAGATAACAGTTTGGTGATCTGGAAGCTGGATACAGGTTGGTTGTGTATTGGTAATGAAGGTGACTACTAAAACTGGTTTGACTGTATATTATGACCTATTATATTACATAGAGTAAGTTATTGACTTTACAATTTCGATTAAATCCATTTTCATTCTATATACATGAGATTTGTACTGTACATTATGAATGAATGAATAAATATGTTTAAACCAAGTTATTGACTAAATCACTGATTTTCGGTTTTTGATTTTTCAATATCATGTATTTATGAAAATAAGGTCAGCCCATATACAAGGCCACCACCCCATGGGTGTCTCGCCACGCATGATTGGCAGTACTGGCACCACCCCATGGGTGTCTCGCCATGCATGATTGGCAGTACAAGTACTGGCCCATGGATGTGTATGCGAAGTTTCAAAGCAATAATATGGAAACGATTCTATGTCACGCGGGGTGGGGGTGGACTTGTTAGGGGGTCAGGGAACAACCCATAGAAACAGTATGAAAGTGTGACCTTGCAAAGAAAACCGTTCACCCGTTACAAAAAACAAACAAATATTTCTTTATACATATCTGTGCATGTGAATGAGATTAATGAAAACATCAACATTTACATATTTTCGAAATATAATGTGAATATTTATTCGTATTTTGCTCATTTTCATGTTTGGCAGTTCTAGCGTGTTCCATATAAACCAAGAACATGTTACTGACAGCAAACAAATTCGAAAACAGGTGGGGAACGAAAACGGCGATTGACGTGACGATATGTGTGAAAACTTAACTAACACATAAGGGACAAGACATCACTTATATATATATATATAAGTGACAAGACTTCAGTAGCATGCATGTACATGTATAAGTGAATGTCTTTATGATTATCTTCACTGCAATGTACACACGTGCAAATTTAAGATTTCACAAACACTCAAATACTGAAAAACGTGACAAGTGACTCCAATTTTACTTCCTTCTATGGAAACAGAAGTAAACGAAAGAAAATTCGAAACAGCAAGACTTAAATAAATTAACCAGGTCGTGAAGATGCATAGCACGTTCCGTCTGATCACGCTCTATGCTGTTTGCTATTCGGATAGTGGAACTAAATAGCAAACAAAATAGATCCTGATCAGACGTGGTGCATCTGGATCTATGTTGGTAGCATATTCCTTCCTATTTATTCGGAGTTTGAGCCCCCCGTTATGAGTATGCCCTTAGGCAGGCATTTACATTCCACGTCTCTTCTCTCTCCCTCGTGGCGATGGATTCCATCAGGAATGAGGTCTCGAGAGTGATTAATATAAGTTGTAAGAACTTGTTTTGCAATCGAGCTAAAATGAATTTGTATAAACTATAGGTATATAGGATACAATGACTAACCTCATCGACCAGGAAGAGACAGATGGCCTGAAAGTTGAAAGAACTTGTTTTGCAATCGAGCTAATATAAATTTGTATAAACTAATGTCAAGAACAGACGGATCTGTAGTCCAGTAGTAACACACTGGATTGATAATCCAGGGATCGCAGGTTCGATCCCCCGTCAGACCCTAATAAAATTAACAGTCTTTCAGATAGGACTTTAAACCGAGGTCTCATGTCGGTGCTTTACACCGTGCACGTAAAAGAACCAGAGGAGACTCTGGAATGGGTCTCTGTCTGTATCATTGCACTACCCTTCAAAAATCTAAAATGATTAATCTCTTCAGGAGGCGTCGCTCACATGGGCAACCGGTAGCGACGATAAATAAACATAAAACACACGCAACGTCAAGACCCCCAGACCACTACAGTTGTTACCCAATGATGTTAGATGTAATATACCATAGGTACCGTACTTTTCAGATGACATAACCACAGATCCATGATGCAACGTCAGGACCCCCAGACCACTCACATACTTAACCCTTTCAACACCACAGGCCTCTAAATCAGCTTACAAAAAAGTGTAGATCCAGATGAGCCGGCTCATAATGAGCCGTCTCATCAGGATCTGCACTTTTTCCAAGTAATATTACTATTTTTAGAAAAAAATTACCCATTTTGTGATAAATGAACTGATCCAAATGTAATTTTCTTATTAGTTTATTGGTCTAAAAATAGCATGGACCAGTCCATGTCAGTTACTTGGTGTTGAATGGGTTAATATGCGATCTGGGATCTTAACAAATTAATTGTGTCATGGACCTGTGGGCATACCAAGGACTAATTCTCCACACCCACAGTAAGTCCCACACTACCAATGATCTTAAATGTCACAATTCATTGGAAAGAATTAAAACAATTCTTTATTTTACTGAACCAACACTGTATACTCAATTGTGTGTGGTTAGATACCCTTGGAGTGGTGGCCTTGTTTTGTAAAGTTGCGGAAGACCCAGAGTTCTAGCCCCACTGGAGCAGTTATGATTGACGTTAAATTCCACATGCCTCTTCACTCTCCCTCGTGGCGATGGATTCCATCAGGAATGTAGTCTCGAGAGTGATTAATATAAGTTGTAAGAACTTGTTTCGCAATCAAACTAAAATAAATTTGTATAAATTAACTACAATGTATTAACTATGTGAAAAATGCACCCATTAAACCATGAAGACAATATGTACACCTAAGTAATGATGATTGTATTCCAGTATTGTTGAAATAAAGCAGTCAAGTGTTTAGGTGAATTATGCAGACAAACTTGATTGATTAAATTTTCAATGGGGCATAACTCCATGGAAGCTGCATATCAAGTGGTGACCAAATTACGTTCAAGTAGTAATAAAATTTAAATCATTGTCTTGCAAGAAATTATGTAAAAATGAAGTCACAAGTTCTCGTTAAATCTTGTAAAATATGACAGAGAATATAAAATATATAGAAATTCTAGAATCCTTGGCTAACAACACTGTGATACTTAAAATCCATGTATGTATGCAATACACCATTCCAAGCAGAAGTGGACAGACGGATCTGTAGTCCAGTGGTAACACGCTGAACTGGTAATCCAGGGATCGCAGGTTCGACCCTAATAAAATTAACAGTCTTTCAGATGGGACTTTAAACCGAGGTTTCGTGCTGTACACCGTGCACGTAAAAGAACCAGAGGAGACTCTGGAATGGGTCTCTGTCTGTATCATTGCACTATCCTCCAAAAATCTAAAATGACTAATCTCTTCAGGAGGCGTCGCTCATATGGGCAACCGGTAGCGACGATAAATAAACGTAAAACACACAAGCAGAAGTGGTGGTAACAATTCTGAACCGTGACCATCAACATAGAAAAGCTGCAAGACTTTGAAAGTCAAGTGAAGCTTTTCTACATACAATAGTTCCTATATCCTGCAAACCTTGACTAAATACAGTTTCACTATTTGCAGTCGTTGAAAAGTCAAAGTCCCTAAATCATCTGGAGGGAAGTGACTTCTCTCAAAAATTTTAGTCTAGCTTGAGCCCTGGGTTAGCACGCTTGCTTCTCACCTGGTGTCTGAGGATCGAATCCGGATTGCATTGGAGTATGTGAGATGGTACAGTAGTCGCCATATCGGACAGGTAGGTTTTCTCCGGGTACTCCGGTTTCTTTCCACATAACCACTTTCATCCGTGCTAACAAGAGTGATTAGTCACTGATTAATATAAGTTGTTAAAGCATGTTTCGAAATTGGTGTAATTAAATAACGTTTATATTAATTTTCTTAGCAAACAGATATTGCAAGCAGAAACTCCTTTTCTCATTTTAGAAAAAAAAAGAAATACATAAAAATATGTAAAAGATTAGTAGGCAAGCACAAGAACAACCCACATACATCAGAACTTCTCACCAACAGCCACTTCTCCATAACATCTTATCCATTTCCCACAGTGAAATATTTCTTCTATATCCTACCTCCCAACAACACGTACCTCCCAAACAGTTGCAGTTTTTGTTGCACACAGTGTACCATGTCTTATATAATCACTTAACCTTTCAATATCATCCACTTCTTTACAACAATAATGGCATGGTGGCTGTTGTTGAAAGGCTGCATTGTATTAAGGTACTTTTCAGGAACATTTAGTTGCTTCTGATATCATATGTATCAAAATTAAATACAGTTTTCTTCATCACTCATCCGGCAGTAGATAACTACAGCAGGGCACTAACTTCTGAACTGGTGGTACTGTCATCACACATGCCTTCATCATCATCATCATCTTCTTCTTCTGGAGTAAACAACTCGTACCTGAAAACAGATCTCACAATCAACATCAGCCTTCTGTGGCAAATAATGGATTTATAACTGAACATTGGTATCAATATCTCTTCGGTAAATACCTCATCACCATCATCAACAACATTGACTACATCATCATCATCAACAACAACAACATCATCATCAACAACCAAGTTATCAACAGCATCACTATTGATAACTCTTAACATCAACACAACTGTGTCAACATCATCATTGTAATCAACAATGCCAACGTCATTGTCAACATCATCAACAATGTTGATATCATCCATCATCATCATC
Organism: Archivesica marissinica; assembly: GCA_014843695.1. Classification (NCBI taxonomy): domain Eukaryota; kingdom Metazoa; phylum Mollusca; class Bivalvia; order Venerida; family Vesicomyidae; genus Archivesica; species Archivesica marissinica. Next base: position 32,124,223 of record CM026389.1, read on the forward strand.
ATCAACAACAGAGTTATCATTATTATCAACACTATCAACATCCTCACCATCATCAATAGTTTCATCTATATAATCTATCTATAATCTAATATTCATTGTCATCCACAATGTCAACATTGTCATCCACAATGTCAACATTATCATCCACAATGCAATGTCAACATTGTCATCCACAATGTCAACATTGTCATCAATAATGTCAACATTGTCATCCACAATGTCAACATTTTCATCCACAATGTCAACATTTTCATCCACAATGTCAACAATGTCATCCACAATGTCAACATTGTCATCAATAATGTCAACATAATCATTGAGAATTTGTCGTCAACAATGTTAGCATCAAGACCAACAATGTCACCATCAAGATTCAGAAACAGTATCAATATTGACATTTCTAACATCAGCAACAATATTATGATTAATATCAACATTTATCTGCATCAAAATCAACAACAGTTACCTGTTCCTGTGTGTTATGAATAATTGACCAAAATATATGACTCATGTATACATGATATAATCTACAGTGTATTACCTATTTTCTATATCAGCAGTTCTATCTAGACTTCTGCCCAGTCTATCTTCATCTCTCTGAGTGTATTACCTATTTTCTATATCAGCAGTTCTATCTAGACTTCTGCCCAGTCTATCTTCATCTCTCTGAGTGTATTACCTATTTTCTATATCAGCAGTTCTATCTAGACTTCTGCCCAGTCTATCTTCATCTCTCTGAGTGTATTACCTATTTTCTATATCAGCAGTTCTATCTAGACTTCTGCCCAGTCTATCTTCATCTCTCTGAGTGTATTACCTATTTTCTATATCAGCAGTTCTATCTAGACTTCTGCCCAGTCTATCTTCATCTCTCTGAGTGTATTACTGTAAATCACTTTATATTCGCGTGAGCTTTATTTCGCGAATTCGACCACCAAACTTATTTCGCGGATTTATGAATTCGCGGACAACGCTGTAAATCATAAATTCGCCGGGAAAAAAACCGAGAAGACAAAAACCGGAAATACTGTTATGCAGTTTATTGTCCGGTAGCAGTGTCCTGTATGCGGTGCATATTCAGCTATGCGGTTCAATAACTCTTAGATGACACTTTGATCAATTATCGCCTTTACGAGTGATATTTGATTGATATTAATTAATTGTTTGAGAGCTGTTACACACAGGTTTATAAAATGTACTTTCATAAATAATGTGCTATTGTATTGGACTTTGAATGTTTGTGATAATTGAACAAACGTGTGACAAATTCTCCGTAAATTCAATGGTTGTCTACAATTAGATAATTTTTATGGGTTGTCAGTAGTCAAGCAAAATGGCCAGTGACAGCAGCATTGTTACGAGAGGATGGGTAGATGCTGGTTTGTTATCCAAGAGTTGAAGAAAAACTGATATATTTAATTTAATGTGGATTGTAGTGTATTGAGGTGCATTGCGGTAATAGAATAGTGTGACTGACACGAGAACGCCACCATTGCCATTGGATAACTTATAATTTGTATGTAAATGTATAATTATGATATTGTAGTTTCGTTTTGTTTTTTCTTGGATTAAATACTTACTATTGTTATGTTAGGATTAACTTTAAGTCAGGTTTTATTGAATACACATTCCACACACTATCATGGAATGACAGGTAATCTTTTGCATATTTTCGGACAATATTTTTCGTATTCGATGTTTCGGACATACCTTTGGCAGTAAAATATACGTGATATTTATTAATTCGCGAGGTAGTCCATTCGCGAATAATAGCGAAAATAAAAACACCGCGAATAATACCAGATTTACAGTACCTATTTTCTATATCAGCAGTTCTATCTAGACTTCTACCCAGTCTATCTTCATCTATCTGAGTGTATTACCTATTTTCTATATCAACAGTTCTATCTAGACTTCTGCCCAGTCTATCTTCATCTCTCTGAGTGTATTACCTATTTTCTATATCAGTAGTTCTATCTAGACTTCTGCTCAGTCTATCTTCATCTCTCTGAGTGTATTACCTATTTTCTATATCAGCAGTTCTATCTAGACTTCTCCTAAGTCAATATTCATCTATCTGAGTGTATTACCTATTTTCTATATCAACAGTTCTATCTAGACTTCTGCCCAGTCTATCTTCATCTCTCTGAGTGTATTACTGTAAATCACTTTATATTCGCGTGAGCTTTATTTCGCGAATTCGACCACCAAACTTATTTCGCGGATTTATGAATTCGCGGACAACGCTGTAAATCATAAATTCGCCGGGAAAAAAACCGAGAAGACAAAAACCGGAAATACTGTTATGCAGTTTATTGTCCGGTAGCAGTGTCCTGTATGCGGTGCATATTCAGCTATGCGGTTCAATAACTCTTAGATGACACTTTGATCAATTATCGCCTTTACGAGTGATATTTGATTGATATTAATTAATTGTTTGAGAGCTGTTACACACAGGTTTATAAAATGTACTTTCATAAATAATGTGCTATTGTATTGGACTTTGAATGTTTGTGATAATTGAACAAACGTGTGACAAATTCCCCGTAAATTCAATGGTTGTCTACAATTAGATAATTTTTATGGGTTGTCAGTAGTCTAAGCAAAATGGCCAGTGACAGCAGCATTGTTACGAGAGGATGGGTAGATGCTGGTTTGTTATCCAAGAGTTGAAGAAAAACTGATATATTTAATTTAATGTGGATTGTAGTGTATTGAGGTGCATTGCGGTAATAGAATAGTGTGACTGACACGAGAACGCCACCATTGCCATTGGATAACTTATAATTTGTATGTAAATGTATAATTATGATATTGTAGTTTCGTTTTGTTTTTTCTTGGATTAAATACTTACTATTGTTATGTTAGGATTAACTTTAAGTCAGGTTTTATTGAATACACATTCCACACACTATCATGGAATGACAGGTAATCTTTTGCATATTTTCGGACAATATTTTTCGGATTCAATGTTTCGGACATACCTTTGGCAGTAAAATATACGCGATATTTATTAATTCGCGAGGTAGTCCATTCGCGAATAATAGCGAAAATAAAAACACCGCGAATAATACCAGATTTACAGTACCTATTTTCTATATCAGCAGTTCTATCTAGACTTCTGCCCAGTCTATCTTCATCTATCTGAGTGTATTACCTATTTTCTATATCAACAGTTCTATCTAGACTTCTGCCCAGTCTATCTTCATCTCTCTGAGTGTATTACCTATTTTCTATATCAGCAGTTCTATCTAGACTTCTGCTCAGTCTATCTTCATCTATCTGAGTGTATTACCTATTTTCTATATCAACAGTTCTATCTAGACTTCTCCTGTCATTCATCTATCTGAGTGTATTACCTATTTTCTATATCAACAGTTCTATCTAGACTCTGCCAGTCTATCTTCATCTCTCTGAGTGTATTACTGTAAATCACTATATTCGCGTGAGCTTATTTCGCGAATTCGACCACCAAACTTATTTCGCGGATTATGAATTCGCGGACAACGCTGTAAATCATAAATTCGCCGGGAAAAAAACCGAGAAGACAAAAACCGGAAATATGTTATGCAGTTTATTGTCGGTAGCAGTGTCCTTATGCGGTGCATATTCAGCTATGCGGTTCAATAACTCTTAGATGACACTTTGATCAATTATCGCCTTTACGAGGATATTTGATGATATAATTAATTGTTTGAGAGCTGTTACACACAGGTTTATAAAATGTACTTTCATAAATAATGTGCTATTGTATTGGACTTTGAATGTTTGTGATAATTGAACAAACGTGTGACAAATTCCCGTAAATTCAATGGTTGTCTACAATTAGATAATTTTTATGGGTTGTCAGTAGTCAAGCAAAATGGCCAGTGACAGCAGCATTGTTACGAGAGGATGGGTAGATGCTGGTTTGTTATCCAAGAGTTGAAGAAAAACTGATATATTAATTTAATGTGATTGTAGTGTATGAGGTGCATTGCGGTAATAAATAGTGGACTGACACGAGAACGCACCATTGCCATTGGATAACTTATAATTGTATGTAAATGTATAATTATGATATTGTAGTTCGTTTTGTTTTTCTTGGATTAAATACTTACTATGTTATGTTAGGATTAACTTTAAGTCAGGTTTATTGAATACACATTCCACACACTATCATGGAATGACAGGTAATCTTTTGCATATTTCGGACAACCTTTGCAGTAAAAATACGCGATATTTATTAATTCGCGAGGTAGTCCATTCGCGAATAATAGCGAAATAAAAACACCGCGATAATACAGATTTACAGTACTATTTTCTATATCAGCAGTTCTATCTAGACTTCTGCCCAGTATCTTCATCTATCTGAGTGTATTACCTATTTTTATATCAACAGTTCTATTAGATTCTGCCCAGTCTTTTCATCTCTCTGAGTGTTTACCTATTCTATATCAGCAGTTCTATCAGACTTCTGCTCAGTCTATCTTCATCTATCTGAGTGTATTACTATTTTCTATATCAACAGTTCTATCTAGACTTCCTCGGTCTATCTACATCTCTCTCATGTGTTGGACTCGATGCTGTCTTCCTCACAGGACTAACGGTCCTCTCAACGCGCACATGGTTATGAACCCGCCCTGGACTCAGTGCACGAGCCTCGTTTACCTGCCTCCCACAAGGACTGAGGGCTCTACTGGACAGTACAGGAATATTGGTCCTCCTTGCAGCGAGGAATGGACTCCGCTGGAATGCCATGATGCAGTGTAGGTTCCCGCCAGCCTAAACACAATAGAACCATTATTACTTCAATCTAAACTTAGAATGGAGTTTATGATGTCAGGTACACCGAGGTTTTAAAAAAGAAAGCTCTCTGTTCCCACCCCTACCACCTGGACACACCATCTGAAAGCTCACTGTTCCCACCCCTACCACCTGGACACAACATCTGAAAGCTCACTGTTCCCACCCCTACCACCTGGACACAACATCTGAAAGCTCACTGTTCCCACCCCTACCACCTGGACACAACATCTGAATGCTCACTGTTCCCACCTGGACACAACATCTGAAAGCTCACTGTTCCCACCCCTACCACCTGGACACACCATCTGAAAGCTCACTGTTCCCACCCCTACCACCTGGACACAACATCTGAAAGCTCTCTGTTCCCACCCCTACCACCTGGACACAACATCTGAAAGCTCTCTGTTCCCACCCCTACCACCTGGACACAACATCTGAAAGCTCTCCATTCCCACCCCTACCACCTGGACACACCATCTGAAAGCTCACTGTTCCCACCCCTACCACCTGGACACAACATCTGAAAGCTCTCTGTTCCCACCCCTACCACCTGGACACACCATCTGAAAGCTCTCTGTTCCCACCCCTACCACCTGAACACACCATCTGAAAGCTCTCCATTCCTACCACCTGGACACACCATCTGAAAGCTCTCCATTCCCCCCCTACCATCTGGACACACCATCTGAAAGCTCTCCATTCCCACCCTACAACCTGGACACACCATCTGAAAGCTCTCTGTTCCCACCCCTACCACCTGGATACACCATCTGAAAGCTCTCCATTCCCACCCCTACCACCTGAAAGCTCTCTGTTCCCACCCCTACCACCTGGACACAACATCTGAAAGCTCTCCATTCCCACCTACCACCTGGACACACCATCTGAAAGCTCTCTGTTCCCACCCCTACCACCTGGACACACCATCTGAAAGCTCTCCATTCCCACCCCTACCACCTGGACACACCATCTGAAAGCTCTCCATTCCCACCCCTACCACCTGGACACAACATCTGAAAGCTCTTCATTCCTACCTGAATGAATAGCTTCTGGATAACCCAAATTTGCATGCAACCTTTGCGTGAGGGCAAGTGTGCATATGCATCAACATTTGATGTCGACAATGGATTAACTGACAGCAATAATGGTTTATCCGAGTGTGGTAATGGTTTGACTGACTGTGATAATGGTTTAACTGTGTGTGATAATGGTTTAACTGTGTGTGATAATGGTTTAACTGAGTGTGATAAAAATGACACCTGCTCGTTACCAAATGTATAAACCCAAATATAGTCCAACCTTTTTGGTGCTTCTTTTCTGAACACCTTTATCCAGCCTACGAATGTTTAAGTACTGGGGATTCTCACAGTTGAGGTCAGTAACTATATCGGCCCATCTGTAAATATATATACATATATGATCAATGTAACATGTGACACATTACATATGACACTAACAACATGTGACACATTACATATGACACTAACAACATGTGACACACTCCACATGACAAAAACAATATGTGACACATGACACTAACAGCAGGTAACACATGACACTAACAACAGGTGACACATGGCACTAGCAACATGTGACACATGACACTAACAACATGTGACATATGACACAACAACAGGTGACACATGACACTAACAACATGTGACACATGCCACTAATAACAGGTGACACATGACACTAACAACATATGACACTAACAACAGGTGACACATGCCACTAACAACATGTGACACATGACACTAACAACATGTGACACATGACACTAACAACAGGTGACACATGCCACTAACAACATGTGACACATGACACTAATAACAGATGACACATGACACTAACAACATGTGACACATGGCACTAACAACCGGTGACACATGACACTAACACCATGTGACACATGGCACTAATAACAGGTGACACATGCCACTAACAACATGTGACACATGACACTAACAACAGGTGACACATGACACTAACAACATGTGACACATGGCACTAACAACAGGTGACACATGCCACTAACAACATGTGACACACGACACTAACAGCAGGTGACACATGACACTAACAACATGTGACACAAACAAGCATACAACATACACCTTTACCTTTTACAATGCACACTGGGATGTTTTCTGCTTGGATCGCCGATCAGTATCCAGGTATCTGCATTTTCTGTTGGACCACTGAAATGGATGAAACGGATATTGTATTTGGACATTAGAGTTACTCCCCCTGAACCTACCATCACATTGTATGGTACTACTGTTACAGTATAAAAGGTTTGAAAGCAAAATGGATGTTGCTTGCGAGCGCACATGGTTCTTTAACTCTTTGCATGCTGGGTAAAATAAAGGCTGTAAATAGTTGAAATAGTTGTGGCAGACAACATTTTATAAATGAGTTTTCCTAACTGAAAACTTTGGAAAAGAATACTCCCTAAAAGTTGATAGGTCCTATGACAGATGTCATGGAATTTCATTAGAATGAGAGACATCGGTGAGTTATTGCCCCTGAATACTCCCTAAAAGTAAATAGGTCCTATGACAGATGTCATGGAATTTCATTAGAATGAGAGACATCGGTGAGTTATTGCCCCTGAATACTCCCTAAAAGTTGATAGGTCCTATGACAGATGCCATGGAATTTCATTAGAATGAGAGACATCGGTGAGTTACTGCCCCTGAATACTCCCTAAAAGTAAATAGGTCCTATGACAGATGTCATGGAATTTCATTAGAATGAGAGACATCGGTGAGTTACTGCCCCTGAATACTCCCTAAAAGTATATAGGTCCTATGACAGATGTCATGGAATTTCATTAGAATTAGAGACATCGGTGAGTTATTGCCCCTGAATACTCCCTAAAAGTAGAGAGGTCCTATGACAGATGTCATGGAATTTCATTAGAATGAGAGACATCGGTGAGTTATTGCCCCTGAATACTCCCTAAAAGTAAATAGGTCCTATGATAGATGTCATGGAATTTCATTAGAATGAGAGACATCGGTGAGTTATTGCCCCTGAATACTCCTTAAAAGTAGATAGGTCCTATTAAGTGTTTTTCTCTGTTTTTATCGCTGTTTCCTTTGCACAACATACTAGCAATTTTATTCCACTATCGCTTCTTATATTTATTAAATTACTATATCTCAACAGGTCTCCTACAGTATATGCAATGGGTGCTTATGTGTAAAACAATGTTACTTAATTAACACACTTTTGATAAAATCACAATTATCATACCGCAACATCTGGTTAGGGCACAATAGTAAAAACAAAGGATTCTAACTAAAAGGACCTATTCACATTTTGGAATAACTCATTATTTGCCAAGGGAGGAAATAGAAAATTAGAGATGTCTCTCATTGTGTTGTTATGGTACAATCCTAATGATATTTCACGACATATATTCGATTGTTGTTTTCACTGCAAAGAGTTAATCTCATATATGCAATACAAAACTTGAACATTTCAAGAAAAGCCAACGGTCGGGCCACAAGTTCTAGCAACATTTTTTTGGTACGAAGTTACTGATCATCTACACACAATATATAATCTTGTGGCACAGATGCTTCAGGCCAAGCTTGGTGAAATATGCACAACTAGACATTATACTGGTGCTTCATGCCAAGCATGGTGAAATATGCACAACTAGACATCATACTGATGCTTCATGCCAAGCTTGGTGAAATATGCACAACTAGACATCATACTGATGCTTCATGCCAAGCTTGGTGAAATATGCACAACTAGACATCATACTGGTGCTTCATGCCAAGCTTGGTGAAATATGCACAACTAGACATCATACTGGTGCTTCATGCCAAGCTTGGTGAAATATGCACAACTAGACATCATACTGGTGCTTCATGCCAAGCTTGGTGAAATATGCACAACTAGACATCATACTGGTGCTGCATGCCAAGCATGGTGAAATATTCACAACTAGACATCATACTGGTGCGTCCTGCCAAGCTTGGTGAAATATGCACAACTAGACATCATACTGGTGCTGCATGCCAAGATTGGTGAAATATGCACAACTAGACATCATACTGGTGCTGCATGCCAAGCTTGGTGAAATATGCACAACTAGACATCATACTGATGCTGCATGCCAAGCTTGGTGAAATATGCACAACTAGACATCATACTGGTGCTGCATGCCAAGCATGGTGAAATATTCACAACTAGACATCATACTGGTGCGTCCTGCCAAGCTTGGTGAAATATGCACAACTAGACATCATACTGGTGCTTCATGCCAAGTCTCGTGAAAAACGATTAAATAGTTTTGGAGACGAGGTGCTGACAAGCTTTGTGTTATATTCAAATGGTCATAAATCCGCAAAATATCATCCAACCAGAACAGGATTACAATATACACAACAGAGATTATACTGATGTTTCCTACCAAGTTTGGTGAAAATTGAACACAGGGTTTTGGATATGAAGCACAGACAAGGTAAACCGGACGGACAGACAGCAAAGACAAAAACAATTACAATATTAGACAATAAAAGTAATAGATATGTTCTTACCTATAAGCCTGTGTAGGCGATTGTGGCATTTCTTCAAACCCTATCGGACAGAAGTAATGGTTTTGACAGTGGTATATGTATGTTGTATTCGGATCATTAAGTCCTTTCTGTATGGTAGCAAGGGCATCTTCGGCCGTCACATCCTCTGTTTTATTCTTTCCGTGAGGTTTGTAGATGTAGAAACACCGTCCACGTACTTTAAAATGGTCATTCAGGTGTCGAAACCATCTGTTACAAGTATGTTTATATGTTAGATTATATTACACAGACTGGGACCATACTGCTCCCAATTCAGTAGTGGGGCGACCATCCCCTACCCAGCGGGTCCTCAGGTGGCAGATAGGGGAACGGCCCTCAGATATGGGGTTTGCTGTGAATTAAATAAGCAGTCCCGGACCATATGGTGGTGTACCTACCAGGACGGGGCAGGATAGCACATGGCAAAGCTACTCCTATTAAATACTCCACGTGTCCTACAACGGGTGCATCAGGCGAATATATGGGCCGCCTTAAAAGTCCTAGCCGAAGGGTGAGGTAACCCCAACAGAAACCTCGAATGCTGAAGCCGGAAGTACTGGGCCGCACGGCGCATTCTAATAAACCACGGTACTACGCATAAACGCAAAATGAATCACAATGACAGAAAGAGTAAACCGAGATGGTGCTGGACCTGTGAAGACCCGCCAGGCTCGCGAACGACAAGAAGAAGAAGATATTACACAGCATAATAGAAAACAATAGATTTACATATTATATGTTACATCAAATATTTCCACTTAAACCAATTTAAGTGGTCTATATGGCCATGTGGTCAACATCAGGAGGGATAACTAGAACTTGTTTGATCAAAAACAGTACAATAAAGTATTGTCTCCCCTATGAGGCATTGTACACACTAAATTATTGTCTCCCCTATGAGGCATTGTAAACAATAAATTATTGTCTCCCCTATGAGGCATTGTACACAATAAATTATTGTCTCCCCTATGAGGCATTGTACACAATAAATTATTGTCTCCCCTATGAGGCATTGTACACAATAAATTATTGTCTCCCCTATGGGGCATTGTACACAATAAATTATTGTCTCCCCTATGAGGCATTGTACACAATAAATTATTGTCTCCCCTATGAGGCATTGTAAACAATAAATTATTGTCTCCCCTATGAGGCATTGTACACAATAAATTATTGTCTCCCTTATGAGGCATTGTAAACAATAAATTATTGTCTCCCCTATGAGACATTGTACACAATAAATTATTATCTCCACTATGAGGCATTGTAAACAATAAATTATTGTCTCCCCTATGCGGCATTGTATACAATAAATTATTGTCTCCCCTATGAAGCATTGTAAACAATAAATTATTGTCTCCCCTATGAGGCATTGTACACAATAAATTATTGTCTCCCCTATGAGGCATTGTACACAATAAATTATTGTCTCCCCTATGAAGCATTGTAAACAATAAATTATTGTCTCCCCTATGAGGCATTGTAAACAATAAAGTATTGTCTCCCCTATGAAGCATTGTAAACAATAAATTATTGTCTCCCCTATGAGGCATTGTACACAATAAATTATTGTCTCCCCTATGAGGCATTGTAAACAATAAATTATTGTCTCCCCTATGAGGCATTGTACACAATAAATTATTGTCTCCCCTATGAGGCATTGTAAACAATAAATTATTATCTCCACTATGAGGCATTGTAAACAATAAATTATTGTCTCCCCTATGCAGCATTGTACACAATAAATTATTGTCTCCCCTATGAGGCATTGTAAACAATAAAGTATTGTCTCCCCTATGAGGCATTGTACACAATAAATTATTGTCTCCCCTATGAGGCATTGTACACAATAAATTATTGTCTCCCCTATGAGGCATTGTACACAATAAATTATTGTCTCCCCTATGAGGCATTGTACACAATAAATTATTGTCTCCCCTATGAGGCATTGTAAACAATAAATTATTGTCTCCCCTATGAGGCATTGTACACAATAAATTATTGTCTCCCCTATGAGGCATTGTAAACAATAAATTATTATCTCCACTATGAGGCATTGTAAACAATAAATTATTGTCTCCCCTATGCAGCATTGTACACAATAAATTATTGTCTCCCCTATGAGGCATTGTAAACAATAAAGTATTGTCTCCCCTATGAGGCATTGTACACAATAAATTATTGTCTCCCCTATGAGGCATTGTACACAATAAATTATTGTCTCCCCTATGAGGCATTGTACACACTAAATTATTGTCTCCCCTATGAGGCATTGTACACAATAAATTATTGTCTCCCCTATGGGGCATTGTACACAATAAATTATTGTCTCCCCTATGAGGCATTGTACACAATAAATTATTGTCTCCCCTATGAGGTATTGTAAACAATAAATTATTGTCTCCCCTATGAGGCATTGTAAACAATAAATTATTGTCTCCCCTATGGGGCATTGTAAACAATAAATTATTGTCTCCCCTATGGGGCATTGTAAACAATAAATTATTGTCTCCCCTATGAGGCATTTGGAATGTGGCAATGGCATGTACGTTAATGTCTCCACAATGTTGTATTCATTTGAAATTAGGAAATGGTATGTACGTTAGTTTATACAAATTTATGTTAGCTTGATTGCGAAACAAGTTCTTACAACTTATATTAATCACTCTAGAGACCTCATTCCTGATGGAATCCATCGCCACGAGGGAGAGAGAAGAAGCAACATGGAATTTAAATGCCTTGCCTAAGTGCACAATCGTAACGGCTCAAGCGGAATAATTTATAAATAGGCATTAGCCAGTTCTCTAACCTGCATCAGTACGACAACATTGCCTAGCGATAACAAATCTGACGAGTCCACCACATTTATTACCTGATCAGAGTAGCGTTGCCAGTAAATGGACCAAATCTGATGTCACTGAATGGAGGTTTAAAGGTCAAGGTTGTTAGTGCCTCCTCCTGGGTGATCGGGTGTAGACTGAAAAGGCAAAACTTATATACATGTATGATGATATGTCACTGAATGGCGGTTTAAACGTCAAGGTTGTTAGTGCCTTCTCCTGGGTGATCGGGTGTAGACTGAAAAGGCAAAACTTACATACATGTATGATGATATGTCACTGAATGGCGGGTTAAAGGTCAAGGTTGTTAGTGCCTCCTCCTGGGTGAGCAGGTGTAGACTGAAAAGGCAAAACTTATATACATGTATGATGATATTCACTGAATGGCGGGTTAAAGGTCAAGGTTGTTAATGCCTCCTCCTGGGTGAGCAGGTGTAGACTGAAAAGGCAAAACTTATATACATGTATGATGATATGTCACTGAATGGCGGGTTAACGGTCAAGGTTGTTAGTGCCTCCTCCTGGGTGAGCAGGTGTAGACTGAAAAGGCAAAACTTATATACATGTATGATGATATGTCACTGAATGGCGGGTTAAAGGTCAAGGTTGTTAGTGCCTCCTCCTGGGTGAGCAGGTGTAGACTGAAAAGGCAAAACTTATATACATGTATGATGATATGTCACTGAATGGCGGGTTAAAGGTCAAGGTTGTTAGTACCTCCTCCTGGGTGAGCAGGTGTAGACTGAAAAGGCAAAACTTATATACATGTATGATGATATGTCACTGAATGGCGGGTTAAAGGTCAAGGTTGTTAGTGCCTCCTCCTGGGTGAGCAGGTGTAGACTGAAAAGGCAAAACTTATATACATGTATGATGATATGTCACTGAATGGCGGGTTAAAGGTCAAGGTTGTTAGTGCCTCCTCCTGGGTGAGCAGGTGTAGACTGAAAAGGCAAAACTTATATACATGTATGATGATATGTCACTGAATGGCGGGTTAAAGGTCAAGGTTGTTAGTGCCTCCTCCTGGGTGAGCAGGTGTAGACTGAAAAGGCAAAACTTATATACATGTATGATGATATGTCACTGAATGGCGGGTTAAAGGTCAAGGTTGTTAGTGCCTCCTCCTGGGTGAGCAGGTGTAGACTGAAAAGGCAAAACTTATATACATGTATGATGATATGTCACTGAATGGCGGGTTAAAGGTCAAGGTTGTTAGTGCCTCCTCCTGGGTGAGCAGGTGTAGACTGAAAAGGCAAAACTTATATACATGTATGATGATATGTCACTGAATGGCGGGTTAAAGGTCAAGGTTGTTAGTGCCTCCTCCTGGGTGAGCAGGTGTAGACTGAAAAGGCAAAACTTATATACATGTATGATGATATGTCACTGAATGGCGGGTTAAAGGTCAAGGTTGTTAGTGCCTCCTCCTGGGTGAGCGGGTGTAGACTGAAAAGGCAAAACTTATATACATGTATGATGATGTGCGAAAGTTCTTTGGTACATCATTAACAAACAGTATTTCCCGTAAATTAAAATCCCTTTGTCATTGATTTCACTTCTAATGGTAAAAATAAATTAAACTACAGACAAGCACAGGGAGAGATGCAAACCCCCACTCTGGGCCAACTGCCGTGATCATATGCCATGACCCATTTCTCTCAAAATCGAATCACTTCTTCCTGGCCAACCTTCTATATATCCACAAGTTTCATCAAAATTCATCAATAACTTTTGAGTTATCCTAACAACATGTAACACATAGACAGACAGACAGACACATGCAGCTAAAAAACAATAACCCATGTTCTTACGGTGTTCGATAACTACAAGTCACATTCATATTTAGTCTAGTGTCCACATGAATAAGTTACCATTTATATAATTTTCCCTTCTACCCCAGAACAAAGGTTCACTGGAACTCCCCCACCCCCACCTTCTACAGTGGTACCAACCCTCCCTGAGTTCAGCCTCTGTTTCCTTGCTTCTCGTGATTTCTCGTTAAGGTACATCCTCCCCAATTTAAAGGTTAATGTACAAAGCGGTTGTTTACAAGAAATTCTTACTTGCCATGTCCAAGTGTACTAAACAGATAGTTCCAACAGGAAACGAGGGACGATATTCCGCAGGATGTCTTGTACTGTGGTCTACTCATGCAGTACCTGTAATAGAGAGACAGAGGCTTCACACAGTGTGGACTACAACATGTTACTAGGGACGATCAGTGTGGACTACAACATGTTACTAGGGACGATCAGTGTGGACTACAACATGTTACTAGGGACGATCAGTGTGGACTACAACATGTTACTAGGGACGATCAGTGTGGACTACAGCATGTTACTAGGGACGATCAGTGTGGACTACAACATGTTACTCGGGACGATCAGTGTGGACTACAACATGTTACTAGGGACGATCAGTGTGGACTACAACATGTTACTAGGGACGATCAGTGTGGACTACAACATGTTACTAGGGACGATCAGTGTGGACTACAACATGTTACTAGGGACAATCAGTGTGGACTACAACATGTTACTAGGGACAATCAGTGTGGACTACAACATGTTACTAGGGATGATCAGTGTGGACTACAACATGTTACTAGGGACGATCAGTGTGGACTACAACATGTTACTAGGGACGATCAGTGTGGACTACAACATGTTACTAGGGACAATCAGTGTGGACTACAACATGTTACTAGGGACGATCAGTGTGGACTACAACATGTTACTAGGGACGATCATTGTGGACTACAACATGTTACTAGGGACAATCAGTGTGGACTACAACATGTTACTAGGGACGATCAGTGTGGACTACAACATGTTACTAGGGACGATCAGTGTGGACTACAACATGTTACTAGGGACAATCAGTGTGGACTACAACATGTTACTAGGGACGATCAGTGTGGACTACAACATGTTACTAGGGACAATCAGTGTGGACTATAACATGTTACTAGGGACGATCAGTGTGGACTACAACATGTTACTAGGGACAATCAGTGTGGACTATAACATGTTACTAGGGACGATATTCTGCAGTATTTCAGGCACGGACGGGTACCCAGGTAGAACCACCAGCTGGATAGCTTCCTCACTTAAAGAATTCAACACCCCAGTAGGATTCGAAACCGGCAGCGGTGAGGGGCAAGTGATTTGAAGTCAATGACCTTAACCACTCAGCCAGTCAACGACCATAACAACTCGGCCACCTCATTAAACCTTAGTTTCACGTGTGTCGGCAGTCAAAATTCACAATCACGATAATTTATATAACCAACAATCAATTCCAAATGTACATGTATGTAATAGCGAAATCTTCAATTATGAGGGTGAACATTCTTTCTGTATCTGAAGAAGCATTGACGTCTCCACACCATTATCTTTCAGTGGATCTGTAGTCCAGTGGTAACACGCTGGATTGGTAATCCAGGTATCGCAGGTTCGATCCCCCGTCTGACCCTAATAAAATTAACAGTCTTTCAGATGGGACGTTAAACCAAGGTCTCATGTCGGTGCTTTACACCGTGCACGTAAAAGAACCAGAGGAGACTTTGGAAAGGTCTCTGTCTGTATCATTGCACTATCCTCCAAAATCTAAAGTGACTAATCTCTTCAGGAGGCGTCGCTCATATGGGCAACCGGTAGCGACGATAAATAAACGTAAAACACACACAGTTTAGACTTAACCCTTCATTCCACATAAACAACATACAACACCATGATCGTTTCCCACATATAGCTGCCATATCACTCCATTATGTATTCCCATACATATTGATTATCAACTATGTAGTACAGTGTGCCTGTTGCTTATCAGCAGTACGGTATGGAGATACAATCTGTTATTGGCCTCTTCTGTTGTGGATAAAGCGTTCACAGATTTACTGCAATAAAGCTATTCTATAATTGTTATGTAATTTGGAATACTACCAAGTGATGTAAGATCAGCTTCCACACTTACCATCTCTTCAAATCTAGAACTTTTCTTTGTGCAATCTGACTGGCCGATACCAAAACCTTAGGGGGGACATACCGCTCCCCTGAGCACGGTATCCTTGCCGCTTTCAACGCCTGTAGTCTTTTAGTTGGCATACCAGATGTTCTTGTTGATAGGTCAATATCCCATGATGCACCAGCTGTACTCCCATTAGTTGCTAATGGTGATTCATTTTCAGAGGTACTCTCATCTTCTAGTAAGAATCTCTCATTTTCTATCATTTTTTCATTTAAGTTCAGATCAAGATTGTTCGGCCTATCACCTTCACCATTCACAGGCGAACAATGTAATCTCTCAGCTTTACCCTCATTTAATGTGTTTTCGGTATCAGTCATTTCCCAGGAGACCCGTTTTAGATTTCCTTTAACAGTAGCTTCAAAAGATTCAACTCTTTCAGTAACACTTTCATCATTTCTGATTACATTTCTACTAACTGAATCAGTTCCATCATTAGTAACAGCTCTGGACTTTGACAAAATATGATCCGGATCTTCACCTTTAGGATCATCGCTTGACACTAGTAATTTGTCTTCGGTATCATTGTCATCTATTTGTGCATTGTCATTCTTGGGACTAGTCTCTTCCTTAGAGTTGATATCAGAGTTACCCTCTTCAACTGGCACTTTCTTGTACACCCCTGTTCCCTTCCAGTAACCTGTAGAGTAGGGAATAACTCAACTATAATAATGAATGTAATCTTCAACTATTTCCCTGAAACAGGAGAATTATTTTTAATGCAGAGAGATTGGGAGAAGTTAGAAGAAGAGAAGTTATGGCAAAGAAGAGTTGACATCAAACATGTACAGACTGTGTGACATGAGAGAGGACCATTAAACAATCAGTTCAAACATATGTACAGACTGTGAGACATGAGAGAGGACCATTAAACAATCAGTCCAAACATATGTACAGACTGTGAGACATGAGAGAGGATCATTAAACAATCAGTTCAAACATATGTACAGACTGTGAGACATGAGAGAGGACCATTAAACAATCAGTCCAAACATATGTACAGACTGTGAGACATGAGAGAGGACCATTAAACAATCAGTTCAAACATATGTACAGACTGTGAGACATGAGAGGGGACCATTAAACAATCAGTCCAAACATATGTACAGACTGTGAGACATGAGAGAGGACCATTAAACAATCAGTCCAAACATATGTACAGACTGTGAGACATGAGAGAGGACCATTAAACAATCAGTCCATGTGAAGTTTCATCACAATTGAGCAAGCAGTCAGAGATGTCATTTGAAGGAATTGCTGATCGACACAACTGGATTAAAGCAGACACGACTGGATTAAAGCAGACCTGTCTGGATTCAAGCTGACCCGACTGGATTCAAGCTAACCCGACTGGATTCAAGCAGACCCAACTGGACTCAAGCAGATACGACTTGATTCGAGCAGACATGACTTGACTCGAGCAGACATGACTGGACTCGAGCAGACATGACTGGACTCATGCAGACCGTACTGGATTCAAACAGACATGACTGGACTCAAGCAGACCTGACTGGATTCAAGCAGACATGACTGGACTCGAGCAGATATGACTTGACTCAACCAGACATGACTGGACTCAAGCAGACCCGACTGGATTCAAGCAGACATGACTGGACTCGAGCAGACATGACTGGACTCGAGCAGACATGATTGGACTCGAGCAGACATGACTGGACTCGACCAGACATGACTGGACTCAAGCAGACCCGACTGGTTTCAAGCAGACATGACTGGACTCGAGCAGACATGACTGGACTCAACCAGACCCGACTGGACTGGACCAGACCCGACTGGACTCGAGCAGATCTGACTGGACTCGAGCAGATCCGACTGGACTCGACCAGACATGACTGGACTCGACCAGACCCGACTGGACTCGACCAGACCTGACATACAGGTTATTTGGATTTTTTGTGGGCTTAAAGTCACACCAACAGCTTCGCTCATACGGCGACACTCGAGCTATTATTGGTGGAGGAAGACTCCGGGTGCCATTCCGAGCAGTATTGCAGGCACCCAGGTAGAACCACCGATCTACTGCAAGCCAGTCGGACAGCTTCCTCACATGAAATAATTAAACCTACAGCTATGAGGGACAGTGTGACAATAGATTTGAAGTCAACGACCGCAACCACTTGTCCACGGAAGTGCCTCAGTTCAGGTGAACAAAATATATCTTCACACGTTCTAAGAAGACAGATTTAATAACTGAAATCACAAACAAGTTACCGTAGATACATACGATTTAAAATCTTACGACTTAAAATGCATTTATTTACGCAGATAAAAACCATTAACAAATACCACTTCACTTACTTGGCCACACATATTTGAACATGTTTGAAACAAAGGACAGTAAATGCTCCGAATTCCTGAACAACTGTACAACACTACCCCCCTCTCATCAATGGAGCTACAGCAACACGCACTTGGAGACTAGAAATATGAGTCGTTATATGGAAAAAGCTTGTTTAGCATCAAAGGAAACTATACAGGACATATCGATAGATTGACACTGTAAATACAGTCAATGTAAAACGTTTGTGTCCATATGGCAACATATTTATTTGAAGGCAATAATGCAAAAGCAGTAAGTAAAGTGTTTGCTTATGATAGTGTCGCCCGATAGTGTCCGCTCGATAGTGTTGCCTGATAGTGTTGCCCGATAGTGTCACCCGATAGTGTCGCCCGGTAGTGTCGCCTGGTAGTGTTGCCCGATAGTGTCGCTCGATAGTGTCGTCCGATAGTGTCGTCCCTATTGAAAGGGTCAGCCATTTCTCAGACATTTTGTGAACATCAGTACATCCCGAAACCTATCCTTGTAGGCCAAGTACCAGGCTGATACGCAATCAATACTTCCTGGATCCTATCCTTGTAGGCCAAGTACCAGGCTGATACACAATCAGTACTTCCTGGATCCTATCCTTGTAGGCCAAGTACCAGGCTGATACACAATCAGTACTTCCTGGATCCTATCCGTGTAGGCCAAGTACCAGGCTGATACACAATCAGTACTTCCTGGATCCTATCCTTGTAGGCCAAGTACCAGGCTGATACACAATCAGTACTTCCTGGATCCTATCCTTGTAGGCCAAGTACCAGGCTGATACACAATCAGTACTTCCTGGATCCTATCCTCGCAGGCCAAGTACCAGGCTGATACACAACCAATACTTCCTGGATCCTATCCTTGTAGGCCAAGTACCAGGCTGATACACAATCAGTACTTCCTGGATCCTATCCTTGTAGGCCAGGTACCAGGCTGATAAGCAATCAGTACTTCCCAAAGTCGTTCCTGGGCTGTATTTAAGGAAGTACCATAATTCTTGAGGGGCTGTATTTAAGGAAGTACCATAACTCTGGAAGGGCTGTATTTAAGGAAGTACCATAATTCTGGAAGGGCTGTATTTAAGGAAGTACCATAACTCTGGAAGGGCTGTATTTAAGGAAGTACCATAACTCTGGAAGGGCTGTATTTAAGGAAGCACTATAATTCTGGAAGGGCTGTATTTAAGGAAGTACTATACTCTGGAAGGGCTGTATTTAAGGAAGTACCATAATTCTGGAAGGGCTGTATTTAAGGAAGTACCATAACTCTGGAAGGGCTGTATTTAAGGAAGCACCATAATTCTGGAAGGGCTGTATTTAAGGAAGTACCATAACTCTGGAAGGAGCTGTATTTAAGGAAGCACCATAATTCTGGAAGGGCTGTATTTAAGGAAGTACCATAACTCTGGAAGGAGCTGTATTTAAGGAAGTACTATACTCTGGAAGGGCTGTATTTAAGGAAGTACCATACTCTGGAATGGCTATAACTAATTTGGGAAAGGCAATAAGCACATAACTGAAGCTAGAACATTTTGCTTTTCATTGTATTGACAAGAATAGTAAAGTGTTTGTTTATTATATTTCTTTTGTTTAATCATATTTTATTGTATATGTAAACATAAACACAATCACAATCATATAAGCATTACATACATACACATATGGGTTGTTTATTATTGTATTACCGATATTGAAAGGGCCAGGGATTTCTGACTTATGTGACACCTCTAGTGAACAGAAGGATTACCTGAACAATATCCTTGAAGACCGGGCTGATCTGGCCCCCGAGGTTAAAAAACTTTTCTCGGATCTCAAACTCTAGCTCAAGGAATTTGATTGGTTGAGTCTGAGATTTACACCCAGCAGAACCAATCAGATACTAGAGTTTGAGATTGGAGAAAAGTTTTATAACCTCGGGGCCAGGCAATCCATAACCATTTTTTTAACTAGCCGGCGACTTACCAACAAACTGGCCATATCAGAATGAAACCATGATATGGTTCAAACCCCCGACAAGGTGCAATCTTACAATCTATCGCACCATAGATGCACACCTTAATCACTAGACCACGAAGACGGTATATGAATCAAGCAATAAAGCAGTGTGAATGGGTCTGTCTGTATCATTGCACTATCCTCCAAAAATCTAAAATGATTAATCTCTTCAGGAGGCGTCGCACATATGGCCAACCGGTAGCGATGATAAATAAACATAAAACACACACACAGTGTGAAGCTGAAAGCTTCTTATCCTCGATAGCTCAGTAGATCTAACATGTTTTGTCCTGCAGTATAAATCTATACTTTTACTGAAAACAGCCCGGCAGTTAACAGCTGCCACAGCAACATACTGACTGTACTTACCATGTAGATATTTTCCCTGATATTGATTTACATAAGTTTGCATTTAATCTCATAATGTTTGATACATGCAGCAACAGCTGTTTCTAAAAATGTACCTAACTGACAAGTAGGGCTGGGATTGATATCGTTAGTATCGATAAATCGTCGATATGCAAGTATTTGATATCATATCAATATGCATTTTGGAAATATCGATATTGTATGCCCCTAAACTTAAACATATATGCACCTTTGACACAATTTTAAAACTAAACATCGTAAATAAACAATGAGCAACAACATCAAATGGTAATAAATATTAAACTGATTATTTTAATGATTTTGGTTATGATGATGAGCTATGTGTTTCCAAGATGGAGACTGGAAAATAATTTCGCCAGGTAAGCTCCAACAATCGATCAGATTTCAACATTTTCATACAGGCTGCGTAAATCTCATATTGGCCATGCTAGCTCCATATTGGCTGAGCTAAGCATCGATATTGATGTGCGCATACCCTTGCTGCTGAATAACTTGGAAGGAATGTGCAAACAACATAGATACAGATCAGTCATGGCGGTCTGATCAGGATCTATGTTGTTTGATATTGATAAGTGTCTTAGCTCCACTATCCGAATAGCAAACAGCATAGATCCTGATCAGACTGTGCCGTCTCATCTGGTTCTATACTATTTGCAAAATCAATTTTAGTTGCAATTAGCAGGTTACTGGTTAATAATATACATGTACAGTCAAACATGTCTTAAGCAGACAGCCAAGCGATTCTCAGAAAGTGGCTGCTTAGCACAGTTGGCTGTCAAATGTATAATAAAACTAGATATTGGGATCTGGAAACTGGCTTCTTAATACAGGTTGGTTGCTTAATGGAGGTGACCACTAACACAGGTTTCACTGTAGTGTGAACAGTTGCAACATACAGTTGAACCTGGAAACTCAACAATACAGTAAAACCTGTGTTAGTGGTCACCTCCATTAAGCAGCCAACCTGTATTAAGCAGCCAGATTCCTAATTCCCAATATATTTATCATTATACATTTAACCTCTATTAAGCAGCCACCTGTGCTATGCAGCCATATTCTGTGATTCCCTTGGCTGGCTACTTAACACAGGTTTGACTGTACTGACAATACCTAACACAGCATTGTAGGATATGTATTTATTGCCATCATCTCATTGAACCTAGGTAGTCTATTTAATGGTAATAGCATTAGTTAGAGTAGGCAGTAAATACAATAAACTTGCACTGGCCAAACATGCAATTTGAACATGTTGGCTGGCTGCTTAAGACAGGCTCGACTGTATTCAACATGTCCATTCTATGTGCTCGACATATGAGATATAACACGGACACATACACATACATTTGCTATTTCGATATATATGATTGATTTGTAAAATAGATGTTTGACTTGTGAACATACAGGAGCATTACCTCCCTATGTGCGTCTAACAAATAAAAATATACATGTTAGAGGCATACTATACATGTACATTGTAATAAACCTATATTTTCATGTTAAAGCAGCATTACATCGTATGAAATAAAAGATATTTGAAAAATTCAATTTTTACGTATGGGTAGCAATGCTGCTACACATTCTAACATTATACTTTGTATGCTTACCGGTATGTTCATTTTGGTAACAGTGTTTTTTTGCGATAAAACAAACTCGAAACCGAAAGTAAGACTTTCCGAGTTGATCGGTCACGCACTTGTTTACAACCGGAACGCATCGTCTGCACTTGTTTACATTCGGAATGCATCGTCCCCATTTGTCCCACGTTATCTTTCTTAATTAAATTACTTGATATGTTGATTCATACCTCTGTTAGCTAAGTCTTTTAGGGATATTTCTACATCCCCGCTAGGGGTTCGACATTAGAGGAAGATAGATAGTCTTTCATGTTCAAAATATATACGTTGTTTTATACATCCTCTGTTGTTTCACGCATGCGCGCTGTGCGTGTTTACATTTCGTGTATTGATAAACAAATTCGCGTATACGACGGTTTAAATTTATTGAAATTTTATCGGTATGATTTTCGTAAATTTGGCAAATATTTACTGGGAAATGTACATTGTATGCAATGTTTGTAAAAAAAATTGATATGCATGATTTTCCAAATATATGATTTTCGTAAATTTGGCAAATATTTACTGGAAAATGTACATTGTATGCAATGTTTGTAAAAATAAAATGGATATGCATGATTTTCCAATGTATGATTTTCGTAAATTTGGCAAATATTTACTGTGATTTTGTAATTACCTTCCTTCTGATCCAGTAATTTCACTTTCTGACACGCATCTCCTAAGTGTTCCTGTCTAATTGCATCGAGTATCTCTAAGATGGCATGCACATCTAAAACAGGGAGGACAACCTGATCCACCGATGTGCCTGTATTACCTCCCTTGAACATGGAACTGCAAGAGTGGCTTCCCTTGGCAGCCAGATGAGACGCCTGCGAATCTGAAACATGCTCACTACAGCAGGGGCTTGTGGGGATTTCTCCGCCAGAATCTTCTGAAGGTTTTTTGTAAACATCTTGTCTGCGTGAGTAGAACAAAGGACGGATAACTCTTCCCAGAGCATTGCCCATGTTGCACGGGCTGTCACAGTAACTGTAAGATATAGAAGGTTTTCAAGTCACAGGAATATCACCAATAATAATATTGCCAAGAAATAAGGTGAAATGGATGTCGCCCTGATGTCTATTGTCGGCGAAGTGGTGTAAAATAAAGCGACCACTTCACCCAAATTGCCCTCTAGCGTGAGCCCTGTCATGCATGTAGTAAATTCTCTTAGATGTATGATATAAGGTTACCAGATACATGCAAGCATTGCTAAATACTAGTATCCCCTTGACACACTGATGTTTGATATAAGGTTACCAGATACATGCAAGCATTGCTAAATACTAGTATCTCCTTGACACCATGATGTTTGATATAAGGTTACCAGATACATGCAAGCATTGCTAAATACTAGTATATCCTTGACACCATGATGTATGATATAAGGTTACCAGATACATGCAAGCATTGCTAAATACTAGTATCCCCTTGACACCATGATGTTTGATATAAGGTTACCAGATACATGCAAGCATTGCTAAATACTAGTATCCCCTTGACACCATGATGTTTGATATAAGGTTACCAGATACATGCAAGCATTGCTAAATACTAGTATCCCCTTGACACACTGATGTATGATATAAGGTTACCAGATACATGCAAGCATTGTTAAATACTAGTATCCCCTTGACACACTGATGTATGATATAAGGTTACCAGATACATGCAAGCATTGTTAAATACTAGTATCCCCTTGACACACTGATGTATGATATAAGGTTACCAGATACATGCAAGCATTGCTAAATACTAGTATCCCCTTGAGATACTGATGTATGATATAAGGTTACCAGATACATGCAAGCGTTGCTAAATACTAGTATCCCCTTGACACCATGATGTTTGATATAAGGTTACCAGATACATGCATGCATTGTTAAATACTAGTATCCCCTTAGACACACTGATGTTTGATATAAGGTTACCAGATACATGCAAGCATTGCTAAATACTAGTATCCCCTTAGACACCCTGATGTATGATATAAGGTTGCCAGATACATGCAAGCATTGCTAAATACTAGTATCCCCTTAGACACACTGATGATTGATATAAGGTTACCAGATACATGCAAGCATTGCTAAATACTAGTATCCCCTTGACACACTGATGTTTGATATAAGGTTACCAGATACATGCAAGCATTGTTAAATACTAGTATCCCCTTAGACACACTGATGTATGATATAAGGTTACCAGATACATGCAAGCATTGCTAAATACTAGTATCCCCTTAGATACTGATGTTTGATATAAGGTTACCAGATAACATGCAAGCATTGTTAAATACTAGTATCCCCTTAGACACCCTGATGTTTGATATAAGGTTACCAGATACATGCAAGCATTGCTAAATACTAGTATCCCCTTAGACACCCTGATGTATGATATAAGGTTGCCAGATACATGCAAGCATTGCTAAATACTAGTATCCCCTTAGACACACTGATGATTGATATAAGGTTACCAGATACATGCAAGCATTGCTAAATACTAGTATCCCCTTGACACACTGATGTTTGATATAAGGTTACCAGATACATGCAAGCATTGTTAAATACTAGTATCCCCTTGACACACTGATGTTTGATATAAGGTTACCAGATACATGCAAGCATTGCTAAATACTAGTATCCCCTTAGACACACTGATGTTTAGATTAAACAATATTTTATTTAAATATATGTACATACATTGTCTTTTATAATATACAGTGTGTCAACAGGATTGAGAAGAAAGTATAAAATAATTATGTAGATCCTTTTGCTGACATTGATGTTTGATGGCGGGTTGCTACATACGGACACGCAGTAACATCTTAGACACTGTTATGTTTGGTGGAGGGTTGCTACATACAGACACGCAGTAACATCTTAGACATGCTTAACCCTTATGTTTGATGGAGGGTTGCTACATACAGACATGCAGTAACATCTTAGAAATGCTTAACCCTTATGTTTGATGGAGGGTTGCTACATACAGACATGCAGTAACATCTTAGACACCCTTATGTTTGATGGAGGGTTGCTACATACAGACACGCAGTAACATCTTAGACACCCTCTATGCTTGATGGAGGGTTGCTACATACAGACATGCAGTAACATCTTAGACACCCTTATGTTTGATGGAGGGTTGCTACATACAGACACGCAGTAACATCTTAGACACCCTCTATGTTTGATGGAGGGTTGTTACATACAGACACACAGATACTGATGTCAACATTGCTTATCAACATACTGATGTCAACATTGCCTATCAACTACTGATGTCAACATTACCTATCAATTACTGATGTCAACATTGCCTATCAACTACTGATGTCAACATTACCTATCAATTACTGATGTCAACATTACCTATCAATTACTGATGTCAACATTACCTATCAACTACTGGTGTCAACATTACCTATCAATTACTGATGTCAACATTACCTATCAACTACTGGTGTCAACATTACCTATCAACTACTGGTGTCAACATTACCTATCAATTACTGATGTCAACATTGCCTATTAACTACTGGTGTCAACATTACCTATCAACTACTGATGTCAACATTGCCTATTAATTACTGATGTCAACATTGCCTATCAACTACTGGTGTCAACATTACCTATCAATTACTGATGTCAACATTACCTATACCTATCAATTACTGATGTCAACATTGCCTATTAACTACTGCTGTCAACATTACCTATCAACTACTGATGTCAACATTACCTATCAATTACTGATGTCAACATTGCCTATTAACTACTGGTGTCAACATTACCTATCAACTACTGATGTCAACATTGCCTATTAACTACTGATGTCAACATTGCCTATCAACTACTGGTGTCAACATTACCTATCAATTACTGATGTCAACATTACCTATCAACTACTGGTGTCAACATTACCTATCAACTACTGGTGTCAACATTACCTATCAATTACTGATGTCAACATTGCCTATTAACTACTGCTGTCAACATTACCTATCAACTACTGATGTCAACATTACCTATCAATTACTGATGTCAACATTGCCTATTAACTACTGGTGTCAACATTACCTATCAACTACTGATGTCAACATTGCCTATTAACTACTGATGTCAACATTGCCTATCAACTACTGATGTCAACATTGCTTATCAACTACTGATGTCAACATTACTTATCAACTACTGATGTCAACATTGCTTATCAACTACTGCTGTCAACATTACCTATCAACTACTGATGTCAACATTACCTATCAATTACTGATGTCAACATTGCCTATTAACTACTGGTGTCAACATTACCTATCAACTACTGATGTCAACATTGCCTATTAACTACTGATGTCAACATTGCCTATCAACTACTGGTGTCAACATTACCTATCAATTACTGATGTCAACATTACCTATCAACTACTGGTGTCAACATTACCTATCAACTACTGGTGTCAACATTACCTATCAATTACTGATGTCAACATTGCCTATTAACTACTGCTGTCAACATTACCTATCAACTACTGATGTCAACATTACCTATCAATTACTGATGTCAACATTGCCTATTAACTACTGGTGTCAACATTACCTATCAACTACTGATGTCAACATTGCCTATTAACTACTGATGTCAACATTGCCTATCAACTACTGATGTCAACATTGCTTATCAACTACTGATGTCAACATTACTTATCAACTACTGATGTCAACATTGCTTATCAACTACTGATGACAACATTGCTTATCAACTACTGATGTCAACATTGCTTATCAACAGCTTGTGATATATTTTCATGGCCATACTAGTTTTCGGACCTCTAAGGTGAATATCTTTTATAGCAGATGAAATACTATGTAATGTGATCACTCTAGCGCTTAATGTGCTTGACTAAATTCAGATTGCACAACTACAATATCACTCACATGTGAATTCAACATGGATTCAAAAAAAGGACCTGCTTTCAGACAACAATCAAATATCATGTATACACTACATGTCATAGAAATGTGTTTTCGGGCATTTTTACATAATTGGCATGTGACCTTGCAAAGTAATCCTTGAGGCTTCGCCCGTTACAAAAGCAAACACATATTTCTAAATACATACCTCTGTTTAATGGATTGTTAGGTGTACACGTGAATTACATTATTGAAAACATCGACATTTACACATTTTCGAAATATAATATGAATATTTATGTTTGTGTTTTTTTATCATTTTCCTGTTTGGCAGTTCTAGCGTGTAGCATATCAACCAAGCACCTATTACCGACAGCGATGACTTAATTCACAAAGTCAAACACAGGTGGGTGGGGAACGAAAATGGGTGGGGAACGAAAATAGGTGGGGAACGAAAATAGGGCAATTTATGATACTACTGGTACTGAGTCTCCATCGTTATAACACTGATCTCTGTGGTTGAGTAATCTCTGTGGTCAAGTGATCTCTGTGGTCGAGTGATCTCTGTGGTCGAGTGATCTCTGTGGACAAGTGATCTCTGTGGTCAAGTGATCTCTGTAGTCATGTGATCTCTGTGGTCGAGTGACCTCTGTGGTCGAGTGATCTCTGTGGTCGAGTGATCTCTGTGGACAAGTGATCTCTGTGGTCAAGTGATCTCTGTAGTCATGTGATCTCTGTGGTCGAGTGATCTCTGTGGACGAGTGATCTCTGTAGTCGAGTGACCTCTGTGGTCGAGTGATCTGTGTGGACAAGTGATCTCTGTGGTCCAGTGATCTCTGTGGACAAGTGATCTCTGTGGTTGAGTGATCTATGTAGTCGAGTGATCGCTGTGGTCGAGTGATCTCTGTGGACAAGTGGTTTAGCACTTCATTGTTTGATCTCACCTTTCACTGCTATTATCAGGGCCATGAGTTTGCTCGCTATCAAAGACAATTAATAAAATGATATGTGAGAAAGTTATTTGTCTCGTTCGAGGAGGTTGCAGAATTGAGTACTGTTATCTACCAAGGAAATTCGTGTGGTCTTATCTACCACAACATACTAAGTTTGTACGATAATGCTCCAGGGTGTGCCCTGCACAAATCAAACGGAAACTATTTTATCTAATGATCTGTGTTCCGAATCAGCCATGGTCCGAATTGGTTATGGTCGAATATTTGCAATTATAAATCTTCAACAACTCGATATATCGAACATTTAACGACATTATATGCTCATGTACTCGTTCTCAAATATCTACATTGTCAAACAGATTACAAAGCATGATACACACTTACAGATTCAATAAATTAGAAGATTTCTTTTTGTTGACAACATTCGTGTTTTGACAGCATTACCCGCGCTTTTACTATGATAAAATCCATTTCTTACCGTACCATATTTATTTTCCTCTAATGTCGAACCCCTCGCATGTAGACCCCGTCTGACCCTAATAATAATAACCGTCTTTCAGATGCGAATATAAGCCGATGTTTCGTGTATCGGCGTTATTCACCGGGCATATAAAAGAACTTAAAGAAGCATGGATGCTTCTGGAATAGGATGATTGAGCTTATTGACTCTCGCCTCCGGCGAAATGGAGTGTCTACTGCATATTTCAGTTTAATCATATTTAATTGCAAATCAATAGTAAATAATAACATGCCCAAAAAAAACCCATACAATACATATGATTTATACCACAAGTTTTAACAACATTAGACAACGGCCCGTAGAGCATGTTACCATTAATTTCAGCAACATCTGGATACTGTAACATCAAGAAAAGTACTGTTAATTATATTACCAAAACTGGTAAGCAAATTGATGGCAAGCATGTCTTTTTCGTTTCAAGTGTCGGCAGGACAAAACTTGTGGTTGCAGTGGTCGCCCCCCCCCCAACAAAACGGCATTAGAATGCCTCTCCCTCATACTATGTACAGTCCAGCATCAGCTTAACCATTTTTGCTGAGCGGCTGGCCATTGTGCCACTCATGTAACACTAATGATTGAGTTAAACCTTAGCATGTACATGTAGTTCTTTCAAACACTCTCTGTCTCACTTAATGAGATGTCTAACAACTGTCTCTGACAAGCGCCTCCCTGTTATACTCAGCATTGAGTGTTCGGAGTAATATGTAGATGTAACGAAAAGGGTGGGGGAGTTTAAAATATGTGGATGTTTTGTCAGGTAAACAGTTTATTCAAGATATATTCTGGAAACTGGTAAAATAAGTACGATAGTAAATAGAGACTGTACTCATGTATGTCTCTGTTCCGGAACTCATATTACTAGTCTATCTGAATCTAAATAGATTAAAGATGCTGTAATATAATTTAAATTCTACAGTATGTAGTTCTTTTTAACACTCTCTGTCTCACTTAGTGTGGTGTTTAAGCACTATCACTACTCCCAGTCATATTCAGTATAGAGTGTTGGGAGAAACACGTAGAGGCATTACTGATTATATGCTATTTCAGTAGGCTATGTGTGATACTGTTTAACTCATTGAAGGCGTGATGCATATCACATATCTCTGACATCCACATTGATATTGAAACTTTTGCTAAAATATTATATTAAAATAAAGTGTCTAATTTAGGCTAATTAAATAAAGCTTTTGTGAAATCCGACTTTGATGGCATAGCTCAAAGCATTATTTTGTTCAAACTGGTTGCTAGTCAGAATGTATGCTAGACGAACAGTGATTTCGATGGGAGATTTACAAATCCGATTGTAAAGTTTAGTTTTGCAACTATTGAGAATCGAGTTGAATTTCATTGGTTTGTTCAGGATCCCTTTGATTGGTCCTGGTTTGTTCGAGATGGTTTCTGATTGAATAAGAATGTTCGAAATATTGTTGGTTGAAAACACTATCCGTCTTGTGGACACATATTTTGAGTATAAAAGCCAAATCCTATATTTCGCTTCTATTTTCTATTTAGATCCCCCGAAAGTCTACGTCGCCTCAGTAGGTATAATTATGACGAAAATGGGGGAAATGACTACTATTTCTGGGTAGAAAAAAATGTGAGGGGGTATTGTGGCTGTGAAAAGTGCAGACATGAACAACGAGAATTGTGCTGCTATGACTCGCATCAACTTTATTTCCACCGATCATTACAAATCGTCCAGCAGATGATATATCAAGGCGACTAAAACGACGACACTGACAATGGCAGGCAGTGCCGATGAAGCAAGAAGCAGCAATTATATAAGTATGTATGTACATTTAGAAGACCATCTACGAACGAAAATGTAATAGTGTATGATACACAATGTATGTATACTATAATACATATGATATATAGAACAGTTTGGCCTCTTAGTAACCATGTGACGGGTGCCTGTGTGCGCGCACATACGCACGCATACACAACATTCTAACGCGTTTTCATGTACATGTGTATATATTATATTCTATTCACAGCAATAAAAGTCCACTTCATTCAAAGCAGTGTTGTCAATAAATAACTTCTGCCGTTGCTCTATTTTCGTCCTCAAGCCACAAATGGCTGTATTTTGTGGACATTTTGCACTCCATCCGCCATACTCTCCCCACAATCCATATCCCGGCGGCTTGACCAGCTCATACGCGTTCGACGAGTGTGCTAGATCCCGACATTTAAACTTGACGTAGTTCGCTGCAGTATCGTCGCGGAATACGCCTTGCTGTAAGACAAACATGCAATATAGGACCATGTGCAACACGTGACATACGAAATTCCAATTTGGACACACGCTAAATGGTTTTCCACATGGTTTATAACAACCAACCGATTGGCACACCTTCATGAAATTGAGCGAGTAAACATTTGACACAACTTGAAGATTGGCTATTAATGACATCGCCAAATGAATGGTAAGGTGGGGCCTTCGTGTTGCCATGGATACGGCGTTGGGTTGATGTTTGAGCCCCGCGCAACAACAACCATAGCGGCGTCCTTAGGGAAAGACACATATATACAAGTTGCCACTTCTCTCTTACTCATGGAAAACGGAATCTACCAGGAATGACCTCGGAACTATGCCAAGTTAGAATAAAACAAGTGGCTACTAATTACTCTGGCCAAGTTAGTCTATCCTCCAACATTTTAAAATTACTAATCTCTTTAGGAGGCGTCGCTCATATGGGCAACCGGTAGCGACGATAAATAAACGTAACACATACACACGCCATCCGATGCTCACCAACCAAGAGCCACAACGCAAATGTTATTGGAGAGACCGAGTTGTGTGAGAAATTTAATCGTGAAACTCGGTCCATCAAGACTCACTATGATTTCGTTTGCATTTTGAATAGTATATACAGCATTTTGCCAAAATCATTACTAGCGAATTAACACCCGCCCTCTCATACACACCGGAATGGGACATAAAATGTTGCACAAATAACCCTGCACGGTAGCATGATATTCAATGCAAGCACACAGATACCATGTTTAGCATAATAATAACCCTGTACGGTAGCATTATATGCAATGCAATCACACCGATACCATGTTTAGCATCATAATAACTCTGCACGGTAGCATGATAGTCAATGCAATCACACCGATACCATGTTTAGCATCATAATAACTCTGTACGGTAGCATAGTAGTCAATGCAATCACACCGATACCATGTTTAGCATCATAATAACTCTGCACGGTAGCATGATATTCAATACAATCACACCGATACCATGTTTAGCATCATAATAACTCTGCACGGTAGCATGCTATTCAATGCAATCACACCGATACCATGTTTAGCATCATAATAACCCTGTACGGTAGCATGATATTCAATGCAATCATACCGATACCATGTTTAGCATCATAATAACTCTGCACGGTAGCATGCTATTCAATGCAATCACACCGATACCATGTTTAGCATCATAATAACCCTGTACGGTAGCATGATATGCAATGCAATTGCACCGATACCATGTTTAGCATCATAATAACTCTGACTAAAACAAATGCTAACAACGTCAAAATAATTCATTTATAATGAAATTGTAAATTATCAGCACCAATGCTAACATATAACATACTGCACGTTCCACTTGCAGGTTAGCAGCTGTCAAGAAGTCTGGTCTGCCGCCAGTGTCGTTGCAGTATACGGGACTACCCCACGAGCCCCATGACCCAGTTTCTGATGTGACTGTTCCCTCTGTCTCCCCACTCGGCCCCTTACAGTACAGTTTGATGCTATTCAATGACGTATCATCGCCACCCCAATCGTCAATCTGAAATGTCGCTTGTTTGTTTCATTAGATGCATATTTATCGTTAGTATTGTTATTAGTTTAAACATAGTTTATTTCAAACCATACAGCATATACAAATATACAATGTACACAAATTTAGTTACTTGAATGACAAGGGATTAGAACCGAACGCTATTATAGCTTATAGAGGTCTTCTTCTATAGCAATGTACTTAATGCAATTGCGATATGACAGTGTTGTACTACTGTCTGTACTATTGTTATTAAAATACGTACTACTAACACATGACAGTCTCAAGCGCTTCTGTAGTATGTATGGTCTACAACCATTCGTTATGGTTTAATAAATACGTTGCATCGGTTATATATTCGCGGTAAAAGTTTTAAAAATACAGAATACATGTATATATACAGATATGTCCCTGTTTATGTCTTACATAAAACTCTTCGTTTCAGGCCGAATTAAATTATGAAAGC
The DNA here is from genome assembly GCA_014843695.1 of Archivesica marissinica. Classification (NCBI taxonomy): domain Eukaryota; kingdom Metazoa; phylum Mollusca; class Bivalvia; order Venerida; family Vesicomyidae; genus Archivesica; species Archivesica marissinica. The sequence continues at coordinate 32,157,428 of CM026389.1, forward strand.
ACTGTACTAATGCCCGTATGTGGCCAATATTAGATTACGCCTCTGTTGTAATGTTCCACCGAATACGAGAAACGGTATTTATGAAGCAACGCCTATATAAACTTAACAATATTGCTAATCTGATGTTGCTAGATGTTTTACAGTAGTTGGAGCAAACATATAACCATACAATATCATTATTCATACATTCATGTATCATCTTATTTGATACATTTTATTACAGATGTGTATACTGTATAATCATATTGAATAAAATGCATTAAATGAAAATATGTTCACAGACCGATCTGTTGTCTAGTGGTTAACACGTTGGACTGGTAATCCAGGGATCGCAGGTTCGATCTCCCGTTTGACCATAATAAAATTAACAGTCTTTCAAATGGGAAATTATACCGAGGTCGGTGCTTTACACAGTGCACGTAAAAGAACAAGAGGCGACTCTGGAATGGGTCTCTGTCTGTATCATTGCACTATCCTCCAAAATTCTAAAATAACTAATCTCTTCAGAAGGCATCGCATACATTGTATACGGTCAACCAGTAGCGACGATAAATTTAACATAAAACACACACTAGTACTGTTGTTGAGTGTAGAGTTACTGGGCGTACACGACTTGTGTCTATTGAAAGATTATTAAATGAAATATGATAGGTTTCTCGTTCTACAATGTGCAATGCAAATGACGTCAGTCGTATTATATTAATACCGTAACCCCAGGTTTTGTTTCTGAGCATGTACAATATTAGACACAATGATAACTATGCAACTGGCTGTCCGATTAGCGCAGTGGTTAGCGTGCTCGCTTCTCACCAATGCAACCCGAGTTCGATCATCGGACCGGGAAGTATGTGAGATGGTACGGTGGTCGCCAGATCAGACAGGTGGGTTTTCTCCGGGTACTCCGGTTTCCTCCCACACAAATGACCACATTTACGCTAATTCCATCGGCGCCAACGAGAGTGATTAATATAAGTTGTTTAACATCGTTGTAAAATATATAAAGTTTAAATAACTGGAGGATGAAGAGCACAAGTATAGTATTCGTTTAACCTTATTCTACTTCCCTCTGGAACAACACAGACGCGGAGGTCAGATACCACCATTAGGCATATTCATCATATACTTTAAAATCGTGCTCGCCTGCAAATAATCCTTTCTTTCTACAAACTGGAGAACGACAGTTTTTGGTATACCGTAAAAGAATACGAAATAAATGTAGCAGTCGTGCCCCCACCCCATTCCAACTGTCCCCATTAGATGCTGTATACATTGATTTACTAACCTACCTGCATACTGTAGCCACTGGCGTATGTCCCTTCAATACAGAAGTCAGGCTCGTGCCAGTCGCCCCACTTTCCACCATTAGATACGGTCAGTATCTTAACAAACGGTCTCATACCATCTGAATGTGAAGAAAACTGACATATATTAAATAGATGAAGAACACCTGCTGATCGCAAAGCTGTAATAGCAAAGACAAACAAGTCGAGTGTCCGTATATTCGGATATATGGACTCCGAAAAGACCCGTATACTCGAATACATGGACTCCGTACAGTCCCTTATACTCGGATATATGCCGTACAGTACTGTATGTACTCGGATATACGGGCATCATATGGTCCCGTATACTCGGATATACGGGCATCGTACACTCTCGTATACTCGGATATACGGACATCGTACAGTCCCGTATACTCGGATATACGGACATCGTACACTCTCGTATACTCGGATATACGGACATAGTACACTCCCGTATACTCGGATATACGGACATCGTACACTCTCGTATACTCGGATATACGGGCATCGTACAGTCCCGTATACTCGGATATACGGACATCGTACACTCTCGTATACTCGGATATACGGGCATCGTACAGTCCCGTATACTCGGATAATTAGCGTACAGTCCCATATACTCGGATATACGGACATCGTACACTCCCGTATACTCGGATGTACGGGCATCGTACAGTCCCGTATACTCGGATATACGGCCATCGTACAGTCCCATATACTCGGATATACGGACATAGTACAGTCCCGTATACTCGGATATACGGGCATCGTACAGTCTCGTATACTCGGATATACGGGCATCGTACAGTCCCGTATACTCGGATAATTAGCGTACAGTCCCATATACTCGGATATACGGACATCGTACACTCCCGTATACTCGGATGTACGGGCATCGTACAGTCCCGTATACTCGGATATACGGCCATCGTACAGTCCCATATACTCGGATATACGGACATAGTACAGTCCCGTATACTCGGATATACGGACATCGTACAGTCCCGGATACTCGGATGTACGGACTTGTAGTAGAATATGTCCGGGTGGTCCTACACTCATCGTAACGTCTAAAGCTGGGCGCGAACTCCGGTCCTCTCACATCTGAAGCAAACGCGCGACCACTGAGCTACCACGACCTGAACGGGATACGGACATGTGCCCCCCAGGACATCTGCCCCCCAGTGCAAAAATGGATAGGTGGACATCTGCCCCCCAAGTGAAATGGAAGGTAGGACATTAGCCCCCCAGTAGAAATGTTGGCTAGGACATCTGCCCCCCAGTAGAAATGTTGGCTAGGACATTAGCCCCCCAGTAGAAATGACAGCTAGGACATCTGCCCCCCAGTAAAAAGTGCATGGTAGGACATATGCCCCCCATTCCCCCACAAAAACATTCTTTTTTTAATAAAAATGCCAATATAAATGATTACACTTTAAATAAAAGTATGGCCAAGTTTATTTATTGATCCTATTATAAAACAACAATAAGACCAATCAGCTGAACAAAAGGTTTGAGTTGCTAAGTTTGTATTGATCATAAGTATTAAGATGAGCAGACATGGATGGTTGCATGAATGCTTCCATTAATAGCGTCCTTTAATATTTTGATTTAATTATCTACTAAATTAACTCTCCTTAATGGCATAAATACATTTCTCTAAAGAAGAATTTATAGCACATTTTGAAAGATGACTGATCTTATTATCGCATATTATCACCTATTTTGTATACATCTAGTTTGCAATTATGATAAAATGAAACAAAAATACTAAATATTGTAAACAACTTTATTTTCAATAAAGACAAATACTATGAAAACACACTTACATTTACTTAAATAAATGCACATTAAAAAGCACATGAAAGATAGGAAACTATATATTTTTGTCAGAACTATCAGTTAGAAACAGTCAATAAAATATGAAATTTACTGATAATATCATAACTTTAACCTTTAGCATGCTATATTTAAATATCAGCAGACGACATTTTCCCCAGAAAGTAGGACTTGATATTGTGGGATGAATTGAATGAAATGTCAAGCCCTACTTTCTGGCAAAAATAAGCAAAATATTACATTTGTCTGCTCATTTCGCCTACAGAGTGCTAAAGGTTAAATTATTTATGTTTTGAAGTAAAATCCTGGAGTTAGCACATATTCCGAAAAAGCACATTGTAAAGAGCACACTGAATACATCTTTATAAACAACAGACACAGTTTCATTTTGGAACATTATTATGTTTCTCGAATTTTACAATATGTTCAGCTAAACAGTCTTCTCTCCTAGAGATATTAGATGACAAAGTCTTGTACAATGCTTATGTTTCTCTGAATCGTACAATACATCCAATGCCTTGTAAAAACTCCGACACAGACTTCTCTCCTAGAGACATTTGTTGGCATAAAGTCTTTAGTTTCTGCTGTAGTTGTTTGGTCTCTCTGCGCACGCGTTTCTTGGTTAGGTCTCCCTGTCTTGCTCTTTCTAGCTCTGTCAAAACATTCATCTGGTCCTTCTGGATACACTGGATAGTGTGCCACAGTCCTGGGTTTTTGTGGCCGACGAGATGACAGAATCCGTTGTTCCAGGATTCACACACGTTGTTAGTGCGCGATCCATCCATCATTGTTTCCTCATACACATTCCAAGAATCAAGTGAACATTTTGGACTGTTCGAACGTACGACTCGTATAATTCCTCTCGGACCACGTGTTGACTTATAGGGTCCACTTACATAGTTAGTATCAAAGTAGTCAACAATATCTACCAGCTGTTCTGGAACAATTGTGCGCAGGTGGCGCATACCTTCCTGGACACGATCCGTTGGCAAGAATGCTAATCCATCAAGCATTCCGCAGAAGTGTTTCACTGATTCGTCAGTCTTGTAGAGAACGGACAGACCGTCATTCTGTATTTTCCTCCAAGTACTTTGAGTTAGGTGGTAGAAGCAGCCCTGAATTCTGACAGGTGCTCCTAGCATAGACTTTATGGCATTGTGTATAGCTGTTTCAAAGTCACAGGAGATTGTGGTTGGGTCTGGTATAAGATCATACTCATCACAAGAGTTCAACACAGCTGCGAATACTTCCTCATACGTAGATTGGAGTTTGTTGGGGAGGAATGCGTATATACAGGTGGCATACACATCGTTCACAGCGGCCCTTATAACAAACAGTTGTTTGAATTGTCTTGGTGCAGTACCGAATGTCCCATCAATGTACCATTTGTCACTGTCACACATATGCCTAAGTCCAAGTTCCGTACCAAACAGCAACACCCTATTTTCATTGGATTGTCCTGCTTCATGGTTATCGTATAAGAGAAAGGGGAGATCATCAGCTCCACCTGTAGATTTGTACTCCTCTGGAAGTTCTGGGATGTCACTGATACTGGCTGGTTCTGGTGGTGTATTTCCACGTTTTATCCGTCTCACAGATCGTTTGATTGTATCAGCTTTTCCAGCAGCCACACGTACACCTACTGGATATTGTGCCAGTGTATCAGTGATAAGCTGACCAGGATTTCCACGATTATTCATAGCATGTGTTTTGATGTCCTGTCGTACTTTCATGGCCTCTATGGCGAAATGGTCAGCTGTATGGCTGTATGTTGTAGATGATGTGATCTGTGTTTTCTGAAACAGAAAGAAATGTATATTATTAAAATTATTAATTTTAAAAGGGTATACAATAGCATAAAAGTCCTCTTTCTTTTAATTCTGAAATGAGAATTTTACATGTCTTTTGATTTTTGATTTTACCCCGTCATGAACGTTTCACATTTTCAGTTTTTGAAATATTGATGTTTTTAGACATTCTTTTATTCAAAATTATGTAAACCTTTTTATTGAAAATGATTAATAATTATGGCTTTCAACTACTTTCAAAATATTTTGATACATGTAATGTGGACGTTTCTTTTGATGGTCAGTATATTTACTTTTGCAGCAGGCACAACACTGCTAAACGTTGTTGTTGAAACTTTCAAGTATGTACTTTATACCTACCGAAAGATCTGTTGTAACTGTTCCATTGCAAGAGGAACTCTTGCGTTTGGAACATTCCCAGTGGATGGAAGACTTGCGAGATTTCTTCTTGGTGTAGGAATACCCATCTTTCACTAACTTCTCTGACCCACGTATACTCTGAATTATCTCCATGATGATATGAGTTGGACATTGTAGAAAGAGGCTTATATATGCTTGAACTTTAAAACAATTAACACTAATTTTGCAATCAAACCCAATAACTACATACAAGTTTGTCTTTAATAAAGGATAATTAAATGATATCTGTTCACTATCTGTTCACTATCTGTTCACTATGATCATTAAGTTGTCAATTACACAAACTTAATTTTTTGTTAATTACAATTAACACTGAATTAAGTATTGCAATCAAACCCACTGATCACATACAGGGTTGTCTTTAATTGCGGATAATTACATGAAATCTGTTCACTATTATCATTTGTTTATTAAACAAATATAATGTTGTTAACATATATATTGTTAATTACAATTAACACTGAACTATTGCAATCAAACCCAATGATAACATACAGGGTTGTCTTTAATAGCGGTTAAATTACATATCTGTTAAATAATTACATAAAACATTTTTAGAACTTTTTACGGGGGAGTTGGGGTGGGGGGCAAATGTCCCACCCTGTACTTTCTACTGGGGGGCAGATGTCCTAGCTGTCATTTCTACTGGGGGGCTAATGTCCTAGCCAACATTTCTACTGGGGGGCAGATGTCCTAGCCAACATTTCTTCTGGGGGGCTAATGTCCTAGCCAACATTTCACTTGGGGGGCAGATGTCCACCTATCCATTTTTGCACTGGGGGGCAGATGTCCTGGGGGGCAAATGTCCCGGATTCCATTTCTACTGGGGGGCTAATGTCCTAGCCAACATTTCTACTGGGGGGCTAATGTCCTAGCCAACATTTCTACTGGGGGGCAGATGTCCTAGCCAACATTTCTTCTGGGGGGCTAATGTCCTAGCCAACATTTCACTTGGGGGGCAGATGTCCACCTATCCATTTTTGCACTGGGGGGCAGATGTCCTGGGGGGCAAATGTCCCGGATTCCCTGAACCACAGGGTTGGTTCTGGCCATGGAGTTATTTTCCAATATACGACCCAAACAAAAATGTACATTTGTATTTGTAACACGTTATATATACTCAGACTATTGGTAACTGGGATAACTGCCTATATCATACTATTTTGTCTGAACGTGGCCTGATCGAGTATCGAATCCGGCACCGTTCGATTCCAAATCCGACGCTCTACCACTGGACAACAGAAACCATGCACATAAAAATATTCTATCACTGATTATATATAGCCGTGGTCGCGGTTATCTGGTTTTTAAAGACAAAGAACGACTATCTGGTTACTTAAAATATCATTACTGTCCTAATTAAGTAAATTATGTAATAACTTCTAATAAGTGATTACATAGAACAGTAACCAAGGTTACCTTCGTTCACTTTCGGGTTACCAAAGACAAAGAAATGCTACATATATACATGAAATATGACTTTGGAGATGCAATGGATATACATTTCGTCCCGGGCGTATTTTGGAGAAGAGCAGTGAATTAGTTCACGATCTTATCGTATCCTATGTACAACACTCTGTATGGTTCGATAGAAATGGTGCAAAGCGACCCACATAATAATTTTTTTTATATTGATTGAAACACCAACAACGTGATTGCATGATATGCTACAACATATTGGCTATGACTTTAAAGTTTAGACATAAGGTCTAGATTTAACAAAGCTTTACAAGACCATAAATGGTCTGACCGATATTCCATCAGCAATGTGTATGAGACCAAACACTTCCAGGAAAAGAGCAGTGACGGCCAACATGTTCCAGCAATAGAACTACATCCACAGATTGCTTCGTGTACACAACTGTTTATCTATCTTCCTCTAATGTCAAACCAATCGCGGGGATATAGACAGGTTGTTTGTCAAATCGCAAAGAAGTTAAACATATGAGTAGCTAAAAGCATAAATATAATAAGAAAGTAATGTCCTTTTGATTCTGCAACATTTCCATACCGTGCAGAATGCTTTGCTCTGTACACGTTCCCGTAGGGTGGGAACGGACTATATGTTTGCCCAGTGGCGCTTTAATAATCACATTGGAGAGAATATACGTTTGAGGTTCATAAGGTATATGAACGGTGATCACATGACATGGGTTGAATCAGCCAATCAGAATCCCGACATTGCTAGATGTTGTAATAATAACTATTAATTCAGTAAATATGTACCGTTAATATAGATTCTGCCGAATTACTGACTCTCTCGCCTGGGATATCGTTCTCAACGCATGCGCCATCGACGTCAAAAAGTGCAGTCAGTACCCACTTCCGTTTATACAGACAAGCCACAGGTGCGCCACTGTCAATCTGTAAGAAAGTAAATTGTGCATGCAGTAGTCATCATGTAGCTTAAAGCGACACTATATCAGTGAAAATGCAAATATCTACATAATGTATTTTCCTATTATATGGTATAATTTTTGTTCAAAATATTTGCCCCAAAAACCGAGTATTTCAACAAATAAACAAACGTCCTCTACGCGGTTTGTTGACATAATAAAATAATGTAAATAGGGTCGACATCCATGCATAATACAACTCGTGCATCCTGACTAACACAATTTATGACGCATATTTACCGTTATATCTCACATTTGTGCCTATGCATATTTATTTGTAGACTAATCTTAGTTAAATTATCTCTAAACGACAGTATCACGCGCTTAGTACTGACTCCGATGATACACAAACGCCAATTCAGAAAGCATGTATGACCGTTATATGAAATCCTACTTTCAATTTTGAAAGTTTGAAGACCACAAACACACTATTTATTGATTCAATGTTAGTGTTCGAATGCATACGGTAGAATTTGTAGTATTGTAGTAACAATGCGTGAACAATGTATTTTATTGGCTTTTTGTAATGTCGCTTTAATTCTTAGCTAAAAGCATAACAAAAATGCTATACATTCAACGTACTTTGTAACGCCAACATTACATGATCACATAGCGTAATTCGTAACGTAAAACATTACATGATCACAAAATGTAATTTGTGACGCCAAGCATTGCATGATCACATAACGTGATTCGTAAAGCCAAGCATTACATGATCACATAGCGTCATTCGTAAAGCCAAGCATTGCATGATCACATAACGTGATTCGTAAAGCCAAGCATTACATGATCACATAACGTCATTCGTAAAGCCAAGCATTACATGATCACATGACGTGATTCGTAAAGCCAAGCATTACATGATCACATAACGTCATTCGTAAAGCCAAGCATTACATGATCACATGACGTCATTCGTAAAGCCAAGCATTACATGATCACATCTATAGCGTAATTCGTAAAGGCAATGATCACATAACGTAATTCGTAACGTCAAGCATTACATGATCACATGACGTCATTCGTAACGCCAAGCGTTACATGATCATATAATGTAATTTGTAACGTAAAACGTTACATGATCACAAAACGAATTGTAACGTCAAGCATACATGATCACAAAACGAATTTGTAACGTCAAGCATTACATGATCACAAAAGTAATTGTAACGTCAAGCATACATGATCACAAAACGTAATTGTAACGTCAAGCATACATGATCACATAACGTAATTTGTAACGCCACGCAACAGATCACAAAACGTAATTTGTAACGTCAAGCATTACATGATCACAAAACGTAATTTGTAACGTCAAGCATTACATGATCACATAACGCAATTTGTAACGTCAAGCATTACATGATCACAAAACGTAATTTGTAACGTCAAGCATTACATGATCACATAACGTAATTTGTAACGTCAAGCATTACATGATCACAAAACGTAATTTGTAACGTCAAGCATTACATGATCACATAACGCAATTTGTAACGTCAAGCATTACATGATCACAAAACGTAATTTGTAACGTCAAGCATTACATGATCACATAACGTAATTTGTAACGTCAAGCATTACATGATCACAAAACGTAATTTGTAACGTCAAGCATTACATGATCACATAACGTAATTTGTAACGGCATGCATTACATGATCACATAACGCAATTTGTAACGTCAAGCATTACATGATCACATAACGTAATTTGTAACGGCATGCATTACATGCTCATATAATGTAACCGTAACGTTAAGCATCACATGATCACCGGAGTTATTGAATGACGGTCGACAATTAGCCTAGCCATCAGAATAATATAATATCACCCTGAATTCGAGTTATGTCCCTTTCTTAGAAGAGTCTTTAATAGATACATTAACGGACTTTCGGATATAGCAAATGTGTAATACATGTACGTATAAATTGATTACGTACAGCGCATATAGAACCGTTTTTGGTGTGAAAACCCAGTCGCGTTTTTGATAATTTCCTTCCAATCTTGATCACTTCGTCTACATATTCTGCGCCTCCTGTCAAGAGTAAACAAAAACTAGTATTATACATGTATCATGATACAATACAATCATAACATTATTGTTTACAAGCGTAACGCATGCATGTATATATATATATATATATATATATATATATATAGAATATATAACGTTTTAAGATTACCACTTTGGATGCATACATTTATACTGGGTATAGCACGTACTGAGATTGTACAGTCTTTAGTTGCGTGTCGCGCAATGCTACGAAAGACTCAAACAAAGCCAGTGCATTCCTAATACGTCTAAATGGTATAAGCTGCATGATGGTATGAGCAGCCTACTACATGTAATTTCCCACAGCCAATTGAAATTCGAGGAAGGTGGGCGTGAAAAATATAAATAAGTAAATAAACAACAGCACGTGTCCTGCATACGATCACGCTAGGCTATATTACTAATAGACTACCATCGTACATATAACATGGTACATGAAACAATGTGACTTAGTCGCATTGTTTACCAACGTGTGCGTGTAAATGAAAACACACTACCAATTAAACAGCGCATACTCGGCATACGGTCACGCGAGGATTTATTACATTATACCCTAGTACATATAACATGGTACCATACATTCATAATGTTTACAAACGTGTGCATGTGATTACAAACCACCAATCAAATATCGAGACAGGTATGCGTCAACAATTTGAATAAGTAAATAAATAAAAGCACGTGTACATGTTGTTTAACACTGTTTACCTCGTATTACCACCATACATATAATGCGAGATTCATGATTGAATGGGTTTTGAAAGGTCCGTCAAAATGTCAACGCGAGTCGTTCTTCCGTTCTGTAACAAAGCAATAATTTTGCCTCCATCCGACCAGGCCGATTTCACATCATTCAACGATGAAAGTTTCTTAAGCAATTTCGCGTTTTGCGTGGTCAAATCATCACGGATCACTACTGGAGATCCCTTCAGGTTTTTCCGTACACTTATGACATCTTTCTTTGTCGTACGGCGCACAAATTTACAGATGATCACCCTATTCCCGTCTGTACGGAACTGTCCTAGGCGGTGGGAAATACAGATGTCTCGCGACGATATTGTCATCTTGAGCTTGTTGTTCAACAGATTCACAACCGATTCGGTAGTTTTTGCAGCCGTTTCGTTCTTATCCTTGTCGTCCACTCCATATATTCTTACATTATTTAAGCGACTGTATTGTTCGTGCTCATTTAGTATGAATTGATGCCTCTTAAGTTCCCGATCCTTTTCAACTAGCATTTGCTTTAGCACCTCGTTAGATTCCCTCGTTCTCTCCACTTCTTCTTTTACATTCGTAATTTCGAGTTTCATGCCTTCGGACTCACTTTTTAGATCATTTATATCGTTTACAGCTTGTAACATTTTGTCTTTTATTGTTTTTAGATGGTCGTATACTTTATCAAAATCCTTTTTGACGCCGTCGACAACTTCCTTCTTTAGTGAGTCAAACCTCCGCGACACAAACTTTTCTGTAGTTACGTTTTCTAGACTTTTGTCGAGGTACTCTTTGGATGTAAGATTTGATATTTTGAAAGAAATGAAAGAACTTCGAAAACAACTGGTAGCTTAAAAGTTAAAACTTGTAGCATTTATTGAATGAGCCCATGTACTAAACTGTGTGTGTTTTATCCAATACACGCTTGAACTTGAAAACCCGGTTTCTTTGGACGATAACTAGATAACGTTTCTAGAGTAGTTTTACATCAATACAACCTTTTTTAATCTCATACAATATCTCCATGATAAACGGATATAAGTTTATTCCATTTTGGTTATGTTTCCAGAATATTTCACTTTAATTTGAGTAGTTTTTACACTTTTTTTCTCACTCGATAAAGAAAAACGTCCATCCATGTCAGAGCGACCTTGACCTTTTTCGTTCCCAATAGTTAGCTATGTCGTTCCCACGAGTTAGCTATGTCGTTCCCACGAGTTAGTTATGTCGTTCCCAATAGTTAGCTATGTTGTTCCCACGAGTTAGCTATGTCGTTCCCAATAGTTAGCTATGTTGTTCCCACGAGTTAGCTATGTCGTTCCCACGAGTTAGCTATGTTGTTCCCACGAGTTAGCTATGTTGTTCCCAATAGTTAGCTATGTTGTTCCCACGAGTTAGCTATGTCGTTCCCACGAGTTAGTTATGACGTTCCCACGAGTTAGTTATGACGTTCCCACGAGTTAGCTATGTCGTTCCCAATAGTTAGCTATGTTGTTCCCACGAGTTAGCTATGTTGTTCCCAATAGTTAGCTATGTTGTTCCCACGAGTTAGCTATGTCGTTCCCACGAGTTAGCTATGTTGTTCCCACGAGTTAGCTATGTTGTTCCCAATAGTTAGCTATGTTGTTCCCACGAGTTAGCTATGTCGTTCCCACGAGTTAACTATGACGTTCCCACGAGTTAGTTATGACGTTCCCACGAGTTAGCTATGTCGTTCCCACGAGTTAGCTATGTTGTTCCCAATAGTTAGCTATGTTGTTCCCACGAGTTAGCTATGTCGTTCCCACGAGTTAGCTATGTTGTTTCCACGAGTTAGCTATGTCGTTCCCACGAGTTAGCTATGTTTTCCCACGAGTTAGCTATGTTGTTCCCAATAGTTAGCTATGTTGTTCCCACGAGTTAGCTATGTCGTTCCCACGAGTTAGTTATGACGTTCCCACGAGTTAGTTATGACGTTCCCACGAGTTAGCTATGTCGTTCCCAATAGTTAGCTATGTTGTTCCCACGAGTTAGCTATGTTGTTCCCAATAGTTAGCTATGTTGTTCCCACGAGTTAGCTATGTCGTTCCCACGAGTTAGCTATGTTGTTCCCACGAGTTAGCTATGTTGTTCCCAATAGTTAGCTATGTTGTTCCCACGAGTTAGCTATGTCGTTCCCACGAGTTAACTATGACGTTCCCACGAGTTAGTTATGACGTTCCCACGAGTTAGCTATGTCGTTCCCACGAGTTAGCTATGTTGTTCCCAATAGTTAGCTATGTTGTTCCCACGAGTTAGCTATGTCGTTCCCACGAGTTAGCTATGTTGTTCCCACGAGTTAGCTATGTTGTTCCCAATAGTTAGCTATGTTGTTCCCACGAGTTAGCTATGTCGTTCCCACGAGTTAACTATGACGTTCCCACGAGTTAGTTATGACGTTCCCACGAGTTAGCTATGTCGTTCCCACGAGTTAACTATGTCGTTCCCACGAGTTAGCTATGTCGTTCCCACGAGTTAGCTATGTTGTTCCCACGAGTTAGCTATGTCGTTCCCACGAGTTAACTATGTCGTTCCCACGAGTTAGCTATGTCGTTCCCACGAGTTAGCTATGTCGTTCCCACGAGTTAACTATGTTGTTCCCACGTAGCTATGTCGTTCCCACGAGTTAACTATGTCGTTCCCACGAGTTAGCTATGTCGTTCCCACGAGTTAACTATGTCGTTCCCACGAGTTAGCTATGTCGTTCCCACGAGTTAGCTATGTCGTTCCCACGAGTTAGCTATGTCGTTCCCACGAGTTAGCTATGTCGTTCCCACGAGTTAGCTATGTCGTTCCCACGAGTTAGCTATGTCGTTCCCACGAGTTAGCTATGTCGTTCCCACGAGTTAGCTATGTCGTTCCCACGAGTTAGCTATGTCGTTCCCACGAGTTAGCTATGTCGTTCCCACGAGTTAGCTATGTCGTTCCCACGAGTTAGCTATGTCGTTCCCACGAGTTAGCTATGTCGTTCCCACGAGTTAGCTATGTCGTTCCCACGAGTTAGCTATGTCGTTCCCACGAGTTAGCTATGTCGTTCCCACGAGTTAGCTATGTCGTTCCCACGAGTTAGCTATGTCGTTCCCACGAGTTAGCTATGTCGTTCCCACGAGTTAGCTATGTCGTTCCCACGAGTTAACTATGTCGTTCCCACGAGTTAGCTATGTCGTTCCCACGAGTTAGCTATGTCGTTCCCACGAGTTAGCTATGTCGTTCCCACGAGTAAGCTATGTCGTTCCCACGAGTTAGCTATGTCGTTCCCACGAGTTAGCTATGTCGTTCCCACGAGTTAGCTATGTCGTTCCCACGAGTTAGCTATGTCGTTCCCACGAGTTAACTATGTTGTTCCGAATTAGCTATGTCGTTCCCACGAGTTAACTATGTCGTTCCCACGAGTTAGCTATGTCGTTCCCACGAGTTAGCTATGTCGTTCCCACGAGTTAGCTATGTCGTTCCCACGAGTTAGCTATGTCGTTCCCACGAGTTAGCTATGTCGTTCCCACGAGTTAGTATAACCAAACAACTTTTGTGTGATTTCGGGTACTTTGGGATGGAGCAAAACACAATCAGTCAAAATAAAAACATTGCCATTTATCTTAAGTTGTGACATTGATTTTTGAGGTGTGGAGGAGATATTGCGCACAATACATTGTCTTGTTATGGGTAACATTTGTTTCCAGGTATTTTAAAATCTACCCACAAATGACAAAGTCAGACACGACATTCTGTTTACCAGTAAAGCATTATCCTTGAATGAACTCTATGCTCTTGACCTTTGGGTGGGGTACCTAGGTCTTGCACGCTACACATCCTCGTGGCATATGTGCCAAGTTATTTTAAAATCAATCAATAAATAAGAGAATTGTAACAGACATAATATATGGCCGGGCTGAGCATTCAAATCGTATTATTAACACACACAACTTAATCACCTTAGTTTATAATTTATGCGTGTTAACTAAACTTCTTAGTACGCTCGCCCATATGGTTCGCCGGAGGCGAGGGTAAATAAGCTCAATCATCATAATCGACTGGATACTCATATATCAAGACACCATTGCTTCAGATATCTAACAGTCTTTCAGATGGGACTTTAAACCCCTGGACCACCCACTGGACCACCCTCTGAACATGCCAATGTAATGTCGCATTCAGTGGCAAAACAAACGCATGTAAAGTTGGGACAAGGTAGGACAAAGCAATTAAACAATTGCACCAATGATATAATAATAATAATAATAATAATAAAGACTTTATTTAACGAGAGTACTCATTTAACAAAAGTTAATCTACCATGAGGCCCTCAACATATATACAATCAAATGCAATCAAAAGATAGCACTATAAGTGAGAACTGCACATTGGAATAATATAGTAATGTAAAAGCTGAAAAATAGAGAAACTATATTTAATATGTAATGGAATATGATGATATATGGAATTGGCTAGCAGAGTAGAACATGGGAATGAGACAATTAATGATACTAGATCTATCTAACAATGTGCAGATTTGACTTGTAGTGGTATCTTCAAAATATGTATGAAATCAACTATATGATGAAGAAGAGCCCGCTCGACTGCTCACAAAGGCATATTGTATAATATCATCATGTCAAGGGTCATAGGTGTGGAAACACTCCTCTTGAAATGGCTATCTATCATTCTAATAAACGGAGCAGATGATGTCAACAACAGTTGATAATAGAATGATATTTATTAACATACTATTTTGAATGACGTTCACGTGCGGTCCTTTTCCGCGTTGAAGATTTTATCAAATGTCCTGGTATAGTACGAACACAAAATTTTCTTCATGAAATTTGTCGGACAACACCAGCAGCAGCAGCAGCAGCGGCGGCGACGGCGACGACGAAGACGACGACGAACGATGACGACGACGACAGAAGCAGAAACAACAACGACAGCAGCATCATCATCATCATCATCATCATCATCATCATCATCATCAGCACCAGCAGCAGCAAGCACCAGCAGCAGCAGCAGCAGCAGCAGCAGCAGCAGCAGCAGCAGCAGCAATAATAACACATGCAGTTGTTAATAGTCAGTTAGTGATGGATTAGATGGGGGGTCAATAGCTAATAGATAGCATCGAGGGGGCATTATATTTTAACGGGAGTCAGTACTTGACCGGAGGTTGTTATTCTATGGGTGTCACTATACTTCGTTACACCGGCCTGAAGACAAATATGCAAATTAACCATTCACCGGTTTGGGCAATACCTTGAAACAATCTAGAAAACAAGTAAACAAAAATAGTTGTTTTCACAATGGAAATCTCGAAACTCAAACATTGGGAACTGTTATTATGTTTTACAGAAATGTCTACGCACCCGCTTGGACAAGGCCGATTGGTCCAGCCAAACAATGGAGGGCATTCCTTCGAATACATGTCGGATGTCTACAACGTGATAAAGTATGATCCAGCTAAAGTACCTACAGATGTAGACTCAAGTAAGGAATATTCTATTATCAGGGGCGTAGCTCATATATGGCATTGGCCCGGGCCTGCCTGCAGATTGTCACAGAACGTCTCGTGTCGGTGCTGTACGCCGTGCACGTAAACGAACCAGAGGAGACTCTGGAATGGGTCTCTGTCTGTATTATTGCACTATCCTCCAACAATCTAAAATTACTAATCTCTTCAGGAGGTGTCGCTCATATGGGCAACCGGTAGCGACGATAAATAAACGTAAAACACACCGTCTAAACCGAATAGCCACCGGACCAGAGGCAAAGTTCGGCTTGGAGAGGATTTTGGTCTAGAGGGGTTTTCATAGTGGGGGTAGATTTCTTCTAAATTCTCAATGCTTAGAATGGATGCTGTTGTTTAGAGATAATTTAAATTAAATAAGATTAGTCTACAAATAAATATACATATGCAAAAATGTGAGATATAACGGTAAATATGTTCCTCAAATCGTGTTAATCAGGATACACGCGTTGTAATACGCTTGGAGGTCGACCCTTGGATGTATACGACGTTTGTTTATTAGTTGAAATACTCAGTTTTTGAGGCACATATTTGGGGGGAAATTATACCATATAATAGGAAAATACATTCTGCAGAAATTTGCGTTTTCACCGATGTAGTGTCGCTTTAGCTTATCTTATAGTTATTGCCTTGAAAATTTAAGTGGAACATTTGTTCTACTCAATATCCATAATGATATCGTCTGTAATATTAAAGTCCCATTGCAGAATTCGTTTCGTGTTGCATTTAAATACATAACCAAATACATACATAATACATAACATATATACCCAAAAAATAGTTCCAATTAATGCATTCCTCAGCGCGGACTTATGTTCTAAATAAATTACATTATTTTTAAACAATTTGAAATAAAATAAATGAGTTATGAATATTGCTCCAAACTGGACACCAGTTCAAGCAGGGCGTAGCTATGGGGGGGCACGGGGGGGCCTGTGCCCCCCCACTGAACAGATGTGCCCCCCCAGGTGCCCCCCCACTAGAACTTTTGTTTTGCGGAAATATAATTGTGTATTTTAAAACATTTACTTGGATTACCATGTTCAGATTAACTTAATTTCTGATCATGCAAGTTATCAATGTGAAATTAACGTACGTCCAAACATATTCGAAATAAAAACACTCAACAGAGTTCAAAGCATTACGCATACGAATACTGAACATTCACGCCAATTTCCCACCACCAGTAAGAGCTAAATGTCAATCACTCTGAGACTGGATGGCATTATTTTATCCACCTGTTTATTTTGTTCACGTGCAATTTATAGCATTGACAGATGGATAAAACATATTTGTTTCTATATTGTGTTGATAGACTGTAACCTTTCAGTGTCACAAGCTTTCAAATTTGGTAGTTGAACTGTTCCATTCTCTTTGAAGTCTACCGCCGTGTGTACATTGGGATAATTCGGCAAATGTACCAGCGCATGTTAATTGCAATACTTCGCAAGGCGTAATACTTGCTTTTACAACATATTGGTTCACTGGAAAACTGCTTCATTTGATTAGGTGAGTGGAATATATATATTAATTTCTTTATATTTTGTTTTTCCCATGAGTATAATATATATAGGCCTATATTTGCAGGCAGTTATTGATTATAAGTGTTACTGTGGGATTATGCAATATGCAGTATTATCAACAGGTAATCGGCTGCGCAGAAATCACACATACATGTACACTAATTTCACTAAAACTGTATGTATTATGAAGTATGTAATTGATCATTATTTATGTAGCACTGTTACCCCGCTGTACAGTTACAGTACTGGTAACTGGTGATATCATCTGATGCAATAGTGCAGCTATTGTACTACTCATACAGTATTAGTATAGTTATACGACAGTGGAAAAGTAAAGGAAATATGATTAATTTTATACATGTACAGTACTGTAAATGAGCACATATATATACATATTTTTGCGCTCTTTAGATTGTTAAAATAGATCCCAGCTTCGGACACGAATTATCATCTTTTCCACATAGTATTTAAAATAATCATTCTAACATTTATAGGTTCTGAAGTTCCAAGTTCAATTGATTAATGAGTATGCATAATATGCAAGCCAACATCAAAGATTTCTTTGGGAAACGTTCTGCTGATGCAAAAGACTCATGCAGCAAACGTCAACATGTGGATGATCTGCTACAAGCAACCGTTGAAGAGGACGTTTGGCTTGGTTGTTATTCAGACAGTGATTCGTCAGATAATGAAAGTGACTCACAACAACTTGACACATTGACAGTAATCCCCAAACCAGACCATGGAGGAGATACTCAACACAATCCAGGACCATCTGATATTAGTAGTGGAAGGAGAGAAGCCCCAACACAACCCAATGTAGCATTCCCTTCAAGACTATTTGGGACAAAACGGCGTTCATTTCTGTCTGCCTGGTATGATACGCACAAATGGTTGGAATATTCTGTGAGCCATGATTCAGCATTCTGCTTCTGTTGCAGAATGTTTCCAGTACCAAACAAAAGGCCACCAGAGAACACATACACATCTACTGGTTATCGCCAATGGAAAAAGGCCACTGAGAAGGATGCAGGGTTCGCTCAACATGAACGGAGTGATTACCACCATATGACATTTTGTGCATGGAGGGAATTCCAAGAAGATGTCAAGGCAGGTGCGACAATATATGTGGCTCTAACATCAGCACATGAGAAGATACTAAATGAGAACAGACATTACGTCAAGCAAGTAGGAAAAGTGTTGTGTCTAACAGCGAGACAGAAAATAGCACAAAGAGGACACAAGGAGGATGTGGACAGTACAAACAAAGGGAACTTTCTTGAGATACTGGAACTCATCAGTGAAAGTGATACTGTTGTGGGAGATAGACTAAGAGGGCCGTACAGGGTCAAGTACACCAGTCCGGAGATACAGAATGAGATGTTGGCTATATTAGCAAGTATGATCCGTGATGAAATCAGTAGAGAGTTGGCTTCAAGCGTGCAATACTCAGTCATGATCGATGAGTCAAAAGATATCAGCAAGAAAGAGCAACTATCTATTGTCGTACGATATGTATACAAGAACTCAGTACATGAGGAGTTTCTCGATTTCACCAGGCTTCATGAATTGAATGCGGAATATCTGAAAGACAAGTTAGGTGAGGTACTGAGCACATGTGGAATTAACTGTAAAGACTGCGTTGGTCAGACTTATGATGGTGCCTCTGTTATGAGTGGTGTCAATCGTGGTGTCCAGCAGCTATTCAGAGAAAAGTTTGCGCCATTAGCTATATACATACACTGCTACAATCACAGGCTCAATCTCGTTATTGTAGATAGTGTAAAGTCTGTGAAAATGGCAGACAACTTCTTCACTTTGTTAGAACAATTATGTGTTCATATCATCACACACACACCTCATGAAATCTATCTGCAACAACAGGTAAAACTATTTCCTGGAAAGCAAAAGCGCACCCTCAAGAAGCTGAGCGACACTAGATGGTCATGCCAGTATGTGTCCTGCAAGGTATTGCTCGATACATTACCGGCGGTGGTGGCAACACTGCAGGAAATAGCTGAGAGTCACACTGGAAAGAGAGCACATGATGCTAGAAGTCTTTTGGTGCACATTGATGTTGGTATGGTGACATGTCTAGTTATGTTCACACACATTCTGTGTAGAACCAAACTGTTATCAGATACGCTGCAGTCACCAGCATTAGATCTAGCAGCAGCTGCAGATTTGGTGGAGGTGGTACAACATGATCTAGTCGATGAGCGATGTGAGGAGGTATGGAATGGTATTTGGGCAACAACAAAGGATTTATGTGAAGTAATTGATGTTGATGTGATCCCGCCTCCACGAAGAGTCAGAAGACAACCGAGGCATCTACAAGACAGCATTGTTATGGCACCAACAGGTGTGCAGGAAGATCTACCTGGAGAGTACTGCCATACACTGTACTATCCCGTGATGGACAGATTAATAGCAGAACTAAGTTCCCGATTTGATGGTGCAAATCACGATCTTCTTCGTGCAATCTCAGCCCTAGACCCATGTAATGCCAGATTTCTAGAACTAGGACAGCTTAGTAAGATGACAGTACAATATCACATTGACGATGAGTATCTGGACATAGAATTGCGACAGGCAAAACGGTTAATAGACACCAAACGGGCATCGGGAATTGATATCGGGAGCATTGGCCAATTGGCCACATTTATGTTCCCGTACCGAGATGCTTTTCCAGATCTATGTAAATTGTTGAACATTGCGCTTGTGTTGCCACCAACATCCGCATCATGTGAACGAAGCTTTTCCTCAATGAAACTGACCAAGAGCTACTTAAGGAATACTATGTCTGACAAAAAGCTATCTTCACTCGGAGTAATTGGTATTCATCCTCAAAGAGCAAAACAACTCAATATGGAAGAATTTGTTAATCTATTCGTTAGAAAGCATAACAATAGGAAGATCCAACTATTCTAAATCAGACTGAATGGATACAATATAGATGTGCAAGGAATTAAGTAGGACTTATATAAATATAGTGAGTAGGCATGTCTGTTTGTTTGTTTTTTTATCTTATATAAATATGAAGTATTATATGAAAATGTAATACTGACTAGAACATGTTTATATAATACTGTATAATGTAATAAGAGAAAACATACACGATTGACGGACTATAATATATCATTTGTTAGACTAAAGTAATTATGAATGTTTATGGTTTAAATATACTATATGCTCATAAACTGTACTTTTTACTGCTCCGCGACTGTTTTCACTTAAAAATGTGTGCCCCCCACACTGAACCTTGTGCCCCCCCATATGCCCCCCTGCAAAATATACCCTAGCTACGCCACTGGAGTTCAAGTGTCCTGGTTGCAGATCTAACGGTCGTCTCCATGAGGAATGTGGATGTTTTTGCAGTTAGATACATTTGGTTGATAATTGCGCAAACACCTACGTAACGAGGAATAATGTACAATAGGCCTACCGTAGCTAGCATAGCACATCACAGCCAGACGGATCTGTAGTCCAGCCACAGACGGATCTGTAGTCCATTGGTAACACGCTGGACTGGTAACCCAGGGATCGCAGGTTCGATCCCCTGTCTGACCCTAATACAATTAACAGTCTTTCAGATGGTACGTTAAACCGAGGTCTCGTGTCGGTGCTTTACACCGTGCACGTAAACGAACCAGAGGAGACTCTGGAATGGGTCTCTGTCTGTATCATTGCACTATCCTCCAAAATCTAAAATTACGTAAAACACACACACAGTGGTTCAACCAAACACATGCGGATATGTAGTCCAGCGGTTAACACGTTGGACTGATAATCCAGGGATCATAGGTTCGATCCCCCATCTGACCCTAATATAATTAACAGTCTTCCAGATGGACTTTAAACCGAGGTCCCGTGTCGATGCTGTACACCGTGCACGTAAACGAACCAGAGGGGATTCTGGAATGGGTATCTGTCTGTATCATTTCACTATCCTCCAACAATCTAAAATTACTAATCTCTTCAGGAGGTGTCGCTCATATGGGCAACCGGTAGCGACGATAGATAAACGTAAATCACATAATTATACTATTCTCAGATCATAGGCTCAAGCGGTTTGATTGGTTCAGTATGTTGTATGCATTAAGCTCAACCAATCAAACTCTTTGAGACTGAGATTGAGAATGGAGACAAGTTTTATTACCTCAAGGTTATGACGTCATTGATGCACTAACATTGACTACGTATTACACAACGGATAATAAGATAATACGTATATAAATTAATTAAATTAATCCTAGTGCCACATTTGGGGATAGCTTAAATGCAGTCAGTGGTTCTACCCAGTCCTATCCATTCCGGAAATAACTGGAGAGTCGCCTAATGACATAAACTAGTCCGTATTGATTTCAGTACCGGATGAGAAGAAACCAAAGATATCCGACATGCTGAAAGTAAAAACGATTGACCTTGACATCAGAAAGAACACCCAGGAACACCATACAGACGTGTTTGATATCACAGATGGGCAGACATTTGATACTAGGGAAGACCTTGTTTTGAGGCGTTGTCAAAAATTCAGCATAACAATTACGTTTAACAGAGAGTACAACAAAAAGGAAGACGATTTACGTCTAATATTCACGCTTGGTAAGATTATTTATATCTGGTATTCATGCTTGGTAAGATTATTTATATCTGGTATTCTCGTTTGGTAAGATTATTTATATCTCGTATTCACGTTTGGTAAGATTATTTATATCTTGTATTCACGTTTGGTAAGATTATTTATATCTGGTATTCTCGTTTGGTAAGATTATTTATATCTCGTATTCACGTTTGGTAAGATTATTTATATTTTGTATTCACGTTTGGTAAGATTATTTATATCTCGTATTCACGTTTGGTAAGATTATTTATATCTCGTATTCACGTTTGGTAACATTATTTACGTCTCGTATTCACGTTTGATAAGATTATTTATATCTCGTATTCACGTTTGGTAACATTATTTACGTCTCGTATTCACGTTTGGTAAGATTATTTATATCTCGTATTCACGTTTGGTAACATTATTTATATCTCGTATTCACGCTCGGTAAGATTATTTATATCTCGTATTCACGTTTTGTAAGATTATTTACATCTCGTATTCACGTTTGGTAAGATTATTTATATATCGTATTCACGTTTGGTAAGATTATTTATATCTCGTATTCACGTTTGGTAAGATTATTTATATATCTCGTATGATTATTTATATCTCGTATTCACGTTTGGTAAGATTATTTATATCTGCTATTTACATTTGGTAAGATTATTTATATCTCGTATTCTCGTTTGGCAAGATTATTTATATCTCGTATTCACGTTTGGTAAGATTATTTATATCTCGTATTCACGTTTTGTAAGATTATTTATATCTCGTATTCACGTTTGGTAAGATTATTTATATCTCGTATTCACGTTTGGTAACATTATTTATATCTCGTATTCACGCTCGGTAAGATTATATATATCTCGTATTCACGTTTGGTAAGATTATTTATATCTCGTATTCACGTTTGGTAAGATTATTTATATCTGGTATTCACGTTTGGTAAGATTATTTATAAATCTCATTTTCTCGTTTGGTAAGATTATTTATATCTCGTATTCTCGTTTGGTAAGATTATTTATATCTCGTAAGATTATTTATATCTCGTATTCATGTTTGGTAAGATTATTTATATCTGCTATTTACATTTGGTAAGATTATTTATATCTTGTATTCACGTTTGGTAAGATTATTTATATCTCGTATTCACGTTTGGTAAGATTATTTATATCTTGTATTCACGTTTGGTAAGATTATTTATATCTCGTCTTCACGTTTGGTAAGATTATTTATATCTCGTATTCACGTTTGGTAACATTATTTACGTCTCGTATTCACGTTTGATAAGATTATTTATATCTCGTATTCACGTTTGGTAACATTATTTACGTCTCGTATTCACGTTTGGTAAGATTATTTATATCTCGTATTCACGTTTGGTAACATTATTTATATCTCGTATTCACGCTCGGTAAGATTATTTATATCTCGTATTCACGTTTTGTAAGATTATTTACATCTCGTATTCACGCTTGGTAAGATTATTTATATCTCGTATTCACGTTTTGTAAGATTATTTACATCTCGTATTCTCGTTTGGTAAGATTATTTATATCTCGTATTCACGTTTGGTAAGATTATTTATATCTCGTATTCACGTTTGGTAAGATTATTTATATCTGGTATTCACGTTTGGTAAGATTATTTATATCTCGTATGATTATTTATATCTCGTATTCACGTTTGGTAAGATTATTTATATCTGCTATTTACATTTGGTAAGATTATTTATATCTCGTATTCTCGTTTGGCAAGATTATTTATATCTCGTATTCACGTTTGGTAAGATTATTTATATCTCGTATTCACGTTTTGTAAGATTATTTATATCTCGTATTCACGTTTGGTAAGATTATTTATATCTCGTATTCACGTTTGGTAACATTATTTATATCTCGTATTCACGCTCGGTAAGATTATATATATCTCGTATTCACGTTTGGTAAGATTATTTATATCTCGTATCACGTTTGGTAAGATTATTTATATCTCGTATTCACGTTTGGTAAGATTATTTATATCTCGTATTCACGTTTGGTAAGATTATTTATATCTGGTATTCACGTTTGGTAAGATTATTTATATCTCATTTTCTCGTTTGGTAAGATTATTTATATCTCGTATTCTCGTTTGGTAAGATTATTTATATCTCAACCTCGGTAAGATTATTTATATCTCGTATTCACGTTTGGTAAGATTATTTATATCTGCTATTTACATTTGGTAAGATTATTTATATCTCGTATTCACGTTTGGTAAGATTATTTATATCTCGTATTCACGTTTGGTAAGATTATTTATATCTCGTATTCACGTTTGGTAAGATTATTTATATCTCGTATTCACGTTTGGTAAGATTATTTATATCTCGTATTCACGTTTGGTAAGATTATTTATATCTCGTATTCACGTTTGGTAAGATTATTTATATCTCGTATTCACGTTTGGTAAGATTATTTATATCTCGTATTCACGTTTGGTAAGATTATTTATATCTCGTATTCACGTTTGGTAAGATTATTTATATCTCGTATTCACGTTTGGTAAGATTATTTATATCTCGTATTCACGTTTGGTAAGATTATTTATATCTCGTATTCACGTTTGGTAAGATTATTTATATCTCGTATTCACGTTTGGTAAGATTATTTATATCTGGTATTCACGTTTGGTAAGATTATTTATAAATCTCATTTTCTCGTTTGGTAAGATTATTTATATCTCGTATTCTCGTTTGGTAAGATTATTTATATCTCGTAAGATTATTTATATCTCGTATTCATGTTTGGTAAGATTATTTATATCTGCTATTTACATTTGGTAAGATTATTTATATCTTGTATTCACGTTTGGTAAGATTATTTATATCTCGTATTCACGCTCGGTAAGATTATTTATATCTCGTATTCACGTTTGGTAAGATTATTTATATCTCGTATTCTCGTTTGGTAAGATTATTTATATCTCGTATTCATGTTTGGTAAGATTATTTACGTCTCGTATGCACGTTTTGTAATACAATATACGTCTCATATTCTCGTTTGATAAGACGATATACGTCTCGTATTCACGTTTTGTAAGACGATTTACGCCTTGTATTCTCGTTTGATAAGACGATATACGTCTAGTATTCACGTTTGGTAGGACAACATACGTCTAATATTCATGTTTGATGAGAACGATTTGCGTATAATATTCACATGTGATAAGAAGATTTATGTCTAGTAATTAGTATTCATATTTATAAAACAGTTTATCTCTTGTATTCACGTCTAGTATGCATGGTGAGATTTAAGGAATGAATCACGGGTTGATAGTTTCCATCGGGTGTATGCACTACATTGGGTGTGTTTAAAGTTAGCGTGAATGCCGATGTTTCCATCGGGGATATGAACTACATTGGGCTTGGTTAAAGCACAGGAACTTGAAATTGTATCCATAAGCCACCAAAGTTCTCGTACCTCTATCCTAGGACACCTCCCTCTATTAAAAGGAAGGTGTTCTAGGATAGAGGTACGAGACCTTTGGTGGCTTATGGATAAAATTTCAAGTTCCTGTGGTTAAAGTGTGTCGAGGCCGAATTCATCTACGCTAACTTGCCCAATGTGGTTCATACTCCCGATGGACTTGCACTTAAAATGTGTTTAGATTCAGATTTGGACATACCGTGTGCAGGAACAGGTAACTAGATCATCATTGGAAGAGCTTAAGCTGTAAAACACGCCTCTTCTCGGGACGAACGCTGCCTAACATTGCGAATGTGCATGCCCGTAACTTGGAGAGCGCATGCCAGCCGCATATTATTAGTTGGGAACCCTCATAAGAAAATGTATACAATCAGTGCACATACTGACCTTAAGAAAATTAAGTCTTTCAGGTGGGACTTTAAACCGAGGTCTCGTGTCGGTGCTTTACATCGTGCATGTAAAAGATCCAGAGGAGATTCTGGAATGGGTCTCTGTCTGTATCATTGCACTATCCTCCAAATATCGAAAATGAATACTATCTCTTCTGGAGGCGTCGCTCATATGGGTAACCGGTAGCGACGATAAATAAACGTAAAACACACGCAGTGCACATACGGTCATTTAAGAAATTGAAGGAAATGCAATAGCAATGTAAATATATTGGTATAGCCTGATCAATAGCGTCTGTCGTCTGTCAACAATCTACTTCCGGCTAATCTCCTCTGGACTATTTACATCTTGTATTCACATTTGATCAGATTTACGTCCTGTTTGGCAGGACGATTTACGCCGGGTTCCGCCTCCCTAAATCCGCCGATAGTTTATACTCGTATCCGACTTGTTAGGGTAGGTATACTATAACTAAATGTAACGTTTAAATCATAGGGCAACAACCAAGCGAGACCAAAGGAACATATGTGGATATTAGCCCCTCTGCGCAGGACAATCAAAATAAGTGGGAAGCATACATCCAATCAATCGACGGACCTTCTGTCAGCTTTGAATTTATGACACCACCGACATGCGCAGTAGGGAAATGGGTACTGCAAATAGGTGTCGTGAAGCCGGACTATGCACAACAAGATGCAGACGACACAAAACCCACTCTACTCCTATCCAAGCAACGCATTCCAATATACATCTTGTTTAACCCATGGTGCAAAGGTAATAAAGTCCATCTTGGTTTCAGCTTCACATAAGATATATGTATATAGTCACTATATCACTATATATATAAGAATATTTTAAAATTGTATAAACTTTATATTTATTTTACAACGATTGCGAAACATGCTTTAACAACTTGTATTAATCACTCTTGATAACGTGAATGACCATTGGCGTAAGTGGTTAATTCCGGCGCTCAGAACCCATGTTTTATTCGACTATAAATAACGCAAAACACCAATATTATTTCGATTCTAAAATGACCAAAATATCTAACGACGCAAACATAATTGGTATTGTAGAGTGCATAAACTTTAAATGGCGTTACAAAACTACAAAATGCTAGTAAAATGAGGTCACGTTTGACCTCACGTGCTAATCAATGGTTTATTGTAGATTCAAACACGTAAATTCCTTTCCGTATACATGTAACAGTGTGAACTCCGTTTGTTAATTAAACAGAGTTATCAGTTATTTTGACTGAAATGTACATAATTCAGGGATATTGGATATAGAGTGTTATTTAAACATTCCAACCACGACTACAGATGTGTGTTGTCTCCAAATTATTATTCTGTAGTGAATCCACCCCCCTCAGAACATATACGAACAAGAGCTAGTCGGAAGGGGTACCTGTGTCCAAGATTAAAGGATAGGGAAAATGCGAGATGCTACAGTGGCGCCCGAAGGAATACAGTTTTAAGTTGGACTATGTAGAGTGTTTTGGAATGTATACCATTAAATTAGTTTATATTGGACTATGTACGATGTTCTGGAACGTACAATTCTCAGCGTTGCGTCTTTTCGTGTGTTTCGTGGATTGCGAAACAGATTACAGAAGTATTGGAGTATTCGTGCAAAGTAACCAAGAAGACGTGGAGTGCGGAAACAGAAGTGTTGGACAGTAACTATGTATATGCCATTTCCTTGAGAATTTTATCAGTGCAATTTTTATATAAATGTGTTAATATTGACGTTAATTGACGAGTCAAGTTCAGTGTCAGGTCACAGAGTACAGATACATGAAGAGAGCGTGAGTACATTGTAGAAAGAAAGAATAGTTATTCACTATTGCATGCTAACTGTTACTAACTATATAATGTAAGGTTTTGTTAACTCCTGTGGTTCTGATGATAGATCTAACATAAACTCTGCATAGTTTTAACTCCTCTGATCTTTAATTAATAATCATGCTGCTAAATTGGTTTTTAAGGATATCTGGAATTTAGTAACACGTGGAGTGCAAACACAGCTGTTTAAATTAATAGTACCAAGTCTGTTTAAATTAATAGTACCATGATGCATTTCCCAAATGTTTGTAAACATTGCCAGGCTATATGTAATCTAAGTTAACACATTGACCTACTTAGGTAACATGTGCTCATGTTTTGACGAAGACGGGACTATTTTATTCCTGTAAAAATCTAAGGTCACTGACAACGCTCACGATTGGTTCAAATTGTCTGGTCCAGTGACGTATTGGGTTTGCTAGAGTACAGTGTATAGTAGCGTAACCATATTTGGTAGTTAACACATATTATTGCGCAGTTAGAATTTGTAGTTTTGACTCGGGTACAGGTCAACATACAGAACGATATAACTTGTAAACAAACCATCTTGGATGTGTTAGGTAAGAATTGATTGACAATTTATTATTATCTGGATACAAGGTTTATTAGTTTATGCATAGTGGTAATAATTTACTAGAGATAATTGTTGGTCAATACTTGTACACTTTTATCAAATAAGTTTTTGAAAGTGAAATGTTAAGTAATGTATATTGTGATTAATTGTACATGTGTCTTGTATTTGATGAAATACAGACATCCGTTGTACTTAGTGATTGATCACATTGTTGTATTTGGTTAAATACAAATTTTTTTATACAGTGAATTTCTATTTTTACATAGTGCATTTTTTGTGAGTTTGTGCTTAAACTGATTTGGATTTGTTGACTGTGGAGTTTGTACAAATAGTGATTTGTGTTAAAATCAATAATTAAATTCATTGATATTGGAGTTAGTGAAAAAAAGGAATTAAATTAATTTACACTTTGAGTTGGTGTTATAGTGAATTAACTTTGAATTACTTTGAGTTGGAGTTATAGTGAATTAACTTTGAATTATTTTGA
Organism: Archivesica marissinica; assembly: GCA_014843695.1. Classification (NCBI taxonomy): domain Eukaryota; kingdom Metazoa; phylum Mollusca; class Bivalvia; order Venerida; family Vesicomyidae; genus Archivesica; species Archivesica marissinica. The sequence continues at coordinate 32,186,392 of CM026389.1, forward strand.
GTTGGTGTTATAGTGAATTTAACTTAGAATTATTTTGAGTTGGTGTCATAGTGAATTAACTTTTAATTATTTTGAGTTGGTGTTATAGTGAATTAAGTTCGAATTATTTTGAGTTAGTGCGTGCGAAAGTGAATTAACTTATTGATTCTTGGACTTAATGCACTATTGACTTGAGTGAAGATTCTGGAGTAAGATAGAACGATTGTGACTTATGTATTTTATTCTAAGTTTTATTTAAAACAAAACATTGTTGATACGTAGTTGGTATTTTATTTGTATCAAAAGTATTTTTGAGACGAGCCTATTAGAAATATGAGCTCGGACGAGGAAAAAGGAGCTACTGGAGGCATGGACAAAACGGAAGAGGCAGATAGGAAATTGTTAGATGCCTTCCACAGTTTACATGTGTTGCCGGAGATCAACAACACAGAGGATTTGGTTCGTTTTATGCGAAAGTTTGGGAGTTTGAAGACTGAACCGGGTGATGGACATGGACTACCAACCATGCGCAGACCTGATGGGCATGACACACATACAGTTACATACCCCAAAATATCAAGTTTTGGAGGAGAGAGTAGTAAAGGAGAAGTGACTTGGGAATGTTTTAAGTTTGAAATTGAGTCATTGAATACAGATGCCATATTTACGGATGAGCAGATCAAGCATGGTATAAGGAAAGCTGCAAAAGGGGAAGTTGCAGAAATCCTTAGGAGACTTGGAACAGGAGTAACTGTACAACAAATATTGGATAAACTGGATAGTACTTATGGAAATATAGAGACCAGAGAAACCATAATGAGGAAATTTTACAATTGTACACAGAAACCTCAGGAGTCTGTTACAAGTTTTACAGCGAGATTAGACGATTACTTTGATAAGGCCATATTGTTGAGAGGAATAAGGAGGACTGACACCACTACCTTGAAAGGTGTATTATATCAGGGTCTTAGGAGAGAGTTGAAACATCTTGCAACTTATAAATGCGAGACGATACTGGATTACGACCGCTTTAAGATTGAACTTAGAAAAATTGAAGCTGAGAACAAGGATGAGATAGATGACAAAAGGAAACTACCGGTATGCAAGCCTGCAGTAGTTGCACCGGAGAAGAACGATATCTTATCAGAACTAACAGGATTAGTTAAACAATTATCTGATAGGATACAGAAGCTAGAGGAACTTAAGACTGATGGTGGCAGTAGCGAACACCAATACACGCCATACGTTAGTAGGGGTGCACGGCGTGGTCATATAGGTTTTAGGGGATCAAGTAATAGAGGGTTTGGAGGTAATAGAGGCAGTAGAGGGAATGATTTTAAACCAACCAGACCTATAGGTACAAATACTTTCATGCCCACTTGTTTTAATTGCAGTGGGAGGGGACACTACAAAGCTGATTTTCCGCCACTTACTAGTACCGGTACCTATATACCCACTTGTTTCAATTGAATACAGATGCCATATTTACGGTCTATTTTGTTCACTTTGGTCATTACAAATCGAATTGTCCAAAAAAGTGTGCCCTTGTAGCGGGATCGAACCGGGGTACTCCAGATTTAAAGGATCCCAAATTAGTTGGAGATATTTGTGAAGTGAATATTAAAATTAACATGTGTACTACAACAGCCCTACTAGATACAGGGTCTTGTGTAAGTATTGTTTCAGAGTCATTTTATAGAGAGCAATTATCTGATTTGACTATGGAACCACTTATGGATTTTATTTCTGTTGAATGTGCTGATGGTCAGCAACTGCCATATTTAGGTTGTATAGAAGCCGAGGTTGTGATTGATGAAGGTCTAGAGAAAGCTCGACCACAGTCATGTATATTTTTAGTGGCACCTGATACTAGGTATTCTACACGCACACCAATTATATTGGGGACAAATATTTTACAAATTTTATTGCAGGATTGCAAAGCTATTTTTGGCAATCAGTACTTACAGAAAGCCAAATTGTTTACACCGTGGTATCTCAGTTTTAGAGCCATTGTGATAAAAGAACAGTCGTTGAGGAAAAACAAGGATAGACTAGCAATAGTCAAAAGTGCATTGTCTAATAGGGTTATTCTTGGACCTAATGAAGTCAAGAACATACAGGTCTATGCTGATAGGAAATTGAAATATCACAACTAATGCCATTGTTTTGGAAACAGAAGATGCAAGTATACCACCATTTATTGATGTGACACCAGCATTAGTCGATTATGACTATGAG
>CM026389.1:32189608-32207433 GCA_014843695.1 Archivesica marissinica
ATACATACAAGATCCGTATAATGTTTGCACTGTATTGTGACTCTATGAATGGTCGGGTGGGAAATCAACACTTAATCTCAGTAGCCACGGTTTAGACAAGACTCAACACATCTCAACACATCCCTCCACATACCCTCCATTGGGTATGAACATATGTTTTCGCCGCATAGGGTCTGGACATATTGATTCGGGTTCAAAACCCTGATAAAAAATTCTATGTTTTAATAGAACATTGATACACCATGTATATGCATTCTCTCTCCCTCGTGGTGATGGATTCTCCCTCGTGGAGGGTGATTAATATAAATTGTAAGAACTTGTTTCGCAATCGAGCTAAGATAAATGTGTATATATATACTACACCCATAGGCCCATCACTGTACATACACATTGCTTAGGCCATATCCAAGCATGTTTTAAAATGACACACATTCACTATCATAGCATTAGAACATTCCAGACGAAATTTAATACAATATGCAGTTATTCTTCCCGAGAACCATCAGGGAATGGAACAACCTACCACCGGACACAGTGTCAGTTGGCTCAGATGACGCCTTTAGGACTCAACTAACCAAACACGTGGCCTAGTCTAGAAACCTTTCACGATTTTAGTTTAACCTCCCGGTATATACTTCCACTTTTATGTCTTCTCTTGCGCACCCGGGGCCAAGGCAGTCTTCTCTTGCGCACCCGGGGTCAAGGCAGTCTTTTCTTGCGCACCCGGGGTCCAATGCAGTCTTATCTTGCGCACCGGGGTCAATGCAGTCTTCTCTTGCACACCCGTGTCAATGCAGTCTTCTCTTGCGTACCCGGGGTCAAGGCACTCTTCTCTTGCGCACCCGTGTCAAGGCAGTCTTATCTTGCGTACCCGGGGTCAAGGCAGTCTTCTCTTGCGTACCCGGGGTCAAGGCAGTTTTCTCTTGCACATCCGCGGTTAATGCAGTCTTCTCTTGCGCACCCGAGGCCAAGGTAGTCTTCTCTTGCGCACCCGGGGTTAAGGCAGTCTTCTCATGCGTACCCGGGGTCAATGCAATCTTCTCTTGCGCACCTGGGGTCAAGGCAGTCTTCTCTTGCGCACCTGGGGTCAAGGCAGTCTTCTCTTGCGCACCTGTGGTCATGACAGTCTTCTCTTGCGCACCTGGGGTCAAGGCAGTCTTCTCTTGCGCACCTGGGGTCAAGGCAGTCTTCTCTTGCGCACCTGTGGTCATGGCAGTCAATTCAGTAGGTTGAATGTGGCCTGTATAAGATGAAATAGTCAAAATGTACAATACAATAAGTTATTGTTTTTTAAAACGTTTATTTAACATCGCTACCGGTTGCCCATATGAGCGCCGGACAGTTTACCTGGGCATGCTCCAGCGGTTAACCAGTACTTTGTGCATCAACCTCCGTAAGAAACTGCCAATGGCAAATAGCAGTCAGTTATCTTTCTTGGCAGCCGCTAGGGGCGCCACTGTACCCGGTCCTGGAATTCTCGCAGAATAAACATCATTAACATGGCATCGAAGTTCGGTCTTATGACAATACCACAGTTAAAATCGGAATTAAAGAAGAGAAATGCAAAGCAGACAGGAAGGAAAATGGATTTGGTTGAAAGGTATTAATTTTGCTTCAGATTTTAGCGTAATAAGCAATAAAGACCGAGAAATGCGGCGATCCTGTGAACCGTAAACACGGGTCAGGTCCGACAGTGCTAAGTTAATGCAATGGTCGATAAAACGATGATATGTAAAAAAAATCCTTGTAGTTGACGTTAAAAATGGTCAAGAATATGTATTCCACCTGAATTGCAACACCTAACAGAATTAAAATTGTATAACCGGGAAAAATAAACAACTTTACGGCTAGCATACGCTATTATATACGATAACTGTGTCCATAAATACATAAATGTCGAAATGGCCGTGTGGTTAGAGCGTTGATCTGTGACACGGGAGACCCGGGTTCTAATCGTATCCTAATTATGTTTTTTTGTTTTGTCTTTTTCAGAACAATCTAATTGATTATGACTGAATCCGAAATCAGTATTTCGCCCGTACTAACGCCTCTACGACAGTGTAATGACAATGAAGCAGGACTCTAGTTCTGCTCAATGCTACTCTTTTTCATTCTCAAGCTTTTCTTAAAAACTCAACAAGCGCTTAAACATACCATCGATGGTCTGTTGAACGTAATCATCAGCTCTGAAATGGACTGCAGTCGTCGAAGCGTAAAATCTTTATCTCAACCAGCCGATCAGAATATAGTATCAACCACGCATAAAGAACGCCTTCATCACTTGCTCCGCCCAGGGTTAGGGTCAAAACGCGTGGTTGATGTCATTATTCAGTTGGGTGGTTGAGAAAAAAGGCTTACATCTTCGAAGGCTGCCAATCTTTGAAAGATTCGTCTATCCTTCTAATCGCGTTCACCCACTTGGAACGCCTATCATAATCTTTCGGAAACTCATGTCCTCCTCTTAAATGACACTGGGGTACACAGCAGCAGGTTGAAGGCATACTTATCTATTATTTTGTGTTATTATGTATGAGCGTGTTTACATTGTTTTCTAAGGAAAGTACGATAAAATCCGAATCACTCCAAATGTATCGGGACCGGGTCAGGTGGCGCCATCTAGTTAAGAACGACAACTGACTGCTATTTGCCATTGTTTCATATAAAGAGATACGGTCTGAGCAGGGCTCGAATCCGTGACTATTATAGCAACAGTAAATACCGGCAGTGACATGTACATTTACAAAACAGCATAATTATCAATATAATACAGTAAAGCATATGATGCAGTATCTTCAGAAAATACAGTGAGGTATCGAAACTCACTTGGAGAGTATTTTGCTGGAGATATCAGAAACAGCTTTAGATAGCCCCCAATCAAAGGGATCGCCTAACACGTATAACTGTACCTTACTACCAACCTACGACAATATAATTATGGGTACATATTTCGATATTGTGACAAATGTTATGTTATGTTATATTTCGGGTTTTTACGCCTGCATCAGCACCATTTTGGGCTATATCGCCGGCGGGCAGTTTACCTAACAACACCTTTCCTGGGCAGGCTCCAGCGGTTAACCAGTACTTGGGTGCACCAACCTCCGTAAGAAACTGCCAACTTTTTCATATAAATGAGACACGGTCTGAGCGGGGCTCGAACCCGTGACCATCAGTGATGATAGGTTACAGTGGTATACAAGTCAGCGACCTTAACCACTCGACCACGGAGTAAATAAACAAATGTAAATAGTTGTCATACTTCAGTTGCACTTGTACATACACTTAATGTGTATGCTTACGAGATACACACATACAATTTATGATGGACTTGGTTTAGCAATAGAACGAAAATCTACCCGATCCACCATCTTTTTATCGAGTAAAAACACAGCTTGTTAAGGGGTCATGGCTTCTACGATGTGATATAAATAATAGATACATACTTTGAAATATAACACAGACGGATATGTAGTCCAGTTGTATCACGCTGGACTGGTAATCTAGGGATCGCAGGTTCGATCCCCCGTCTGACCCTAATAAAATTAACAGTCTTTCAGATGGGACTTTAAACCGAGGTCTCGTGTGGGTGCTGTACACCGTGCACGTACAAGAACTAGAGGAGATTCTGGAATGGGTATCTGTCTGTATCATTGCACTATCCTCTTAAAATTTAAAATGACTAATCTCTTCAGGAGGCGTCGCTCATATTGGCAACCGGTAGCGACGATAAATAAACGTAATACACACACATTTAGCATGAACATATAGGTTTATTACAATGTACATGTATAGTATGCCTCTAACATGTATATTTTTATGTGTTAGACGCACACATTTGCAATGCTTCAAATTAACAAGAGGATACTCCAGAATGAGACTCTGTCTGTATCATTGCACTATCGCCAACATCTAAAATGACTTGAGATTCTCTTCAGGAGGCGTCGCTCATATGGGCAACCTGTATCGACGATATATAAACGTAACAACACAAGCACAGGAGCACACTCACTGAAACATGCATGATCGTTGCTTGGTCGCGAAATTCAGTGACACAATTTGGAAGGCTAAATTAGTTACCATAGACTCAAACAATCGGATCTGTAGTCCAGTGGTAACACGCTGGACTGATAATCCAGGGATCGCAGGTTCGATCCCCCGTCTAGATATTGATACAGAACATACCTATATCATATTGACATGCGTTGCTCGTTACTTATTGTCGATATGGGTTACATACCGGATTCGATCCTCGGACCGGGAAGTATGCGGGATGGTACGGTGGTCGCCGGCGGGTTTCTTCGGGTGCTACGGTGTCCAATGAGAGTGATATAAGCTGTTAAAGTTTGTACAATAAATAAAGTTTATTATTTGTTAAGTTACGTGTTGCATGTATAGAACACTATATTGTTCCAGAACAGCATTAAGTTGTTATGTGGTGCATGTATAGAACACTACATTGTTCCAGAACTGCATTAAGTTGTTGCGTGTTGCATGTATAGAACACTATATTGTTCCAGAACAGCATTAAGTTGTTATGTGGTGCATGTATAGAACACTATATTGTTCCAGAACTGCATTAAGTTGTTATGTGGTGCATGTATAGAACACTATATTGTTCCTGAACTGCATTAAGTTGTTACGTGGTGCATGCATAGAACACTATATTGTTCCAGAACTGCATTAAGTTGTTATGTGTTGCATGCATAGAACAATATATTGTTCCAGAACTGCATTACCACCCCCCACCACCACCACCCCCAACTGCTGTAGATTCGAATCCCACTGGGAGTGTCGAATTATTTCACGCAATGAAGCTATCCTGGTTTGTGGTATATCAGAGCATCTACCCGGGTGTAGGTACGTGCCAGCAATACTGCTCGGAGGGGCAACCGGAAGCTATCCAATTGGTTTGTGGTATATCAGAGCATATACCCGGGTGTCCGTACGTGCATACAATACTGCTCGGAGGTGCAACCGGGATCTTCCTCCACCAATAATAGCTGAGTAGTCATCGTATAACCTACGCCGTTAAACAAACAAATAATTGAATGAGAGCGTTAAGGAAGGACTTAGATAAATAAAAAAAGAAACTAATATACTATCACCACATTATATACAGACAGAGAACCACACACTATATTGCTCTAGATATTCATTAAGAAACCATTCAGTTTCCAGCTCCAGAATCTAATTATAAGCATCGTATTTGAGCAATAATAGAATCGTAACTATAGTGCTCAAGTTGTACGTTTTCGCACAGTATTTATTTTGAATCAATGCCTAACACAGTTTAGAAGCAATAGATCTACCCCTTAAAATGACTTATCGAACATTATATTTTAACAGTCAATACAACTAAAATAGGTGTCTTTGATATTAAAATCTGAGTTTTTATTACAAATGATGTGTTTTACGTTTATTTATTATCATAGCTACCAATTGCCCATATTAGCGCCTGAGGCCTCCTGAAGAAATAACTCATTTGAGATAGTTGAGGATAGTGCAATGATATAGCCAGATACATAGTCCAGAATCTTCTCTAGTTGTTGTACGTGCAGGTCAGACACAGCTATTGCAATTTCCATAGGCCACCATTATAACACACAATGCCATTAGATTTTCCTCAAAAATAGTTTGGCACAAAAGAGAGTAGTTTTCAACAGAATGGCCGTTGAGCCACAGGAAAATGTCAAATTTCAATGGGGTTGATCAATTGCGGTTTTTTATATTTCCCACTAAAGGCACCACCCCCTACTCTGAAGGTAATTTGGTGGTGAATGTTGCACTGACACCTGCATTTATAATATGCTGTTTATTTGTCACCAAATAGTCTGCAAATATTTTTAAATATTCCAAAATGCAGCTCATATATTGTATTTTAATATTTAGAAGTCATTTTCAATATTTGTGACAATACCTACTCAGCCAATCAGTTCATGTATCAATAACTATTAAGGGCTTCCCTACACTTCTTCAACCAATCCCAGACCACTATATCAATAACACCGTCTGACCTGCACGGTGTAAAGACACGATACATTGGTGTAAAGTCTCACCTGAACGACTGATAATACCCCTTTATTACCTGTTGTATTATTGTATATTATAACTATTCTGCGGTCTAGGCTGACGCCAGATATGCATACATCATGTTATTATGTTACTCGATATCTGCAATGCGCATACAATGTAAACCTTTTGTGCATAGCTTGTCTCGAAGGTTGGGAAATGCGACAATGCGTAGACATGAATGCAAGCTCGTTGTTTTTGCAGGAATGCGGACATAATCCTCATGTTTAAACCTCAAGCCACACAAAGAAGCCGATCCCAATTAATAACCAGCAAGACTATTGAACCTTGCTTCTGTTGAATTATCTTCTGGAGTGTCTAATTTCTTCCAGCTATCATAATCCATCAATGAAGGGAAGATCCCAAACGATTGGAAATCAGCACTTGTTTCACTAGTCGTCCTGAAAGGAAATGGATCTTTACCTGTAAATTAACACCCAATCTCACTTACATATGTAATATGTAAAGTACATATATCATGGGGAGAGGCCAAGCACAAAGCGCAGGACCATAGAGGATGGAAAGCTGTAGTCAGGGCCCTATATTCCAGACGGGACGAAGAGGGATGAAGAAGAAAGTACATATATTAGATACATCATGCACAACAGCATCGTGCATACGCTGAGCAGCACAACATCCGCTGCGACTCCCAGCACGGCTTCAAGACGAAGCGCTCCTGCGAATCACAACGTATCCTTGCCATACACCACTTAGCCAAAAACCTTGACTAAAATTACCAGATTGATGTCATCCTAGTTGACTTCTCGAAAGCCTTTGACAAAGTATCTCAACTCCGTCTCTTACAGAAACTCGACAACTATACACATATGGAGTACGAAATAATATCTTGGAATGGATCAATGACTTGCTGTCACAACGAACGTAAGAGTTTATTATCGATGGAGCCAAATGTTTCTCCACGCCAGTCACCTCCAGAGTCACATAGTCACCGTACTTGGCACTCTTGTGTTCATGTCCTACATAAATGTCCTGCTCGGCACTACATCTTCAACAACCAGCCGATTTACTGAAGGCTGACTCTTGTATCGCGTTATGGGAACCATCCAGGATACAACGAGTGAGAATTCATTCAGACCTCGACAGCCTCCAGTCATGGGAACGTGAATGACAGATGTCTTTTAAGTTTTGCTTCCATGCGTGACCTATATTTGGAGATGTGGAATTATAAAAACAACCTATTTCCAATATGATTAACTTTTAAATGCACCAACTTTAGGTATTTCTTGACCGATTTAATTGTATACAGCTGAATACTTTCACATACATGTATATGCTGCCAATGTAGTGAATGTTGTATGCCAGACCAATTGCACAGGACGGAATGAAAGTCTGAAAATGGGGCCCAGAAAATAGGGTTATGGTTCATCTAACATGTGCGTAGCATTGAAAGCATATGAGTGGTCAACGAGACCCGTATCGCTACGACTTGACTCAACTCCTTCCGACGATCATAGTCCAGTGTTTAACACGTTGTACTGGTAATCCAGTGGTCGCCTGTTCGATCCCCCGCCTGACCCTAATCAAATTAACAGTTTTTCAGATGTTGAGGGCGTCTGGTAGATTAACTTTTGTTAAATGAGTTCTTTCGTAAAATAAAGTTTTTATATTATTATTATTATTATAATATTATTATTATATTATTATTATTTCTGAATCTCGTTTTTTATCATCCGGGTAGCTACTGAACTGTTCCCCCTAGCAAGGGAGCCAAGTTGTCAAGCCATCCATCCCCAAGCAGTTCGTACAATAATTATGTCTTAAATAAACACATACATTATATACTGATTCATCATTTTATAGTGGCACACAAACACCATGCTAGCCGGAAAGGTGCTTCAGAAAACATGCAACATAAAAGCTATCAATCCCAACTTCACGACGCGCTCCCTTGTCAGCTGCTTCATCAACCTCCGCATACCGAGTGTCGTTTATGGCCGAGTCGGTGATCCAGTGATACAGCGTCGGATTTGGAATCGAAGGGTATCGGATTCAATACGCGGTCACATCATGTATGTAGTGTCCTTGAGCAAGCCACCTCACACACATTGCTTTGTGCTATGTAGGCGCTTTGTTCGATTAAGCTTGCACATGAAAGGATGTCTACGAATCTGAAATGAGTTTGACATAAATGGCAAATAATCGCCTAATAAAATACTTGTTCATTTCCTTCATCATATCGTACCAACATAGTTGCATGTTATCAGATCCGCTTGCACACCATGCTAGCCGGGATGTTTCATGCTCCTCGGAATACATGCCGCGTAGAGGCGACCAGTCCACACCCCACAACGCATAAATTTCATCAGAACAGAATCGAACAGAATTTATTTATATAACAATTACAATTATACATGTATCTTGTTAATCTAGCTTTATATACATTTTGAATTTTGATAAATACATTTATCACATAGCTTTGCTTGTATTGAGTGTAATACAGCCATCACATATTTTCTTATATGTACACACGTGTAATACAACATGGATGGATTATGATTGATCGCGGCCTGCTTTTGACACATTGGACATTTAGGTTGCAACTTTGCCGTTTATGCTGCTTTTTTTCAAAAGGCTCACTTAACCTTTGACCTGCCAATCACGACTAAAGTCGTATTTGCAAACAGACAAATTTGCTATTCGGACAATGGAGCTAAAACACGTGTCTGAATAGCAAACAACATAAATCATTGTCAGACGAGGCGTTAATCCGCGGCAATCAGGATCAATGTTGTTTGAACATTCCGTTCAATAGGCCACTATTCGGCAAGTTAAGGCTTAATAGCAAAATTCTAAACATTCAACAATTTCAATTTATCGTTTTAGAAGACGAGTTAAATAAACTCAATAACATATGAGCACGAGTTGTCGAAGCACTGACTTGCAATTGTTCAGGTACACGTGCGTCGGTTATTATCAATGAAGTGCGTTATGCGGTCGGTTGTAGCCTGCATGCAGACTATTAGTTGGGTCCAGAATCTCAATCCCGTGACCATTCTCCGGCTAACATGTTTTGACGATTGTGTGTTTTTACGTTTATTTATCGTCGCTACCGGTTGCCCATATGAGCGACGCCTCCTGAAGAGATTAGTTATTTTAGATTTTGGAGAATAGTGCATGATACAGACAGAGACCCATTCCAGAATCTCCTCTTGTTCTTTTACGTGCACAGTGTAAAGCACCGACACTAGACCTCGGTTTAACGTCCCATCTGAAAGACTGTTAATTTTATTAGGGTCAGACGGGGGATCGAACCTGCGATCCCTGGGCTACCAGTCCAGCGTGTTACCACTGGACTACAGATCCGTCTGTGTTTTGACGATTGATTTATATGGACCTTTTATAAAGCAATTAGAAAGCCTGCCCCTGGCAAAAATGCCATCATATTTTTCTATGGGGCCAAATCCAAAATGGCCGCCGGCCCCATCTTGAAAAATTAACTGTTGAACCAAAGAATCTAGTATAAATACATATTTTCAACTAAATCAACCACGAGGATTCCGATTCTGATATCAGTTTTTTAATTATTATTATCTCATTAAAATTACAAGTTATGTATAAATTATAAATAATAACTGATCCCAGAGTACATATAATTATAACCAGTCATACAGATATATAGCCGGTAATAACAGATCTCCCATCTACATGGGTGTGTGTGTTTTACGTTTATTTATCGTCGCTACCGGTTGCTCATATGAGCGACGCCTCCTGGAGATATTAGTCATTTTAGATTTTGGAGGATAGTGCATGATACAGACAGAGACCCATTCCAGAGTCTCCTCTGGTTCTTTTACGTGCACGGTGTAAAGCACCGACACGAGACCTCGGTTTAATGTCCCATCTGAAAGACTGTTAATTTTATTAGGGTCAGACGGCGGAAATTATAAGTTTATATATCACATTCATATCCTCAGCCCACTAGGTCGTTTGGACATCTTTTTTTAACATATTCAAGAAAGACCAAACTAATATGGGTTACCCTTAAACACATAAATGGACATAACTCTAATGGTTTATAATTACTTGTCTGTTACAAGTTGTTACTAAATGTATAGTTTGGTGATATGCCAATAAATCGTTTAAGACACGTGTGTGTTTTACGTTTATGTATCGTCGCTACCGGTTGCCCATATGAGCGACGCCTCCTGAAGAGATTAGTCATTTTAGATTTTGGAGGATAGTGCAATGATACAGACAGAGACCCATTCCAGAGTCTCCTCTGGTTCTTTTACGTGCACGGTGTAACGCACCGACACGAGACCTCGGTTTTACGTCCCATCTGAAAGACTGTTAATTGTATTAGGGTCAGACGGGGAATCGAACCTGCGATCCCTGGATTACCAGTCCAGCGTGTTACCACTAGACTACAGATCCGTCTGTAAGACACAACAGTAGTCCAGTGGTATTTATACAGTCCAGTGGTTAACACATTGGACTGCGAATCCAGGGATTGCAGTCTGACACTAATACTATTAACAGTATTTCAGATTTTAAACTGAGGTGGGGTGTATTTGTGGTTATTTGGGCACATAGACAATTCTTCGAATAAGAGAAATCTTCCAAAACCTGAACTCTGGAGTAATTATTACATTAGTCTATACACATTTATTTTAGCTCGATTGCGAAACAAGTTCTTACAACTTACTTAATCACTCTCGGGGCCTCATTCCTGGTGGAATCCATCTCCACGAGGGAGAGAGAAGATGCAATGTGGAATTATATGCCTTGCAAAGGCGCAACATTGTAACGGCTCCAGCGGGGCTCGACCTCCGGGCCTCACCTGAAGCGAACGCGCTAGCATTGCGCTATCACGACTTCCATAGACACACATTGATTTGTTTTCTACTATAAATTGTGTACAACGGAAACATAATGCCAATGTACACATGTACATTTTGTCAAGGTTTCTAGAATTCCTCGTATTGCAACACTACCTTTGTTGTGAGGATTTATCTACAGTCAAACCTGTCTTAAGCAGCCATCCAAGGAATCACAGAAAGTGGCTGCTTAGCACAGGTGGCTGCTTAATAGAGGTCAACGATATAATAAAACAACATATTGGGAATCTGGAAACTGGCTGCTTAATACAGGTTGGCTGCTTAATAGAGGTCAACTATATAATAAAACAACATATTGGGAATCTGGAAACTGGCTGCTTAATACAGGTTGGCTGCTTAATAGAGGTCAACTATATAATAAAGCAACATATTGGGAATCTGGAAACTGGCTGCTTAATACAGGTGACCACTAATGCAGGTTTGACTGTACTATGAGTATCATAACAAATGTAATTATAACGTGTACTAATGCTGTAATATACGAATACACTTACTTCAATCCATCTCCATGTGGAGGTGACCACTAAACCAGGCTTGACTGTATATGCAGTGGGAAAATGGTGAAATATATAACATATATAACAGATATAAGATAAGATAATTGTTTATTATATTGACTTGTGTTTTCCAACATATTTACAACATATATTCAATATATTGTGAAATTTTAACACCAGGCCCATTAACAGTTTTAAATAGCGTGAATATGCATCATTGAACGCAGAGTATTATTCACATACTTATTACAGATAGATTCTGATGCAAAGCTTGCTAAGCGTAAATAGTGCAGCGGTCAATGGCCCAAAAGAGCTCTAATTAAGGAGTTAGTGCTCCCCGAGGTAGAACAAAACGAAATTGGTATATTATCATCAATTAGGGTGTTATGGACCCGAAGCAAGTTCTTGGCATGTTCAATTCGATGATTCAATGTTTTTTATTCTTACTTTACTATATGGTATTGCTATTTTCAAAAGTAAATTAAATTGCAGGGTAGGGTAAATATTTTGAGAAATGCATATTTATAACACCTATAAAACGATACATGTTACATACCGTTGGAAAGGTAATACATTGTTCTAATTGTTTGGCTTATTTAATATAATGTATTAATGACGTCGGCGTCATACTGACGTCATAATTAACATTTTGCCATCGAAACTGTAAGTGCGCATAATCTTGGTCTCAATACTTCGTTTTATTTTATGTCTCATCACAAAATTACACTATTTAGTGGAAGAAATGGAGACAATAAAGAGTAGCTACTGTGAAAATGAACACTATATGTTTATACATCAAGCAAGATGAACTTATATGCTGTTGTTAAAGGGGAAGTGTAATGCCGATTTTAACATAAAATCACATAAAATCACAAAATCTTCACTTTGAACTATTATCAAGTGTCCATGTCAGGTACTAGCGTACACAACCATACTATTATGTTTTGTACCGATACATCAGACTAATATTGGTTTTATAGTGTTGCTTGGATGTTGTCCGTTAAACATTCTGCATAACAACGACAGTTTCCAGTACAAGTAAGTCCGGCCTGAATGCATTGACAGTGCTGCTTATTATCACACATTGAAAATCTGTGCAAAATAAGTGTGTCAACTGGTGCTGGATCTTTCTCGAAAAAGACGGCGGCAATAGCACCATCAGGCAGTCTTCTCCAGCCATGGACAATTGGGCTACTGACATTAGGCCGCTGAATGTGACTATGCTTCCAAATGTATAATTGGTAAGCGCAGCGACGTACGTGCTGTGTGAAAGCGTCCTCGGTTGGTGGTAGATCGGCAGCAGATTTGTCTGTAGATGTAGCAATAACATATCTAAGTTCATCTAAATCGGCACACGATTGGCCGTTTTCTTTCTTCTTATTCCCATACAGTGTCAATGCATACAGCCTAGTTATACTCTGCATCTCATTAGATACCTGTAGCTTGTAACCCATCAATGATATCGGCTGAATGTCATGCATGTTCTTTTGTAGGATTTTTGAATGCTGTTCGTTTGCCAATCATATACAATGAACTTGTACTATCACATCCCGTTAAGTCCCGTTTGCCGTTTCGTCAATGCCCCTTCGTGACCAGCATGCATGCACGTGTTGATGGGTATATCTCCGCGGCCACAGTAATACAAAAGCAACACCAATACATTGGTTTCATCACAGCGCACACTAATGCGAGTATGGTTGTCCACAGAATCTATAACATGCAGTAACATTCTTGTGTCAGCTTCCTCGTGTGTACTGTACACATGTTCCAGGTCAAACACCGACGTTTGTGTTATTTGCCTGGTAATTTCACAATTATCATAACCACCTGCAAGTATAAGCAACTTCCAACAGGGATATGCATTTGTATATGTGCTTCTATGTACTCTGAACTATGAGATGTCAATGAGCCTTTGTTCTTTGAATGTTTCAAGAATCGTTTGTAATTTGGAACATTGCATGCACCCAAGACTACATGTGACACAGTTTCACTACCACCAGCTCGTCGGTTACGCTCTGGAATTTTTAATCGAGTCAGGCGTGTCGTATCGATCGAATACAATACAAGAACACAAGTTACAACTGATAGCCTACCACGCATGGTTGATATAAGTCTATTCATAACAATATTTACTAATTCATCAACTATCTTGAACAATCTATCATTCAGTGTCTGCAACATGGCCATTCCATCAATAATGTATACGGTGCTTTGCAATGGTTCTTGGCTGGATATGTCCTTGTGAGCTGGGCATATAGATTATATCTTGCATGCAAGATCTGACTTTGTAGTCTTTCGAATTGTTCCGTCGTCATTGAATAGCGTAGGGTGTACAGCGGCTAACTCATGTTTTATAACAGTTTTCAGAGCAACATTTCTTTGTTTTGCAACGGCTAATAATCGCCTGAACAGTACTTCTGAATTAATCTTCATTTGTTTCGATTACAGTGTGACACTTGGTTTCATATCAGCAAATGTTAATGGTTTAATTATTGCATTGGGCTTCCAAAAGCTAACTACCTTGCTGTCGTCACACAACCTCTTCTCAAAGAACTCGACTGAACGTTTATTCTCATTTTCCATGTAACCAGTCAGTGATGTGGCTATATATTGAGATGCAACCAAACCAGTGAATATGTTAATCAACATTTCAGGTACATCTTCTAAGTCGAATGGATTTGCCACTGGTCTGATATAATATCAACTATTTGACGTCAATCCTTTGCATCTCTTGTACTATTCTTAGCACTCTCGTTCTCATTCTCGTTAGCAATGCCACACAACAACTTAATGCACGTTGCATACTCCAGTTAAATGTCGGGTAATCAGCCACCTGATCAAAGAACTTTTGATCAATGTGAACCCGACGACCCCATCACGACTTTTACAGTCCTTATTCACTGACTATTCCAATGCCTGGTCAGTGGCAACACAGTTGAATATATTGTTGTTGGATCGCCGGACCATAAATCCCCCTTCAAGAAGATGTTGGTACGCAGGTGGGTTTTTGGATTCCAACATTCTCATCTCGGTAAGATATACAGGTAAGTACTTTACGTAATTATTACGCCCAGCAGCCCGCATGATGGGTATTGCTTCTGCAACAGCATGCGGGTGTAATAGAAAATCTGCACTGCGATCTTCCCGAAGTAGACGTAACAAAACATGCAATCCTTTTAGAAACTTAAACCAATAGTCAAATCTCTGTGATTGCTGTACCCCTTTACTCACACACTTAGTGATAGCTTCAGAAATTGAAAATAGCTTCTTGTTAATAGTGCCAATCAAATCAGTTGACAGATCCTTGTCATGGTAGGTAAATGAACGTTGCAAATCTTCTAAGTCAAGCCGAAGTGCATTGGACATGAACTCCGTGCCATTGGCAGCAGCCATCCATTTTGTCAAACCTTCAAACAGCAGTTCAGTTAACGCTTCCATTGCCAACTTAAGTTCTCGAATGCCACTTGACAGATGTTTTCCTTGCAAAAGAAAGCATTGTGCACGAACTATATGCATACACTCCCGACTCAGTCAAGAATGCATGCAGGCCGCCATCAGCATACAGTTTACCGCTGCTAGCTATCAATGCCATCAGAAGATGCATCACGCCAAGCCGCATAGTCACCTTGTCTTGCAACAATGGGGGTTTACTCCATAACAATTCCTGAGCTTTGCTATAAATGGAAAGGTCTGCGGTTACAAATATATGTTCTTGGCCAAGCGATTCTGCCAAATGTACTATTTGAATCAAGGCAGTATATATTGTATTCAGATCAGTTGGTTGAGCATGTATAAAAGGTAAGTATCGGATGGTTGTCACAGGCTGTGTAGATTCTGACAACATGGCATTAAATGCTGTCCACCAAAGGAATCTCATTTTGTTTGCTTATATACCTAGCAAGACACCAAAGCAAATCCATGGAAACAGCTGTATTGAACGAATACAGATATTTGTCCATGTTGATGGAGACTGTGGCTGGAACAACTGGGGGCTCGGTGCGATTGGGCGGTTTTCTAAATCTCTCAATAAAGTTAGATTCATCTATACCATCATTTTCTGTCAGCCTCTTACTGGTTACTCGTGGTATGCGAATACTTGGCACATGTGTTGTGTTACGCTGATAAATGACAGCCGCCATTGAGTGGGTTGTGGACTTGCCATCGAGTGTTCCTTCATTCTGATTGAAGTTGTCAATTGCTGCATCTATGGATAAAGAGCCTTCTGTCCTGAGCGGGATCAATCCTGCAGGAATATACCTGTTATCATCTCCGATCTGACATTTGCCCAAAGACGACAGAAATCACCGTCAGCATAACGCATACAAGACCCAAGAGAATGCAACATGTCAATTAGTTGTTTACTCCCATGGTCATGGTGAATTTGTACAGCTAGTCCAAGTTTTGTAATATACGCATGACCTATAATGTAAATTGTTTAAAGGGAAATAATTTCAACCTTATGTGATGCTGTTTTGCTCTAGAAACAGTTTATTCTCTGCATCATATTAAAGGTCTTGGCATCAGAACAAATAGCTTAATGTTTTATAAAATAAATATAAAATGTTGTTGAATTGTGTAATTTTATTTCGCATATCACTACAGAATCATCCTACTATATATAGGAAATGTTCACATTTTAATACTTCTAATTGATAATGATGTTTCGATATTGATCAAGCGAGTACAATTGATACCCAAATTACTCATGTTTTGTACAAATTATATATATAAAATATAAATTTAGCATCACCAAATATATCTACTTCCGTTTTTGACGACTACTATTACGTATGGCGTCACCCTGGCGTCATCCTCATATTACTGCAAAATAAATCCTTGCAACATCAAGTACAACTCATACCCATTCCAATGGTATATAATATATACGATTTCATTTCTTTGATAGTTGTTTTATTTTCAAAATACTACCCATACCCCCTTTTATTTTAGGCGTTTAAAAAACACTACATCATCTTATTAAAAGCTCTATAATGTTCTTGAATCACCGTTTTGAATAGGCCAAGAACTATTTTCGAGTCTATGAAACATTAACCTACAAGAATATACCAATTTCGCTTTGTTCTACCTCGGGGAGCACCCTAGTCAAAATTCCTGGCCCAAACCACTGCTCTAAAACCTATTCACTTTCGTTTTACTGCACTCAGCACATTTAGACAACGATGGTGTTCTCCAGATGGTGTTTAGTTGATCAACCCCTTCTCCAGTGGTTCCGTTTAATAATCTTGACCACGAGTTAGTTATGACGTTCCCACGAGTTAGTTATGACGTTCCCACGAGTATGCTATGTCGTTCCCACGAGTTAGCTATGTCGTTTCCACGAGTTAGCTATGTCGTTCCCACGAGTTAGCTATGTCATTCCCACGAGTTAGCTATGTTGTTCCCACGAGTTAGCTATGTCGTTCCCATGAGCTAGCTATGCCGTTCCCACGAGTTAGCTATGTCGTTCCCACGAGTTAGCTATGTCGTTCCCACGAGTTAGCTATGTCGTTCCCACGAGTTAGCTATGTCGTTCCCACGAGTTAGCTATGTCATTCCCACGAGTTAGCTATGTTGTTCCCACGAGTTAGCTATGTCGTTCCCATGAGTTAGCTATGCCGTTCCCACGAGTTAGCTATGTCGTTCCCACGAGTTAGCTATGTCGTTCCCACGAGTTAGCTATGTCGTTCCCACGAGTTAGCTATGTCGTTCCCACGAGTTAGCTATGTCATTCCCACGAGTTAGCTATGTTGTTCCCACGAGTTAGCTATGTCGTTCCCATGAGTTAGCTATGCCGTTCCCACGAGTTAGCTATGTCGTTCCCACGAGTTAGCTATGTCGTTCCCACGAGTTAGCTATGTCGTTCCCACGAGTTAGCTATGTCGTTCCCACGAGTTAGCTATGTCGTTCCCACGAGTTAGCTATGTCGTTCCCACGAGTTAGCTATGTCGTTCCCACGAGTTAGCTATGTCGTTCCCACGAGTTAGCTATGTCGTTCCCACGAGTTAGCTATGTCGTTCCCACGAGTTAGCTATGTCGTTCCCACGAGTTAGCTATGTCGTTCCCACGAGTTAGCTATGTCGTTCCCACGAGTTAGCTATGTCGTTCCCACCAGTTAGCTATGTCGTTCCCACAAGCTAGCTATGTCGTTCCCACGAGTTAGCTATGTCGTTCCCACGAGTTAGCTATGTCGTTCCCACGAGTTAGC
This sequence comes from Archivesica marissinica, assembly GCA_014843695.1. Classification (NCBI taxonomy): domain Eukaryota; kingdom Metazoa; phylum Mollusca; class Bivalvia; order Venerida; family Vesicomyidae; genus Archivesica; species Archivesica marissinica. The sequence continues at coordinate 32,207,239 of CM026389.1, forward strand.
TATGTCGTTCCCACGAGTTAGCTATGTCGTTCCCACGAGTTAGCTATGTCGTTCCCACGAGTTAGCTATGTCGTTCCCACGAGTTAGCTATGTCGTTCCCACGAGTTAGCTATGTCGTTCCCAATAGTTAGCTATGTCGTTCCCACGAGCTAGCTATGTCGTTCCCACGAGTTAGCTATGTCGTTCCCACGAGTT
>CM026389.1:32208433-32225211 GCA_014843695.1 Archivesica marissinica
TATTTTTCTTTCCGTTGTTTTAAAATATGGCTTGGAGTTCTGACGTGTAGGAATTAATCATGCAGGCCGTATGACTAAGTTGCTGATTCCGGTGCTCAGAAAGACAAACCATGTGTTATTCGAATATACATAACGCAACTACAAATAGTATTTCGATTCTAGCCTGACCAAACTATATAAAAAGCCCAAACAGAGGTTGTGTTAATTTTTGTAGAGTAGTACGTAAATAATGTCATAAAACGTCATAAATGGATGGCCCTTTAAATAGGGGAGACACTATAATAAACAAACACTTTACTTTTACTTTGTACTATCTATTATAAATAACGTCCGACTAGTTCACATATATACCCAATCACTTGGTTGGTGTGTCATTTTGATATCATTTAAACTAGCTTGAGCTGTTGTGTATGCAGATACATGTTAATATATACTTTATAGAAACTGTATATATGAAGGTGTTAACTTATTGTAGTATAATTTGATGTATGTATGTAAAGAATAACACAAGGCACTATAATAAAATATGTACTTATTTTATTATTAATATAAAACACCAGACTACTATTTCTACGACATATTTATTTCAGTAGCGTGTATGTGTTGTATGTTATGTGTATGTATATAATCGTGTAAGGTATATATGCATGCGCATTGTGTTATGCATGCAATTATTGCAGACACATTGGAAATACTATTTCACTAACTTTTTATTATTAAAGTAAAATGAAAAGTAATGGATCCGGACATATGTTAAAAAGGAAATGTTGTTAGGTATCAAATTACAGGGCATTCTCTTCGTTTGTATGAACTTGTTTATGAAAATGTTCTCTACACAATGTTGCTCCACTGTTCGCTGTCTTGTTGACCTCGTGTGCCAGTTAGCCTACTGCATTTGAAATAAACTGTATGTATTTATTTCTGTCATTATATATGTATGCATATCACTGTAATATTGTATAAAGCACACGTAACTTTTGTACACAAAAAATATATAAAGTATACAGTAATAAAAGTTAATTTACCTTTAATAGTGTCATTTTGTCTTACCTTACTGCAAGTGTTACTCCCTTATCGAAACTAGATTATACGAGAGTGCATACTAGGATAAATAGGAATACTGGTACGACGTATACGTGTCAATGTCATACGGTAGGAGCATCATTAAATAGGAATGTTGGTACGACGTATACTTGTCCATGTCATACGGTATGAGCATCATTAAATAGGAATGCTGGTACGACGTATACTTGTCCATGTCATACGGTATGAGCATCATTAAATAGGAATGCTGGTACGACGTATAGTTGTCCATGTCATACGGTAGGAACATCATTAAATAGGAATGCTGGTACGACGTATAGTTGTCCATGTCATACGGTATGAGCATCATTAAATAGGAATGCTGGTACGACGTATACTTGTCCATGTCATACGGTATGAGCATCATTAAATAGGAATGCTGGTACGACGTATAGTTGTCATGTCATACGGTATGAGCATATTAAATAGGAATGCTGGTACGACGTATAGTTGTCCATGTCATACGGTATGAGCATCGTTAAATAGGAATGCTGGTACGACGTATAGTTGTCCATGTCATACGGTATGAGCATCATTAAATAGGAATGCTGGTACGACGCATACTTGTCAATGTTATATGGTAGGAGCATCATTAAATAAGAATGCTGGTACGACGTATACGTGTCAATGTCATACGGTAGGAGCATCTTTAAAAGTGGCAAATGTCAAAACAAGTTTAAAAGAAGCATTTACATTACACTTTTACAGAAAAAATACTAAGTCTTACAAAGCGAATGCCATTGACTGCTTAGAACAAAATGTCGATATTCGTGAAAATATCATAAAATGTTATATTAAGATAACATAATAATAGCTGATCCATAGAACAAAGCATTAAAATGCGATTACATGGAATCCTGAGTCATACATGACACATTCTATTTTTAGAATGCATAGCTCTACATGAGTATGTGTATATTTAAACCACTCGTCACTGAATTGCATAACCAAATAAATATAAAAACGGTGTCTATATTATTATAAAACGCATTCGTATTGTATATGGATTCATATCAAACCTCGAGAGAGAGGATATATTGGATGTATTGAATAACGAGTATATAACAAAAAGCTACAAATACACTATTTGTTTGGCCAATATTATGGGTCAACCCACACAACTATCATTGACTCCAACCATTATTCATGGTTCGTCGAATAATGGTTCGTCTAGCTCGAGGCAACGAAGTTCGTCTGTATATAAATGTTCGGAAATGAATGTACGACGTAGAAACCTTGCTGCATGTACATGTCGGAGAGATATATAACGCGATTGTATATATATATATAAACTCAGTGCCGTGTGTACACCCTACTACATGTATATATATATGCCGTGTGTACACCCTACTACATGTATATATATGCCGTGTGTACACTCTACTACATGTATATATATATGCCGTGTGTACACCCTACTACATGTATATATATGCCGTGTGTACACCCTACTACATGTATATATATGCCGTGTGTACACTCTACTACATGTATATATGCCGTGTGTACACCCTACTACATGTATATATATGCGGTGTGTACACTCAACTACATGTATATATATGCCGTGTGTACACCCTACTATATATATGCCGTGTGTACACCCTACTACATGTATATATATGGTGTGTACACCCTACTACATGTATATATATATGCCGTGTGTACACCCTACTACATGTATATATATGCCGTGTGTACACTCTACTACATGTTTATATATGCTCTGTGCACACCCTACTACATGTAAATATATGCCGTGTGTACACCCTACTACATGTATATATGCCGTGTGTACACTCTACTAAATGTATATATGCTGTGTGTACACTATATTACATGTATATATATGCCGTGTGCACACCTTACTACATGTATATTTATGCCGTATGTACACCCTACTACATGTATATATGCCGTGTGTGCACCCTACTACATATATACATATGACGTGTGTTCACCCTACTACATGTATATATGCCGTGTGTACACTTTTATAGATGTATATATATGCCATGTTCACATTACTACATGTATATATGCCGTGTTTACATCCTACTACATGTATATATGCCGTTTGTACACTTTTCTAGATTTATATATATGCCGTGTGTACACCCGATTACATTTATATATGCCGTGTGTACACCCTACTACATTATATGTGCCGTGTGTACACACTACTACATGTATATTTGCCGTGTGTACAACCAACTACATGTATATATGCCGTGTGTACACCCTACTACATGTATAAATGCCGGGTGTACACCCTACTACATGTATATATTCAGTGTGTACACACTACTACATGTATATTTTGCCGTGTGTACATCCTACTACATGTATATATGCCGTGTGTACACACTATTACATGTATATATATGCCGTGTGTACACACTATTACATGTATATATATGCCGTGTGTACACCCTACTACATGTATATATGCCGTGTGTACACCCTACTACATGTTATATTTGCGTGTGTACACACTACTACATGTGTATATTTGCCGTGTGTACACATTACTTCATGTATATATATGCCTTGTGTACACACTACTACATGTATATATATGCCGTGCGTACACACTACTACATGTATATATGCCGTGTGTATACTCTACTACATGTATATATGATGTGTGTACACTCTACTACATGTTATTTATGATGTGTGTACACTCTATTATATGTATATATGCCGTGTGTCACTCTACTGCATGTATATATGCCGTGTGTCCACCCTACATGTATATATGCCGTGTGTACACACTACTACATGCATATATATGCCGTGTGTACACCCTATTACATGTATATATATGCCGTGTGTACACCCTACAACATGTATATATGCCGTGTGTACACCATGCTACATGTATATGTATGCCGTGTGCACACCCTACTACATGCATATATAGGCCGTGTGTACACACTACTACATGTATATATGCCGTGTGTACACCCTATTACATGTATATATATGCCGTGTGTACACCCTACAACATGTATATATGCCGTGTGTACACCCTACTACATGTATATATGCCGTGTGTACACCTACTTATAAACTCAGTGTATTGTTTACACTCTACTACATGCATTTATAAACTCATTGCCGGGTGTACACTCTACAACATGTATATATATGCCGTGTGTACACCCTATTACATGTATCTATATGCCGTGTGTACACCCTATTACATGTGTATATATGCCGTTTGTACACCCTATTACATGTATATATATATGCCGTGTGTACACCCTATTACATGTGTATATATATGCCGTGTGTAGGCCTTATTACATGTGTATATATGCCGTTTATACACCCTATTACATGTGTATATATGCCGTGTGTACACGCTACTACATGTATATATGCCGTGTGTACACCCTACTTATAAACTCAGTGTCGTGTTTACACTCTACTACATGCATTTATAAACTCATTGCCGGGTGTACACCCTACTACATATATATATATGCGATGTGTACACCATACTACATGTATATATATGCCGTGTGTACACCCTACTATATGTATATATGCCGTGTGTACACCCCACTACATGTATATATATGCCGTGTGTACACTCTACTACATGTATATATAAATCATTGTCGTGTGCACAAGTAGTACGGGCATCTCTTTGCTTTTTCTATTTATAGTAACTCATTTGCATAAAAGGTAATATAAAGTAGGTCACGCGCGTGCGCGTTTATTTTTAGAATACGCGTCACCTGATGACGTATCGCGCAACTACCGAGCTCCGTGTACGAAGGCGTATCGGACGATCTAGTAACAAGTCTCTACGCGGCGTCCATTTTGGATGATATAATTCGCGCATAATGCGACATATGTACGCTATTACATATCCGGAGCGTTAACATCGTCGCATAAAAATGTTCTTCGAAGACACTAGAGTACGTCAGAATAATCGGTACCTGGTGGCCCCGCCACCTACCCGGATGACACTCTCCACCCTACGTCTCATGCTTCCAGTCGGATCCGTTCTCGGGTCAATAACATCCACGCAGAGCCGCTTCCAACTGGTCCGTACTGGGGGGTTCCGTACCTACATTCTTCGCCCACACACGGATTCAGATCAGGGCTTACCGCTGGCCAGGGTAGAGTTGTCACTGCATCGGCCCTCATGTACGGTACGTGCTATCTGAGGCCTGTCGTCCATGTACCGAGGTCGTGTAGCGAGTGGATGGTTGTCGCGGGACAACGACTGGCTATATGAAGTCACGGATGTCCGGTTACGTTCCCCTCGATGGTGACCAAATCCAGATCGCAATCATGGGTCGCCACCTCCGTACGACAGGAAGTCGCGATAGCGCAGCGTTCGCTTCAGGTCCGGAGTTCGAGCCCCGCTGGATCCGTTACGAGCGTGCCCTTGGCATTTGAATTCCCTCTTCTCTCTCCATCAGGAACGAGGTCTCGAGAGTTGGAATAACTCGTTTCGCGATCGAGCTAAAATAAATTTGTATAAAAAAACCGGATGAAGTTAAGCGAAGCGCAACGAACTGACGTTCTTTTACGACATCGGTATACAGGGATATACTGATCGGTACAGTAACAGAGTGAAAGTGGTGTATAACAAAACGAAGCGACTATACTACACTACATACCCGATTGCACCGACCAATGAGAGACACCAATGGGAACGAACCGCTCTATAAATAGCGAGCGCGTACGTTTCTATAAATATCGACTACGAACCGATCCATAAATAACGATTACGAAAGCTTCTATAAATATAGACCGATTAGAACGGACTTAGGCCTCAACCATGCTGTCAACGGGTAAGTTCATTATATTATTCAAACTCGGCGTACGTTTTTATCGCGTAAGAAATCCTAATTATACGCTATATACAAACTTAACCTATGTACTTTAGCGAAAATGAATAATATATATCTTATCTCGTTACGTATAATTCCATAAAAACGCGATAAATTATTAATAATCCGTAATGTACGTTTTAGAGGGCGATGGATTCCATCAGGAATGAGATATCCAGAGCGATTAATATAACGTCGTAAGAACTTGTTTCGCGATCGAGCAAATATAATTTTGTAATAAAATAATATTCGTGTATCAAGGAATATGAGACGCGGGATGGAACGATTAATATAAATGTCTAATACTCGGTGTGCCATGCCCGTTAACATAATTAACTGAATCCAGGGGCGCTCTTCAAGACACGGAGCACAGCTACAACCGCACGATACATCTCAGTTTAGGCACCTCACCCAACACCATCAGTACAGAAAATGAAGGCGAAAGCCGTTTGCAACAGTATTTACTACAAAATCTAGGCGTCATTAGTGTCATATCTATACAGAGGAATGCTAGAGAAATGCTTAAGCATTGAGAAAACAGCATGGAACCAAAATCTTACACATTCATACAGGTAATTCTAAATAGCTCGCGTCGTTAAATATGTCCCAAATGCACCTTACAATCTAAAGGTAATTCATTTCGAATTACTACAAATCGACGCTGAAGTCCGTAAATGTAATTAAAAAATGTTAAATGACAATTATATTCAATGATTGTAAAACATTGGGAATTGACCGGTTTTGACCCTAGAAATCGATTCAGAACGTATCAATTAGTAGAATTTGATAATAAACGCTAGTAATATCGATGAATTATGGCATAGGAAGTCGAGGCATATTGTGTTGTCGTTATTTATACAAAATGAAACAATTGTTGATCTTTTAGTTACATTTTCGTAAGAAGTCACGAATTTATTAAATTTATATTATTGGCAACTCACCCGTACAGTGCACGTGCAAAACATCTCAACAGTGTAGAATAAGTAAAGATTTAGGATAGAACCACTCGACGTTTAATTAAAAGTAATTAACACGTTTACATACCACGGTTGTCAATGCCAGCCGTTAAAAGCTAACGGTAAGACCAGCAACATTTCTCTGAGCTACAACATAACGGATTAACTGATAAGCCCAGAGTGCGTACATAACTTAATCAGGAGGTCATCCGCAGCTAATATCCCAATGATGTTGAAGACAGGGCTTGCTACTGAGTTATCACAATTACGCTATCTCATAAGACAAGAACCGTCTGTGATGATTCATTAATGGACAATATTCTATTAACACCCAAACAAGATTGTCTTTAAGACGTATCTGCAAATAATTAAAATCGCTTTCGTTTGCTAAATGTATGCGTACTTGCCGTGGGGAATTCTTGTAATCACTCAATATTATATATTATTTGTAGTCTCATAATACTTAATTAAATAAAGGGAGGTAATATTCATTAATATTATTGTCAATATTTCCTAAATGCTTCTAAATTATTATTAATTTAATATCATATGATAGTAATGTAATTAAGATTAAGGCGATAAATACTCTATATATATATATAATAATGTCTAATATATAAAAGTGATTCGATAATATTAATCAATCCATATAAATAATTTGTAACCGCTGTGTTATAATAAACAGACGGATCTGTAGCCCAGTGGTAAAACGATGGACTGGTAATCCAGGGATCGCAGGTTCGATCCCCCGTCTGACCCTAATAAAATTAACGGTCTTTCAGATGGGACGTTAAACCGAGGTATCGTGTCTGTGCTTTACATCGTGTACGTAAAGGAACCAGAGGAGACTCTGTAATGGGTTTCTGTCTGTATCATCGCACTATCCTCCAAAATATTTTTCTTTAAAATTTACTATTCTCTTCAGGAGAGCGACGCTCATATGGGTAACCGGTAGCGACGATAAATAAACGTAAATAAAGACACCATTTGTACTAAGGGCATAGAGGTTCAACACGCCAGTCTAACAGTAACTGAAGTACACATCAGTTCATATGGTGCTGTTGTCAGTTCAAATCAGTCATAAAATGACATATTGGCTCATTAATTTAAGATGAAATGGCGGGGAATGAAATTGAAAGATGGAATTAACCAGACCAGACAATCATGGGCAACACGAGGACATACTTTGGTAGTAGCGTTAAGCTTAGTGGTACAGACGGATCTGTAGTCCAGTGGTAACACGCTGGACTAATCCAGGGATCGCAGGTTCGATCCCCCGTCTGACCCTAATAAAATTAACAGTCTTTCAGATGGGACTTTAAACCGAGGTCTCGTGTCGGTGCTTTACACCGTGCACGTAAAAGAACCAGAGGAGACTCTGGAATGGGTCTCAGTCTGTATCATCGCACTATCCTCCAAAAATCTAAAATTACTAATCTCTTCAGGAGGCGTCGCTCGTACGGGCAACCGGTAGCGACGATAAATAAACGTAAAACACACAGATACTATAGACGAATTATTCAACGCAGTGGTGTGAAATTTTCAATGCATTGTGTTTGTTTATTATAGCGTCACCCTATTTTATTTCTGAGTTATGATACACCACTTATTATGAACATCAGTACTTCCCGAATCCTATGCTCGTATGCCTGGCGCCATGCTGGTGGGCAATCGGTAACCATTATTTAACTAGCTGGCGGCTCACCAACCGGCCAAATCAGAACAAACCCCTAACGAGGTTCGAACGTTCGACCACCTCCCGCTCCGTAGGCGGACACCTTAACCACTAGGCCACGGAGAGGGTGTATGTATGTTTCAACACAAGCGGTTGAAACTATAAATGGATGCTTCAACACCTGAGTTTGAAACTATGAATGTATATTTCAAACCAAACTATCAATATAGCCTATACATATGCAACACAGAGATATAAAACAATAACACGTGTTGGTTTATATGAATAGCAGACGGAATGTCTGGAAAATGCAATGTCAAAAATGAGAACGAAATATTTATTTCGCTATAAACCCCCCATGTCTGCTTATCAACTCAATGGTATTTTCCATGGAACATTATTCGGCTCGTTTCAGGTTTGATTTTTTTGACATCTTGACACGCGTACATTTTGACGCGCAAACCCCACGCTGTATCTCCGCGTGAGAGTTCGCGCAATTAGTGTATAATTAAGGGCAAATATAAACATTAGCATAAAATGGGAAAATAAGCGCTGTAACGCTTCATTATACCAAGAATATTTAAAACATGTAAACATAACGTCATATCATATTTACAATCAGACTCTGTCTGTCTGTCTGTCTGTCTGTCTGTCTGTCCGTCCGTCCGTCCGTCCTCCGTCCGTCCGTCCGTCCGTCTGTCTGTCCGTCTGGCGGTCTGTCTGTCGGTGGAGCATATTCTGCCTTGTGCACTGTCCTCCAAAACAACGGCTTTGATGTTTTCATGATGGATATGTAATGGTCATTTAGCGTGCATATGTCGCATTATGTTCGAATTATAAGATGTACATGTATGTAAATGCTGTATGTAGGCCTACAGCGGTACTCAAATCAATCTAAAAACAGCAACAATTATGGGGCGACGTTTCGCTATTTCTTTAGTATTTATACGGATATCCATAATTCGATTATTAGATATAGGGGTAGCGCCGCGTATGAGCACGATCTATGCTGTTTATACTGGAGCTAAAAGACTTGGCCTACGAATCTGAAGTCATCAATTTTTCTACTCGGCGTTAGAGCGTAGAAATCTGTATAATTCGACGTAGCTCGGCGAGACCGATACGACGATATCTTTCCTTTATTTATACGTCGAGTAGTTTTCGAGATATACAGGTTTAAAGATTTTATATATCCTTAAAGTCCCGCAAATGAAAATGAAAATAATATTTAAACGTAAGTAACGTTACTATACGTTAGTTCTAATATACGCGTAGCGTCGTCACGATTCCGACGCAACCCTTCATTTTGATATATCATTATTCGATATATCTATAATACTGATTATCTCCCTTTAATCGTAAATAAGTTTGAAGAAAAATGAACTTTCGAGGAAACTGGCCGTGTTTGGTATCGTCGGAAAGATCTCGAAGAGACAATGACGAATCCGCGACTCAATTAATGGTCCGACCTCATACCGGAAGTAGTGATCCGAAAAACCGTAAGTACCGATATAAATTCGTTATATAAGCTTTATTATAGGTCCTATCTATCCGGGGGTTTCGATAATCGTACTAAACGATTATACGTTCAGCGTCTACGATTTTCAAAATGGAGGATAAAAATGGCGGGAAAACACTATCTCGCTTATTAATGGTCCATTCGACTCGGTGTGTGTCGCTCCATTTATGTCCGTATCTACCCTTAATTCTAATTACGTAGCTAATGTCCGTACACAATTACCTCCCTCTACACATTCTCATTATACCGATAAAATGATTATATTTATTATCGTCATTTCGATCGTAAGATGTTGATGGGTGTTATTATATAATTCGTATAGGTACCTAAATATCTTTACACTATGGCATCCGATACTTAAGTCGCAAAGGACTGAGCGTGTTTATAGTTTCCGGAATATTACATCAGTCAGTCGTTGGCGTCACGAAATCATGCCCAGACACGTATAGACCTATCCTATAAATGACCTACGTTACTATAAATAGAAAACTAGTTGGAACAGGCTGTTTATATTCATCCAATCAGAACGTATTGCTATAAATAACAATGACATACGTTACTATAAATAGAAAACTAGTTAGAACCGGTATTGCTATTTTTATTTATCCAAGGAGAGCGTATTGCTATAAATAACAATTACCTACGTTACTATAAATAACTCATTTCTATGTCTATGTACGTGAGCACGTGCGTTTGTGTGCGCGTGCGTGGTTGTAAAGTTGCCGCCGTTTGCAGAATGCCCCGTGTGTCACCTCAAACATCCTCAATCTGAATACAATCGCCAGTACATCTAAGTTATCAACATCGCCATCATATTAAGCAGGCATATCTGTATTTAATCTTCATTATAAGCGCTGACCCCAGGGGGTTAGAGCCAGTCATGAGACAATCCTAGCGTAATTTACATACATACTTGTAAAAAAGAAACATACTTTTTGATAATGCGCCATTGGGACTATTTCTGGGTGAATTGGCAACCACCGAAAACCTCACGTCAGTTACGCGTTATGTAGTACAGTGGTCAACACGCTGGATTGGTAATCCATGGATCGCAGGTTCGATCCCCCGTCTGACCCTAATAAAATTAACGGTATTTCAGATGGGACGTTAAACCGAGGTCTCGTGTCGGTGTTTTACACAATGCACGTAAAAGAACCATATCAGACTCTGGATTGGGTCTCTGTCTGTATCATCGCACTATCCTCCAAAATGACTAATCTCTTCAGGAGGCGTCGCTCGTACGGGCAACCGCTGGCGACGATAAATAAACGTAAAGAACACAAAATTAGATATTGTATTCCCGCACACGATGTATGCATATCCTCATCCACAGTACTATATTATAATATTGCACTGCTTTTAATAGTCTGCTTTCTAAATCCTATATATAAATTTACGAAGGTCTCAAATTTATGTATGTTCACCATATCTACATACATTACTACAAGATATACTCACACTATCTCACAATATCTACATACATTGCTACAAGATATACACACTTTCTCACCATATATACATACATTACTACAAGATATACACACTATCTCACCATATCTATATATATTACAACAATATAAATCCACTATCTCACCATATCTACATACATTACTAATAGATATATACACTATCTCACTATACCTACGTACATTACTATAAGATATATTCACTATCTCACTATATTAACGTACATTACTACAAGATATACACAGTATCTCACCATATATACATACATTACTACAAGAAATTATTCACTATCTCACCATATCTACATTCATTACTACAAGATATACGCACTATCGCACCATATCTACGTACATTACTACAATAACTACACACTGTCTCACCATATCTACATACATTACTACAAGATATACACACTATCTCACCATATCTACGTACATTACTACATGATATACACACTATCTCACTATATATACATACATTACTACAAGATATACACACTATCTCACCATATCTACGTATATTACAACAATATAAATACACTATCTCACCATATCTACATACATTACTACAAGATATACACACTATCGCACCATATCTACATACATTACTACAATAACTACACACTGTCTCACCATATCTACGTACATTACTACAAGATATACACACTATCTCACCATATATACGTACATTACTACAAGATATACACACTATCTCACCATATCTACATATATTACACCAATATAAATCCACTATCTCACCATATCTACATACATTACTAATAGATATATACACTATCTCACTATATCTACATTCATTACTACAAGATCTACACACTATTTCACCATATATACATTCATTACTACAAGATCTACACACTATATCACCATATCTACATACATTCCTACAAGATATATCCACTATCTCACCATATTTACATACATTACTACAAGATATACCACTATCTTACCATATCTACATACATTCCTATAATATATATCCACTATCTCACCATATTTACATACATTACTACAAGCTATACACACTATCTCACCATATATACGTACATTACTACAAGATATACACACTATCTCACCATATCTACATATATTACACCAATATAAATCCACTATCTCACCATATCTACATACATTACTAATATATATATACACTATCTCACTATATCTACATTCATTACTACAAGATCTACACACTATTTCACCATATATACATTCATTACTACAAGATCTACACACTATATCACCATATCTACGTACATTCCTACAATATATATCCACTATCTCACCATATTTACATACATTACTACAAGATATACACAATATCTCACCATATCTACGTACATTACTACAAGATATACACACTATCGCACCATATCTACATACATTACTACAATAACTACACACTGTCTCACCATATCTACGTACATTACTACAAGATATACACACTATCTCACCATATCTACATACATTACTACAAGATATACACACTATCTCACCATATCTACGTACATTACTACAAGATATACACACTATCTCACTATATATACATACATTACTACAAGATATATCCACTATCTCACCATATTTACATACATTACTACAATATATACACAGTATCTCACCATATCTACATACATTTCTACAAGATATACACACTATCTCCCCATATATACGTACATTGCTACTAAATATACACACTATCTCACCAAATATACGTATATTACTACAATAACTACACACTATCTCACCATATATACGTACATTACTACAAGATATACACACTATTGCACCATATCTACATACATTACTACAATAACTACACACTGTCTCACCATATCTACATACATTACTACAAGATATACACACTATCTCACCATATCTACGTACATTACTACATGATATACACACTATCTCACTATATATACATACATTACTACAAGATATACACACTATCTCACCATATCTACGTATATTACAACAATATAAATACACTATCTCACCATATCTACATACATTACTACAAGATATACACACTATCGCACCATATCTACATACATTACTACAATAACTACACACTGTCTCACCATATCTACGTACATTACTACAAGATATACACACTATCTCACCATATCTACGTACATTACTACAAGATATGCACACTATCTCACCATATCTACGTACATTACTACAAGATATACACACTATCTCACTATATATACATACATTACTACAAGATATATCCACTATCTCACCATATCTACGTACATTACTAATATATATATATACACTATCTCACAATATCTACATTCATTACTCTACATACATTTCTACAAGATATACACACTATCTCCCCATATATACGTACATTGCTACTAAATATACACACTATCTCACCAAATCTACATACATTACTACAAGATATATCCACTATCTCACAATATTTACGTACATTACTACAAGATATACACAGTATCTCACTATATCTACTTACATTACTACAAGAAATTATTCACTATCTCACCATATATACGTTCATTACTACAAGATCTACGCACTATCGCACCATATATACATTCATTACTATAAGATATACACACTATATCACCATATCTACGTATATTACTACAAGATATACACACTATCGCACCATATCTACATACACCCCGCATCTTCCAACACAAAACATGGACCTTACCATAGCATTAGGTCGTCAGAACATGTATTACGCCGTAGCGTTTCAGTTTTTGTATCTAACGTTTCAATTTTTTGACAGTAGCGTTTCAGTTTCTGACACAAGCGTTTCAGTTTCTGACACAAGCGTTTCAGTTTCTGACACAAGCGTTTCAGTTTCTGACACAAGCGTTTCAGTTTCTGTCATTAGCGTTTCAGTTTTTACCCGTTAACACGTAATTCTCCATAGAGTCCGTTTCAGTTTTTGACACGAGCGTTTCAGTTTCTGACACGAGCGTTTCAGTTTCTGACACAAGCGTTTCAGTTTCTGACACATGCGTTTCAGTTTTTGTCATTGTTATATCAGTTTTTGTCTCCGTCGTTTCGATATGCGACGCTACAATCGCATTTTTGTGTCGTTAATCTGATAAAAAAAATTGATGTGTCCCTTTAAAACAATTTTTTATGACAACGTCCCTTTAATGCAAAATCTTCAAACATCAATATCTGGAAAAGTATACGTAGTACATATGTAAACCTTTATATTTTCTTAATCTAAATAATGAGATCTATACTTTGATAATATTTCGTGTAGATCCGTAAATGTTTGAAAAATATTTATTTGTTATACCTCTATGTAGAATACTAAAGTATATATGTTTGAGTGTTCTGGTGGGGATGTTGTATCGTGTATTTTTCAGCGTTATGGTGATGGGGTTCAGCGCGTTGGTGGTGGTTTAGATATTTTCTTATCAACTGGAGCGTATTATGATTCACTATATAATGTCTTCGTATAGTAACTAGTCTTCAAAAACAATATTGAAATACCATACCATCATTTTGTGCGTTTTTTAACTTATTACGCATCGTCTTATAAACTGTAGGATAGTTGATTGTGTTTTGGTCATAGTTTACTAACATTACCCCGCAATCGTGGTATTGTTATAGTTCAGAAAATACGTAATACATTGTATTCCGATATACTTTTATTAACATAAATCAAATTTATAATCAATTATAACGGAAAAACAACAATGACACATATTGAAATGACTACAGTACATGAAAGTTTCTAACAATACATATTCATAATTTGGTAACAATGGCAACTATTTGAAACGATAACAGTTACCATTGAAATGATATAAAATAACGATATTATGAGAACATTGTAAAGGGAGGTAATTGTGTACAGACTTTAGCTATGTCACCTCTTCCTAGTAATAAACGATGACGTTTACTATAAATAGCCGACATCTCCTATGAAACCGTATGTAACGCGCAAAGTAAACATTATGTTCGTATCTTTAGCGACCTAAGAAGGGAACGGTAGCGTCTAAAGTAATCAGAATCTCGGTATAATACGGACATTTGGACGTCCACAATCTATAATTTGTATACAATATATATAATATTCCTACAAATACAACAAAGGTGCGCGTAAATTTACATTTTTATTATATGTACATTATTTTATAACGCAGTGGCATACAATGGTTCTACATATATTTCTAATATTTCGATAAGTCTATCCGCGCCCTCCTCGGCTTCTCTCCTCAACTGTCTATATCTAAACCACCATTCCGAGTCATTAATTAAAGACATTGTCACGCGCACGAGTCCAAACATGTCTAACATCTAACAAACAAATTAGCTCCAGTAACGCTGTTTGGTCCGAATGATGAAGTTTTGTTAGTTTGCTGTCCATCTAACGCAAACGCTCCATGGCCGCGTGAGGGAGCCTGTGTACCGAAACTAAATCCAGTATTGTGTCCAAATGTAACTGGTGCGTTCTTACTGGCCGGGATAAATCCGGGAGCGAACGAGCCGGTATCTCCATTTTTGTAGCCAGTCATTTTCAAGTATATACACGCCAGAGACCATTTTTCGTGTTCTTCCCACGGCTGATCCGAGGGCTCCCACGACATCACCTTCACACCGCAAGAGAAACAGGTAACTTTATCGGCGCTTCCGGTATAATAGAAGCCCGCTTTAGCCAAAGACATTTTATTCGGTTCGATCTGTTTCGACCAGTGTTCAAAACTCTGTAGTCGATCTTCGTAAAACATCATCTCAGACACTTTGGTTGAATCGCTCTGATCGATAATGTTCATGTTGATGGTTAGCCACTGACCTCGGAAGTGCGGTGTTATCGGCCCAATTATATACAACTTCAACGTTTGCGATTGGTGATTATTTTTAGAACTTGTAGCCCATTGGTTGCTATTTTTACGAGTTCATACCATTTTAGAGCTTTATTTACCAGTTTACAAAGTCATTCGGGTTACATTCCGGACACTGCGCCGCTCCTAATTGGTTCATGTGATCGCTCCTTAGGGCGCACGGTACCACAGCGTCCAATTCGGGTAACGCCTTTCCAATCTCGGGTATCAGTTACTTCAATCGTTTATATTCAAAGGGCCTTAAACATAGCCCCTTTTTTGTAGGCACCACCTCCGTCTCGGGCTTCCAGTACTGTCTGATATCCACGCACACGTTCCCCTCCTTCGCGGTAAGGTTTACGTTTCCGCCCAA
>CM026389.1:32226211-32243273 GCA_014843695.1 Archivesica marissinica
TTTGTTGCTAGAAGTTTGTAAAGTTTTTTAATAGACAAATATTTTGTAAATTTGAGAGTATTTTAATTATGTCGCCATCAAAAATCAACAAGAATTAAGAGCTATTATAACAGATATGATTTAATAATGATTTTCCAATATCTTTATACCAAAGGAACATGGGGATTGATTCTAAGCATAAGGCTATAAATGTATAAAAATTATAAATATTGGTACCAGTAAGATAATCAAAAATATACTTAGAAGTAAGATTTCAGGGATGAGCATTATGTTTCAAATTCGGTTTGTATACTATATGTTTTACCTGTTTTAAGATATAGATCTACAGTATACGGTTATAACCGTCGCTTAAAAAAAAGAGGTCAGACATAAAGATAGTCAAAGTTCATATACATTGATAAGGATTAAGTATATACATTTAAGCAAGAACTTATGGGCGCAACATTTTGGGTTACATGTGATAATAGAAAAAATCAATCAAATGAACTATTCATGTTGCCTATTTTATAATAGTGAATACTAGTACATACAATAATATGAAAGCTTTAACTAAATGAACATTACCTTATGTTCAAAAGTAAAGTAGTAAAGTTATTGTGAGGATAGGTAAAGATTCACTTTATGTTAAACTACAAGAGTTATGGTATGGTTTTTAAGTACTGAAAAGTATGTTTACCACTAGTTACCAACAATAGGATTAGCCTTTATGATAATGGTAACCACAATGTTAAAGAAACAAACAATTAAAAAGAAACCAAAAAAAACCAAAAAGGGGCATGAGTACTGTGGTCTGCCGGAGGAAAAGGGATGGTGAGTTTACTATATATGCTATATTGTATATCGTTATTTTCTTTTTTCAAAAGCCTGTAGAGTATATATACCTAGTTTAGATATAGTATTCAGTACTCTTATAACTAGGAGACATATATATTGTCTTCTTCTTACCCAATCAGGTACATATACTTTTCCCATGAAATATCAAATTTAAAAGTGTTCATATTATTCATTGCAATGTATTTTTCGGTTTGGTACAGTGATTTTATTTGGTGTTTAAACCCTGCAAGCAATGGTGTATGTTCTTTCATTTTGCATTTATATTATACTATACTACTTTATATTATATATTGCTTTGCTTGGATTAAAAGTTTGTTAGTAACATTGTCTAATGTTTTGTTTCCAAATAGAATATCTCTTGTATTCCATTCATTTTGATTTAAATTGCATGTGTTATTTATATATCTTATATATCTAGATAGATTTACCCAGAACTGTTTTGTTATATCACAACTACAGAAAATATGCTCTATAGTCTCTGGTGATCTATTACAAAAAGTGCATGAGTCTTCTAAAACAATATTCATTTTCTTAAGCAAATACTTTGTGCCTAATATTCTATGATTAATTCTATACTGCAACCATAAGAGCTTAGGATCATTTGTACATGAGAATATATTATCAAAATTTAATACAATATTTTCATTTTGATCTTGCAAATTATTTAATTCGTTCTGCCATTTGTAAATGCTTTTGGTAAGATTGTGGCTTCCAACAGCCTTCTATAAATTGATCTGCAGCCTTTTTTTATCTTTGCTTATAACCGTCACGGAAAGTGGTATAGGTAAAAATATGTTTTTATTTGGAGTATTACGTATGTTTTTTAAATCCAGATACTGTTTTACAGCTGAGATTAACCCATTATATTCTAAAAAATGTGTTCTTACACTAAATATTGCAGTGAATTCTCTATAAGAATAAAAATCCCCTTGTGCATTTAATAGGTCTCCAATATACTCGAATTACCCACTCTTATATCTGGATTAAACCATAAATGTACCGAAAAGGATTGTTTGCCATCTGTAGGAGTGATCTTTAAATTTAAACATATTAGACTTTGTAGGACATCTTTCCAGAAAAGGTGTTGTTCTTTTTTTAAACTTCTTTTAATGTAATCATTACCATAGTTATAAATATATTTTAATGTAACACACACACTTTCTGCACAGTGACTGACTTGTTATTCATATGTAAATGTCTTCTAAGCCAAGTTAACTTTAGGCTGTACATAAAAGTCCTGAGATCAACCATTTTGAGCCCACCAAGTTTGTAATCTTGTACAACAGTTTTTCTTTTAATTTTATCGTTTCCATTATTCCATAAAAACCTGTAAAACATTGTTTGTATTTTATTTATTTGTTCTGAAGAAGGGTTCGGTAATCCCATTATTAAATGATTAAGCTTTGCCAGAGCCAGGGATTTAATTACCACTATTCTCCCAAATGGAGTTAATAACCTTTTTGACATAGGAAAGAGGTAGCCATATAAGCAAGTTGCTTTCTCCTCAATCCTACATGTATTTTCTTATTGTGATAATTATACTATGTATATTCATTGAAATAAAATATGGTTTAAACTAACCTTTTTGACCAACTGGACAAAAGTCTGCTGATTTCCTCAAGTTGGCATGTATAATTAAGTTCTACAATGTCTGACAGATTAGTAGAGAATTGAACACCTCATACAGTAAAACTATTCTTTTCCCAGGAAAGGTTCAGTTCCGGGCACAGGATAATATGACTATATTTTCGCGAACCAAACCAAATTACTTTAGTTTTATCTGTATTGACATTAAGTCCTGATAATTTTCCATAGAATTTTAAAACAGACATGGTGGTTAATAAAGATTCTTTTGTACCATCTAAAAATAAACTTGTATCATCAGCATATTGCGACACAATATATTCCTTTCCATTAATACGGACACCATTGATTTTCGGATTGTTTCTGAGTAACATTGACAGTATTTCTGCACAAAGAATGAACAGGTAGGGCGACGGAGCATCACCTTGACGACAGCCCCTTTGTAAGGGGAACCATTCTGATATATGCCCATTAACAATCACACATGATTCAATGTTACTGTAAAAAAATTTCACCCATTTTCTTATAGACGGACCAAAATTGAAGAATTCTAGAACATTTGACATAAATCGCCAGGAAATTGTACCGAAAGCCGAGGCAAAATCAATTAGTAACAAAAGCCCAGGAGTACTCTGCTTTTCTGTATAGAACAAAATATCGTAAAGTAACCGTATGTTTGTAGACATAAGCCTTCCTGGCAAAAAACCAGTCTGATCCTCATGAATAACTATATAGGCTATAATTGAAGATGCTAATTTATATGCCACATTTAAAAGAGAAATTGGGGGCCAGTTTTTTAGTATAGATTTTTCTTTATTTCCTTTTGGTATACATGTTATTACTCCTTGCTTTTGTGTTATGGACATTTCACCAACAATGTATGAATAGTTTATTGATTTAACTAGAAATATACCTATATCAGTCCAAATTTTTTTTAAAAACTACTGTGACCCCATCATTTCCAGGACTTTTATTATTTGACATACGTTTAAGGCTTGATAAAATCTCTGAATATGTAAGTTTGCCTTCAATTGAGTTTTTTTCTTTATCTGGCAGTTTTGGAACATTAATATTATTAAAAAGTTCATTCAGAGGTAGGTTGTCTGTGTATTTTTCTTTGTACAATTCTTCATAATGGCGTTTTGTTTCAGATAATATTGCTGTTTGCGTATTTAAGAGCTCACCAGCATTTGTAGTTAATGAATTCATGAATTTTTATTTTCCAGATTACAAAAAATAATTGATGGTTTTTCACCTTCCTGAATCCATTTTGCTTTTGACCTTATAAGAACTCCTTCCATTTTTTCTTTCTTATTTCTCTGAGAGTCTCACGCTTAGCATCTAATAAATCATAATTTATGTTACTTTGCTTTTCTAACATTTCAATTTCCTTTAAAGTTTTGTTTTCTCTATCAATATCTGGTTTCTTTTTATGTGCTGAATATGAAATTGTTTTACCTCTTATAGCTAATAGTAACATTTCAATAAATAGTTTGTCATTTATGTTAAAGACTAGGTCTTGTTGCAATACCAGTAAGGTTATTATCTTCCGGCATATTTTAAATATATTGCAATTTTGTTTCATAAATTTAATTTTGACTTCATTTACATATGCATGATCTCTTAAAAGTGAGTTATTGAATTTCCAATATGAATTTCCTTTCTTAAATTTTCCAAATTCAAAGGTAATATATATTATTGAGTGGTCTGTACGGTATCCAGGTAGAATATACGTACAATCAATATCTGTAAATAATGTTTCTGAAATTAAGAAAAAATCAAGTCTGGCTTTTTTAATTGGATTCCTTCGAAACCATGTATATTCCTTATTTTCGAGATGGTTTTCCCTCAAAGAGTCAATAAGATTACAGTCAGCCATTAAATTAAAAACTTTATCTCTTGTCATGGGGTTTTTCAGGTTTACATAATTATGCGAATCCATATCTGGATATAAGGTTAAATTAAAATCTCCTGCCAAAATAAACACACAATTGTCATACTTGGATAATCTGTTTTGAAGTTCCTGGTCAAAATCAGGGTTATCTCGGTTCGGGCCATATATATTTACAATAGCAATATTTTTACCCTCTATTTTGCAAAATATTATTACCAAATTACCTTCATTATCATGTTCAACTGTGCTTATTTTACAGTCAAAGTTATTATTTATAAAAGTTGCAACGCCTCTAGATTGACTATTAAAATTGCTGAAAAAACATTCATACCCCCATTCAATTTTTATATATGTTTCTTGTACAATCTTGTACCTCTGTAAAATGTGTGTCTTGTATCATACATATTGAATATTTTCTACTTTTTAAGAGATGTATAATGTCATTTCGCTTGCTCTTGTCGCCCAAACCTTGTGCATTCATGGATATAATTGATACTTTGTTACTCATGTTTATTATTAGGGTTTAGAATAATATAGTTGTTCTTTGTTGTTGTTTTTTGAAAAATGTCAAAACTTAGATTTTCCACAAATATAAGACAATCAGACTTATTTCTAAGTTTGGAAATCCGAACACCATCCCACTTTAACCGACTGAGCCAGAGTACCATGCATTTGCATTTGGGAAAATGACATAACTTTAAGATAAAAAATAGGAACATAAGGTGGAGGGGTCTAAATATTTAAAACAATATAACATTATAAGAAAAACATAAAAACAAAGGAAAAATGACTAGAAAGAACACATAATACATTGTGACAAAAAACACATTCCAAAGTAGAAACAACTCAACCGCAAAAAACACACATTCTAGAAGTTAATTTTGAGAATAGCTTTCGTACCTTTTCTTCACATCAAATATTAGTATTACTGTATATTCCCGGCCATAAGCCCACCTTTCCTTTTTTTGACTAATGATACATATCTACCATAACATGCTTATTTTTGTTTGCATCCTTGCCCTTTTTTTATCTCAAATTGAGCCAACTTTCACTCACAAATTAGAAAAAGGACAAACCATTGTCGTAACGAATGTCACGAGTCCACAAAGTACCCTCAACTTTTGGAAGGACCCAGCTTAAAAACAACTTTTTCAAGCCAAAGTTGGACCCTCGACTTATGTCCATGATCGACTTATGGCCGGGAATATACGGCATTTATACAATTTTATGTATTACAGATCTCAACATGATTAAGAAACAAAACTGGATAACTCTAAAAAGCAAATAGGCATAATCTCACTCTCTAATTAATGTATGTATTATACACACAACTAATTATTAATCTGATGTCACTGTAGTTCAATTAGACCAAATAAGCGACAAAATACAAATCAACCACATATATAAATGACGAAGCAGTAATTAAAGTAGAATTTCATCGTAATAAAGGATGTTCTGGGTAAAATATAAACACCAATGTGCACGCGTTTACAAAAATCGAAATAGTCGCCCAGAGACGACAAGACCCCAACAAACCCAAACCGCTTGCACATGCGAATCTGCCCATCAACACACAAAACGCAAACACGCACAGCGCGCACGCCCGAAACAACAGTGGATGCAGAAAACAACGGATATATTTTGAACATGAAAGACCATCCATCTTCCTCCAATGTCGAACCCCTCGCGGGGATGTAGAAATGTCCCCAAAAGACCCAACCAACAGAGGCACGAATCAACATATCAAGTAATTTAATTAAAAAAGACAACGTGGGACAAATGGGGACGATGCATTCCAAATGTAAACAAGCGCGGACGACGCGCCCCGGCTGTAAACAAGTGCTCGACCGATCTACTCGGAAAGTACCACCCTCGGTTTCGAGTCCGCCCCATCGCAAAAAAACAAATGTCCACCAAACGTACCTAAGCATACAAAGTATAATGTTAGAATGTGTAGCAGAATTGCTACACATACGTAAAAATTGAATTCATCAAATATATTTTATTTCATACGATGTAATGCTACTTTAATATATGCTGGATGCAGTAGTTGTGTGCTCACCAAATCCTGGACAAAATAATAAAAAATAATACACCTACAGTATTTATATGTGTATACCAATAAATGGTACCCATGACTGGTGTAGAGCCACTAAAGCCTAAATTGACCGTAGTACATGTACGTACTAAGTACTCCTAATTAGTCCAATAGTTCACGCAACACATGTTATCAAATAAGGAACGACGATAGTTGTAGAGATGCACGTTGTCGTTAATGTCATGTGTCATAAACCAGATATAAAAAAACAACATAGGCTATGTTACGTATTTATAATTGTTTTTGTAGACATCATTTTTAATTTGTGGAAGATATAACGCCTTTGTTTTAGGCCAAGTTATCCATACTAAGTGTTTCCACATAATGAAAAGTACAATATAGTTTAGCATCTGTATACAATTCATAAAGTAAACGTACCGTAATCAGAACTTTTTTTTATACAAGTGTCAAAACATGGGGGCCGCCATATTGTTCTATATCGGTCAAACGCTTGTTAAGAACAAAATACTTCATCTAGGTTAAACTTTAAATAACAGCCAATGAAAATATGTAGAGCGAGAGGCCAGTATCGGGCATATGTTAAAACCAAAACAAATAACATGTGCTTTATGACAACGGTACGTCATCTAGTTTAAGCCTTAAATATCAGCCAATCAAAAAACGTATTGAAAGAGCGGTCAAAACAGGGCATATGTATTAACAAAACAAATAATATGTGCTTTTTGACAGCTCAAGAAAACAACAATGGTAAGTGGTTTACATCGATGCTAAGACGGTTGTCTGTTCTTATTGAATAATTAAGAGGATTACGCTTGCAATGTATCTATAAAATAAATGATTCACACAGTTGAGAGTTCTACACTTAAAACGCACAGTTATTCACAGTATTTTGCTAGATAGACATTACTATCATTACGACGAATGATTGAATTACATGTATTTGGTTGAGGTGCCCGTTGCTGCTAGTCTGCTCAGGCTCGTTTTATAGTCAACCACGATCTTTGTTCCACTTTTCAACAGGACTATTACTTTGCCTTCGTCCGTCCACGCCGTCTGTACGTTCTCGTGTTCGACAGTTTTTGATAAAAGTTGAATGTTTTGGCGCGTTAGGTCTTCCCTTATCACAACAGAAGTTCCTTTTAGCAGTCTGCGGGATTTGATAACGTCATGCTTTGTGTAATGGGATATAAACTTGCAAATAATCGGTCGGTTTGCATCTTTGGAAATATTTCCAATCCTGTTGGAAATATCGATGTCGGTACTCGAGATCTTAATGTTAAGTTTGTCATTGACGATCTTAATGACTTCTTTCGCAGTTTCCGTTGTTGTTTCTTTGGGATTTCGGTCGTTTACGCCATATATACGAATGCTGTTTCTTCGTGTGTATTGCTCGAGGTTGTTGATCTGGTACGCTTGCGCCACAAGCTTAGCCTCCCGTTCTGACAGTTTCTCTTCTATCTGTTGGTTAGTTCTCATAACTCGTGTGTGATTGATTTTCATGGCTGCAATCGACGTCTCCATGTCTGACACATTATTTCTCAGCTCCGTTATGGTTTCTTCGGCTGTTGAGACTCGTGCTTTGAGTTTTCCAACCTGTTTGTGGACATGCTGCAGTTCTGTTTTTATTTGTTTTCGCATTTCCTCCTGGAGTTCTTTCAGTTTTGTGCTGAAAAACTTTTCTGTTATCATGTCCTTAAACTTCGACTCGATGAACTCTTGTGAAGCCAATTTACTAAGCTTTTCTGAAAAGTGTTTAAATGTATGTTCAAGCTGACCACTTTCACTACTAGGAATTATATTAAGGTGCTTCTCGATCGTTGGTTGTCTGTCAGTACTCGCCACTACCTTGCTTTGGGATCTGGTCGGTTCGGCCGGTGAGCTGGTCGGTGTGTTGGGAAGGCTGTCATCAACAGATGTCTCACCTGTGGCCTTTCCTCGCCTCGACTGTGTTATACTTGTACTTGTAGATGGTGTTCGCTGCGTCTTAGGCATTGTTCACAATTGTTTATAATATAACAGACAAACGGACACATAAGTCAAAGTGTAGGTAGGCAAACTGTTCTGCTATTAATAGTTTAGCTGTTTAGTGTACACAGTGTCTGACATTCAATAGTTTTTAATTTCGCTACGATAGCATGTCCCGTGAATGTCTCGTGGAAATCGTGCTCCTCACGTGTTTTGAAATCCTTTGTTTAAATTAGAAACTCAAATATATCCATTCCTCTCCAAAAGGTTTAAACACTGTTCGCATATTTAGAATCCATGTTAAAAACACTTTCCATTGATATAAATTGTTTAAGGAATATACCTCTATTTAGTTTAAAATTCTGAATATTGTTCAGAGCAAGTAAGCACACGGTAACCGCGTATCCGTGACCTCTGCACTACCTACCTAAAGTGAAGGAAATTAGTATAGTAGTAGAACTGTTATGAACACGTTGAAATAGTGAGGCGAATAATAAGATACGAGATATATTAGACGGAATACACTGAATGCTAAATAATACGAGAAATCATGAATAAATGATGCATGTTATAGATTTGAAATAAAGTTGAGATTGTTGTGGATGATATTATACAAAGGAAAATGAAAGACTGTTTTGAGTTATAGTATTGGAAGGACCGTAGAGAAGCCCCCTAAGTAGTAAATACGTCTCTTTGCTTTTTCTATTTATAGTAACTCATTTGCATATAAGGTAATATAAAGTAGGTCACGCGCGTGCGCGTTTATTTTTAGTATA
The DNA here is from genome assembly GCA_014843695.1 of Archivesica marissinica. Taxonomy (NCBI): domain Eukaryota; kingdom Metazoa; phylum Mollusca; class Bivalvia; order Venerida; family Vesicomyidae; genus Archivesica; species Archivesica marissinica. The sequence continues at coordinate 32,235,324 of CM026389.1, forward strand.
GAGCCTATTGATGACGTATCGCGCAACTACCGAGTTCTGTGTACGAAGGCGTAACGGACGATCTAGTAACAGCGTCTATACGCGGCGTCCATTTTGGATGACCTCACGATTAAGTTATGTCTGGGCTTATCAGATAATGTACATCTTATAATTCCGTTTCGCACATAATGCGACATATGTACGCTAAATGACCATTACATATCCGGAGCGTTGTCACATAAAAATGTTCTTCGAAGACACTAGAGTACGTCAGAATAATCGGTACCTGGTGGCCCCGCCACGTACCCGGATGACACTCTCCACCCTACGTCTCGACATGCTTACAGTCGGATCTGTTCTCGGCTCAATAACATCCACGCAGAGCCGCTTCCAACTGGTCTGTACTGGGTAGTTCCGTACCTACATTCTCCGCCCACACACGGATTCAGATCAGGGCTTACCGCTGGCCGGGGTAGAGTTGTCACTGCATCGGCCCTCATGTACGGTACGTGCTATGTGAGGCCTGTCGTCCGTGTACCGAGGTCGTGTAGCGAGTGGATGGTTGTCGCGGGACAACGACTGGCTGTAGGACGTCACGGATGTACTGAGCTCCGGTTACCTGATGGTGACCAAATCCAGCTCGCAATCATGGGACAGGCACCTCCGTACGACAGGAAGTCGCGATAGAGCAGCTTCAGGTCCGGAGTTCGAGCCCCGCTGGAGCCGTTACGAGCGTGCCCTTGGCATTTGAATTCCCTCTTCTCTCTCCATCAGGAACGAGGTCTCGAGAGTTGGAATAAATCGTTTAGCGATCGAGCTAAAATAAATTTGTATAAAAAACGGATGAAGTTAAGCGAAGCGAAACGAACTGACGTTCTTTTACGACATCGATATACTGATAGGTACAGTAACAGAGTGTAAGTGGTGTATAAGAAAACGAAGCGACTACATTACACTACATACCCGATTGCACCGAACAATGAGAGCTATAAATAGACTCCAATGGGAACGAACCGCTCTATAAATAGAGATCGCGTACGTTTCTATAAATATCGACTACGAATCGATCCATAAATAGCGATTACGTACGCTTCTATAAATATCGACCGATTAGAAGGGACTTATATCTATAAAAGACGGCGTAACTTTAGTTAGTGTCATTAGAGTTTCTACGCTCGAACAACCAACATGACTAGATGCGAACTAAGCCTTGGCAACGGTCGTTACGTACGGGTGAACGAATGGAAAGGGGAGCTTAGAGTCGACTTACGAGAATGGCGAGACGACAAACCGACGAAAATGGGCATTAGTTTAACCTTGATGCGATGGAGGAACTTGGTTGATCAGCTAGAGTTTGTGGACAAGGTCTTAGAGAACAGAGAAGCGTTTGAAACGCATTTGGGCGGAAACGTAAACCTTACCGCGAAGGAGGGGAACGTGTGCGTGGATATCAGACAGTACTGGAAGCCCGAGACGGAGGTGGTACCTACAAAAAAGGGGCTATGTTTAAGGCCCTTTGAATATAAACGATTGAAAGAACTGATACCCGAGATTGGAAAGGCGTTACCCGAAGTGGATGCTGTGGTACCGTGCGCCCTAAGGAGCGATCACATGAACCAATTAGGAGCGGCGCAGTGTCCGGAATGTAACCCTAATGACTTTATAAACTGGTAAATAACGCTGGTATGAACTCGTAAAAATAGCAACCAATGGGCTACAAGTTCTAAAAATAATCACCAATCGCAAACGTTGAAGTTGTATATAATTGGGCCGATAACACCGCACTTCCGAAGTCAGTGGCTAACCATCAACATGAACATTATCGATCAGAGCGATTCAACCAAAGTGTCTCAGTTTTCCGTGTCTGAGATGATGTTTTACGAAGATCGACTACAGAGTTTTGAACACTGGTCGAAACACATCGAACCGAATAAAATGTCTTTGGCTTAAGCGGGCTTCTAGTATACCGGAAGCGCCGATAAAGTTACCTGTTTCTCTTGCGGTGTGAAGGTGATGTCGTGGGAGCCCTCGGATCAGCCGTGGGAAGAACACGAAAAATGGTCTCCGGCGTGTATATACTTGAAAATGACTGGCTACAAAAATGGAGATACCGGCTCGTTCGCTCCCGGATTTATCCCGGCCAGTAAGAACGCACCAGTTACATTTGGACACAATACTGGATTTAGTTTCGGTACACAGGCTCCCTCACGCGGCCATGGAGCGTTTGCGTTAGATGGACAGCAAACTAACAAAACTTCATCATTCGGACCAAACAGCGTTACTGGAGCTAATTTGTTTGTTAGACGTTAGACATGTTTGGACTCCTGTGCGTGACAATGTCTTTAATTAATGACTTGGAATGGTGGTTTAGATATAGACAGTTGAGGAGAGAAGCCGAGGAGGGCGCTGATAGACTTATCGAAATATTAGAAATATATGTAGAACCATTGTATGCCACTGCGTTATAAAATAATGTACATATAATAACAATGTAAATTTACGCGCACATTTGTTGTATTTGTAGGAATATTATATATATTGTATACAAATTATAGATTGTGGACGTCCAAATGTCCGTATTATACCGAGATTCTGATTACTTTAGACGCTACCGTTCCCTTCTTAGGTCGCTAAAGATACAAACATAATATTTACTTTGCGCGTTACATACGGTTTCATAGGAGATGTCGGCTATTTATAGTAAACTTCATCGTTTATTACTAGGAAGAGGTGACATAGCTAAAGTCTGTACACAATTACCTCCCTTTACAATGGTCTCATAATATCGTTATTTTATATCATTTCAATGGTAACTGTTATCGTTTCAATATTTGCCATTGTTACCAAATTATGAATATGTATTGTTAGAAACTTTCGTGTCATTTCAATATGTGTCATTGTTGTTTTTCCGTTATAATTGATTATAAATTTGATTTATGTAAATAAAAGTATATCGGAATACAATGTATTACGTATTTTCTGAACTTTAACAATACCACGATTGCGGGGTAATGTTAGTAAACTATGACCAAAACACAATCAACTATCCTACAGTTTATAAGACGATGCGTAATAAGTTAAAAAACGCACAAAATGATGGTATGGTATTTCAATATTGTTTTTGAAGACTAGATACTATACGAAGACATTATATAGTGAATCATAATACGCACCAGTTGATAAGAACATATCTAAACCACCACCAACGCGCTGAACCATACGCGATACAACCCCATCACCATAACGCTGAAAAATACGCGATACAACATCCCCACCAGAACACTCAAACATATATACTTTATTATTCTACATTGAGGTATAACAAATAAAAAAATTTTCAAACATTTACGGATCTACACGAAATAAGTACCAAAGTGATTAAGAAAATATAAACTTTTAAATATGTACTTTTCCAGATATTGATGTTTGAAGATTTTGCATTAAAGGGACATTGTCATAAAAAAAATTGTTTTAAAGGGACACATCAATTTTTTTTATCAGATTAATGACACAAAAATGAAAATGCATATCGAAACGACGGAGACAAAGACTGAAATAACAATGACAAAAACTGAAACGTATGTGTCAGAAACTGAAACGCTCGTGTCAGGAACTGAAACGCTCGTGTCAGAAACTGAAACGCTATTGTCAAAAACTGAAACGGCCTCTATGGAGAATTACGTGTTAACGGGTAAACACTGAAACGCTAATGACAGAAACTGAAACGCTAGTGTCAAAATCTGAAACGCTCGTGTCAGAAACTGAAACGCTTGTGTCAGAAACTGAAACGCTACTGTCAAAAAATTGAAACATTAGATACAAAAACTGAAACGCTACGGCGTAATACATGTTCTGACGACCTAATGCTATGGTAAGGTCCATGTTTTGTGTTGGAAGATGCGGGATGTATGTAGATATGGTGAGATAGTGTGTATATCTTGTAGTAATGTACGTAGATATGGTGAGATAGTGTGTATATCTTGTAGTAATGTACGTAGATATGGTGAGATAGTGTGTATATCTTGTAGTAATGTACGTAGATATGGTGAGATAGTGTGTATATCTATTAGTAATGTATGTAGATATGGTGAGATAGTGGATTTATATTGGTGTAATATATGTAGATATGGTGAGATAGTGTGTATATCTTGTAGTAATGTACGTAGATATGGTGAGATAGTGTGTATATTTTGTAGCAATGTATGTAGATATGGTGAGATAGTGTGTATATCTTATAGTAATGTACGTAGATATGGTGAGATAGTGTGTATATCTTGTAGTAATGTACGTAGATATGGTGATATAGTGTGTATATCTTGTAGTAATGAACGTATATATGGTGAAATAGTGTGTATATCTTGTAGTAATGTATGTAGATATGGTGAGATAGTGTATATATATATTTTAGTAATGTATGTAGATATGGTGAGATAGTGGATATATATTGTAGTACTATATATAGATATGGTGAGATAGTGTGTATATCTTGTAGTAATGTATGTAGATATGGTGTGTATATCTTGTAGTAATGTATGTAGATATGGTGAGATAGTGTGTATATCTTGTAGTAATGTATGTAGATATGGTGAGATAGTGTGTATATCTTGTAGTAATGTACGTAGATATGGTGAGATAGTGTGTATATCTTGTAGTAATGTACGTAGATATGGTGAGATAGTGTGTATATATTGTAGTAATGTACGTAGATATGGTGCGATAGTGTGTATATCTTGTAGTAATGTACGTAGATATGGTGAGATAGTGTGTATATCTTGTAGTAATGTATGTAGATATGGTGCGATAGTGTGTATATCTTGTAGTAATGAATGTATATATGGTGAGATAGTGTGTAATATCTTGTAGTAATGTACGTAGATATGGTGAGATAGTGTGTATATCTTGTAGTAATGTATGTAGATATGGTGAGATAGTGTGTATATCTTGTAGTAATGTACGTAGATATGGTGCGATAGTGTGTATATCTTGTAGTAATGTACGTAGATATGGTGAGATAGTGTGTAGATATTGTAGTAATGTACGTAGATATGGTGCGATAGTGTATATATCTTGTAGTAATATACGTAGATATGGTGAGATAGTGTGTATATATGGTAGTAATGTACGTAGATATGGTGCGATAGTGTGTATATCTTGTAGTAATATACGTAGATATGGTGATATAGTGTGTATATCTTGTAGTAATGAATGTATATATGGTGCGATAGTGTGTAGATCTTGTAGTAATGAATGTATATATGGTGAGATAGTGAATAATTTCTTGTAGTAATGTACGTAGATATGGTGCGATAGTGTGTATATCTTGTAGTAATGTACGTAGATATGGTGAGATAGTTTGTAGATATTGTAGTAATGTAAGTAGATATGGTGCGATAGTGTATATATCTTGTAGTAATATACGTAGATATGTTGAGATAGTGTGTATATCTTGTAGTAATGTACGTAGATATGGTGAGATAGTGTGTATATCTTGTAGTAATGTATGTAGATATGGTGAGATAGTGTATATATATATTTTAGTAATGTATGTAGATATGGTGAGATAGTGGATATATATTGTAGTACTATATATAGATATGGTGAGATAGAGTGTATATCTTGTAGTAATGTATGTAGATATGGTGTGTATATCTTGTAGTAATGTATGTAGATATGGTGAGATAGTGTGTATATTTTGTAGCAATGTATGTAGATATGGTGAGATAGTGTGTATATCTTATAGTAATGTAGGTAGATATGGTGAGATAGTGTGTATATATGGTAGTAATGTACGTAGATATGGTGCGATAGTGTGTATATCTTGTAGTAATGTACGTAGATATGGTGAGATAGTTTGTAGATATTGTAGTAATGTAAGTAGATATGGTGCGATAGTGTATATATCTTGTAGTAATGTACGTAGATATGTTGAGATAGTGTGTATATATGGTAGTAATGTACGTAGATATGGTGCGATAGTGTGTATATCTTGTAGTAATATACGTAGATATGGTGATATAGTGTGTATATCTTGTAGTAATGTACGTAGATATGGTGCGATAGTGTGTATATCTTGTAGTAATGTATGTAAATATGGTGAGATAGGGGATATATCTTGTAGTAATGTATATAGATTTGGTGAGATAGTGTGTATATTTAGTAGCAATGTATGTATATATGGTGAGATAGTGTGTATATCTTGTAGAAATGTATGTAGATATGGTGAGATAGTGGATATATATTGTTGTAATATACGTAGATATGGTGATATAGTGTGTATATATTGTAGCAATGTATGTAGATATGGTGAGACAGTGTGTATATCTTGTAGTAATGAACGTAGATATGGTGAGATAGTGTGTATATCTTGTAGTAATGTACGTAGATATGGTGAGATAGTGTGTAGCTATTGTAGTAATGTATGTAGATATGGTGAGATAGTGGATTTATATTAGTGTAATATATGTAGATATGGTGAGATAGTGTGTATATCTTGTAGTAATGTACGTAGATATGGTGAGATAGTGTGTATATTTTGTAGCAATGTTTGTAGATATGGTAAGATAGTGTGTATATCTTATAGTAATGTACGTAGATATGGTGCGATAGTGTGTATATCTTGTAGTAATGAACGTATATATGGTGAAATAGTGTGTATATCTTGTAGTAAAGGATGTAGATAGTGTATATATATATTTTAGTAATGTATGTAGATATGGTGAGATAGTGGATATATATTGTAGTACTATATATAGATATGGTGAGATAGTGTGTATATCTTGTAGTAATGTATGTAGATATGGTGATATGGTGTGTATATCTTGTAGTAATGTACGTAGATATGGTGCGATAGTGTGTATATCTTGTAGTAATGAATGTATATATGGTGAGATAGTGAATAATTTCTTGTAGTAATGTACGTAGATATGGTGAGATACTGTGTATATATTGTAGTAATGTATATAAATATGGTGAGATAGGGGATATATCTTGTAGTAATGTATATAGATTTGGTGAGATAGTGTGTATATTTAGTAGCAATGTATGTATATATGGTGAGATAGTGTGTATATCTTGTAGTAATGTACGTAGATATGGTGAGATAGTGTGTATATCTTGTAGTAATGTATGTAGATATGGTGAGATAGTGTGTAGATCTTGTAGTAATGTATGTAGATATGGTGAGATAGTGAATATTTCTTGTAGTAATGTACGTAGATATGGTGAGATAGTGTGTATATCTTGTAGTAATGTACGTAGATATGGTGAGATAGTGTGTATATATTGTAGTAATGTAAGTAGATATGGTGCGATAGTGTGTATATCTTGTAGTAATGTACGTAGATATGGTGAGATAGTGTGTATATATGGTAGTAATGTACGTAGATATGGTGCGATAGTGTGTATATCTTGTAGTAATATACGTAGATATGGTGATATAGTGTGTATATCTTGTAGTAATGTATGTAGATATGGTGAGATAGTGTATATATATATTTTAGTAATGTATGTAGATATGGTGAGATAGTGGATATATATTGTAGTACTATATATAGATATGGTGAGATAGTGTGTATATCTTGTAGTAATGTATGTAGATATGGTGATATGGTGTGTATATCTTGTAGTAATGTATGTAGATATGGTGAGATAGTGTGTATATTTTGTAGTAATGTATGTAGATATGGTGAGATAGTGTGTATATCTTGTAGTAATGTATGTAGATATGGTGAGATAGTGTGTATATCTTGTAGTAATGTACGTAGATATGGTGAGATAGTGTGTATATCTTGTAGTAATGTACGTAGATATGGTGAGATAGTGTGTATATCTTGTAGTAATGTACGTAGATATGGTGAGATAGTGTGTATATATTGTAGTAATGTACGTAGATATGGTGAGATAGTGTGTATATCTTGTAGTAATGTACGTAGATATGGTGAGATAGTGTGTATATCTTGTAGTAATGTACGT
>CM026389.1:32244273-32303948 GCA_014843695.1 Archivesica marissinica
GGACTGTACGCTAATTATCCGAGTATACGGGACTGTACGATGCCCGTATATCCGAGTATACGAGAGTGTACGATATCCGTATATCCGAGTATACGGGACTGTACGATGTCCGTATATCCGAGTATACCAGAGTGTACGATGTCCGTATATCCGAGTATACGGGACCATATGATGCCCGTATATCCGAGTACATACAGTACTGTACGGCATATATCCGAGTATAAGGGACTGTACGGAGTCCATGTATTCAAGTATACGGGTCTTTTCGGAGTCCATATATCCGAATATACGGACACTCGACTTGTTTGTCTGCTATTACAGCTTTGCGATCAGCAGGTGTTCTTCATCTATTTAATATATGTCAGTTTTCTTCACATTCAGATGGTATGAGACCGTTTGTTAGGATACTGACCGTATCTAATGGCGGAAAGTGGGGCGACTGGCACGAGCCTGACTTCTGTATTGAAGGGGCATACGCCAGTGGCTACAGTATGCAGGTAGGTTAGTAAATCAATGTATACAGCATATAATGGGGACAGTTGGAATGGGGTGGGGGCACGACTGCTACATTTATTTCGTATTCTTTTACGGTATACCAAAAACTGTCGTTCTCCAGTTTGTAGAAAGAACGGATTATTTGCAGGCGAGCAAGATTTTAAAGTATATGATGAATATGCCTAATGGTGGTATCTGACCTCCGCGTCTGTGTTGTTCCAGAGGGAAGTAGAATAAGGTTAAACGAATACTATACTTGTGCTCTTCATCCTCCAGATATATAAACTTTATATATTTTACAACGATTGCGAAGTATGCTAAACAACTTATATTAATCACTCTCGTTGGCGCCGATGGAATTAGCGTAAATGTGGTCATTTGTGTGGGAGGAAACCGGAGTACCCGGAGAAAACCCACCTGTCTGATCTGGCCACCACCGTATCATCTCACATACTTCCCGGTCCGAGGATCGAACCTGGGTTGCATTGGTGAGAAGCGAGCACGCTAACCACTGCGCTAATCGGACAGCCAGTTGCATAGTTATCATTTTGTCTAATATTGTTCATGCTCAGAAACAAAACCTGGGGTTACGGTATTAATATAATACGACTGACATCATTTGCATTGCACATTGTAGAACGAGAAACATATCCTATTTCATTTAATAATCTTTCAATAGACACAAGTCGTGTACGCCCAGTAACTCTACACTCAACAACAGTTCTATTGTGTGTTTTATGTTAAATTTATCGTCGCTACTGGTTGACCGTATATGCGATGCCTTCTGAAGAGATTAGTGATTTTAGAATGTTGGAGGATAGTGCAATGATACAGACAGAGACCCATTCCAGGATCGCCTCTTGTTCTTTTACGTGCACGGTGTAAAGCACCGACACGAGACCTCGGTATAATTTCCCATTTGAAAGACTGTTAATTTTATTATGGTCAGACGGGAGATCGAACCTGCGATCCCTGGATTACCAATCCAATGTGTTAACCACTAGACTACCGATCGGTCTGTGAACATATTTTCATTTAATGCATTTTATTCAATATGATTATACAGTATACACATCTGTAATAAAATGTATCAAATAAGATGATACATGAATGTATGAATAATGATATTGTATGGTTATATGTTTGCTCCAACTACTGTAAAACATCTAGCAACATCAGATTAGCAATATTGTTAAGTTTATATAGGCGTTGCTTCATAAATACCGTTTCTCGTATTCGATGGAACATTACAACAGAGGCGTAATCTAATAGTGGCCACAAACGGGCGTTAGTACAGTGCTTTCATAATTTAATTGAGCCTGAAACGAATAGTTTTATGTAAGACATAAACAGGGACATTTTTAAAACTTTTACCGCGAATATATAACCGATGCAACGTATTTATTAAACCCTAACGAATGGTTGTAGACCATATACTACAGAAGCGCTTGAGACTGTCGTGTGTTAGTAGTACGTATTTTAATAACAATAGTACAGAAAATAGTACAATACTGTCATATCGCAATTGCATTAAGTACCTTGCTATAGAAGAAGACCTATATAAGCTATAATAGCTTTCGGTTCTAATCCCTTGTCATTCATGTAACTAAATTTGTGTACATTGTATATTTGTATATGATGTATCGTTTGAAATAAACTATGTTTAAACTAATAACAATACTAACGATAAATATGCATCTAATGAAACAAACAAGCGACATTTCAGATTGACGGTTGGGGTGGCGATGATACGTCATTGAATAGCATCAAACTGTACTGTAAGGGGCCGAGTGGGGAGACAGAGGGAACAGTCACATCAGAAACTGGGTCATGGGGTTCGTGGGGTAGTCCCGTATACTGCAACGACAATGGCGGCAGACCAGACTTCTTGACAGCTGCTAACCTGCAAGTGGAAATTGCAGTATGTTATATGTTAGCATATGTTGCTGATAATTTACAATTTAATTATAAATGAATTATGTTGACGTTGTTAGCATTTGTTTTAGTCAGAGTTAGTATGATGCTAAACATGGTATCGGTGTGATTGCATTGACTATCATGCTACCGTGCAGAGTTATTATGATGCTAAGCATGGTATCGGTGTGATTGCATTGCATATCATGCTACCGTACAGGGTTATTATTATGCTAAACATGGTATCAGTATTATTGCAATGAATATCATGCTACCGTGCAGAGTTATTATGATGCTAAATATGGTATCGGTGTGATTGCATTGACTATCATGCTACCGTGCAGAGTTATTATGATGCTAAGCATGGTATCGGTGTGATTGCATTGCATATCATGCTACCGTACAGGGTTATTATTATGCTAAACATGGTATCAGTATGATTGCAATGAATATCATGCTACCGTGCAGAGTTATTATGATGCTAAACATGGTATCGGTGTGATTGCATTGAATATCATGCTACCGTGCAGGGTTATTATGATGTTAAACATGGTATCGGTGTGATTGTATTGGATACCATGCTACCGTGCAGGGTTATTATGATGCTAAACATGGTATCGGTGTGATTGTATTGAATATCATGCTACCATACAGGGTTATTTGTGCAACATTTTATGTCCCATTCCGGTGTGTATGAGAGGGCGGGTGTTAATTCGCTAGTAATGAGTTTGGCAAAATGCTGTATATGCTATTCAAAATGCAAACGAAATCACAGCGAGTCTTGATGGACCGAGTTTCTCGATTAAGTTTCTCACACAACTCGCTCTCTCCAATAACGTTTGCGTTGTGGCTCTTGGTTGGTGAGCATCGGATGGCGTGTGTGTGTTTTACGTTTATATATCGTCGCTACCGGTTGCCCATATGAGCGACGCCTCCTAGATTAGTAATTTTAGAATTTTGGAGGATAGTGTTTACGCTGTTAAAACGTGATGAAATTAGCGATGTTAAATCTCAAACGTTGCCAGAGTAATTAGTAGCCACTTGTTTTATTCTAACTTGGCATAGTTCCGAGGTCATTCCTGGTAGATTCCGTTTTCCATTGGTAAGAGAGAAGTGGCAACTTGTATACATGTGTCTTTCCCTAAGGACGCCGCTACGGTTGTTGTTGCGGGGCTCGAACATCAACCTATCGTGTTTACAAGATGGACGCCGTATCCATGGCAACACGAAGGCCCCACCTTACCATTCATTTGGCGATGTCATTAATAGCCAATCTTCAAGTTGTGCCAAATGTTTACTCGCTCAATTTCATGAAGCTGTGCCAATCGGTTGGTTGTTATAAACCATGTGGAAAACCATTTAGCGTGTGTCCAAATTGGAATTTCGTATGTCACGTGTTACACATGGTCCTATATTGCATGTATGTCTTACAGCAAGGCGTATTCCGCGACGATACTGCAGCGAACTACGTCAAGTTTAAATGTCGGGATCTAGCACACTCGTCGAACGCGTATGAGCTGGTCAAGCCGCCGGGATATGGATTGTGGGGAGAGTATGGCGGATGGAGTGCAAAATGTCCACAAAATACAGCCATTTGTGGCTTGAGGACGAAAATAGAGCAACGGCAGAAGTTATTTATTGACAACACTGCTTTGAATGAAGTGGACTTTTATTGCTGTGAATAGAATATATATACATTGTACATGAAAACGCATTATTTTCTGATTGGATACTGTATTATACTATAATACATGTAATTATAATACATAATTACATGTATATAATGTTATGTTTGCTAGTGCATATAATTATTTATTGTCTTAGTACATGGAGTGGTAGGCTCATTATATATATATGTGTGTGTGTGTGTGTGTGTGTGTGTGTGTGTGTGTGTGTGTGTGTGTGTGTGTGTGTGTGTGTGTGTGTGTGTGTGTGTGTGTGTGTGTGTGTGTGTGTGTGTGGTGTGTGTGTGTGTGTGTGTGTGTGTGTGTGTGTGTGTGTGTGTGTGTGTGTGTGTGTGTGTGTGTGTGTGTGTGTGTGTGTGTGTGTGTGTGTGTGTGTGTGTGTGTGTGTGTGTGTGTGTGTGTGTGTGTGTGTGTGTGTGTGTGTGGTGTGTGTGTGTGTGTGTGTGTGTGTGTGTGTGTGTGTGTGGGGTGTGTGTGTGTGTGTGTGTGTGTGTGTGTGTGTGTGTGTGTGTGTGTGTGTGTGTGTGTGTGTGTGTGTGTGTGTGGTGTGTGTGTGTGTGTGTGTGTGTGTGTGTGTGTGTGTGTGTGTGTGTGGTGTGTGTGTGTGTGTGTGTGTGTGGTGTGTGTGTGTGTGTGTGTGTGTGGTGTGTGTGTGTGTGTGTGTGTGTGTGTGTGTGTGTGTGTGTGTGTGTGTGTGTGTGTGTGTGGTGTGTGGTGTGTGTGTGTGGGTGTGTGTGTGTGTGTGTGTGTGGTTGTGTGTGTGTGTGTGTGTGTGTGTGTGTGGTGTGTGGTGTGTGTGTGTGTGTGTGTGTGTTGTGTGTGTGTGTGGTGTGTGTGTGTGTGTGGTGTGTGTGTGTGTGTGTGTGTTGTGTGTGTGTGTGTGTGTGTGTGTGTGTGTGTGTGGTGTGTGTGTGGTGTGTGTGGTGTGTGTGTGTGTGTGTGTGTGTGTGTGTGTGTGTGTGTGTGTGTGTGCGTGTGCGTGCGTATGTGCGCGCACACAAGCACCCGTCACATGGTTACTAAAAGGCCAAAATGTTCTATATATCGTATGTATTATATTATACATACATTGTATATCATACACTATGACATTTTCGTTCGTAGATGGTCTTCTAAATGTACATACATACTTATATAATTGCTGCTTCTTGCTTCATCGGCACTACCTGTCATTGTCAGTGTCGTCGTTTTAGTCGCCTTGATATACCATCGTCTGGACGATTTGTTATGCTATACGGTAATGATCGGTTGGAATAAAGTTGATGCTAGTCATAGCAGCACAATTCTCGTTGTTCATGTCTGCACTTTTCACATCCACTATACCCCCTCACGTACATGTTTCCCCACCCAGAAATAGTAGTCATGTCCCCGTTTTCGTCATAATTGTACCTACTGAGGCGACGTAGACTTTCGGAGGATCTAAATAGAAAATAGAAGCGAAATATAGGATTTGGCTTTTAAACTCAAAATATGTGTCCACAAGACGGATAGTGTTTTCAACCAACAATATTTCGAACATTCATATTCAATGAGAAACCATCTCGAACAAACCAGGAACAATCAAAGGGATCCTGAACAAACCAATGAAATTCAACTCGTTTCTCAATAGTTGCAAAATACTCCGAACTAAACTTTACAATCGGATTTGTAAATTTCCCATCGAAATCACTGTTCGTATAGCCTAAATTCTGACTAGCAACCAGTTTGAACAAAATAATGCTCTGAGCTGAGCTATGCCATCAAAGTCGGATTTCACAAAAGCTTTATTTAATTAGCCTAATTTTGCCACTTGAAAAGTTTTAGCAAACATTTCAATATCAATGTGGATGTCAGAGATATGTGATATACACCACGCCTTCAATGAGTTAAACAGTATCACATATAGCCTACTGAAATATCATATAGTCAGTAATGCCTCTCTCCATCTACGTGTTTCTCCCAACACTCCGTACTGAATATGACTGGGAGTAGTGATAGTGGTTAAACACCACATTAAGTAAGACAGAGAGTGTTAAAAAGAACTACATACTGTAGAATTTAAATTATATTACAACATCTTTAATCTATTTAGACACATTTACTCACTCAGATAGACTATTAATATAAGTTCCGGAACAGAGACATATATGAGTACAGTCTCTTTTTACTATCGTACTTAGTTTACCAGTTTCCGGAATATATCTTGAATAAACTGTTTACCTGACAAAATGGCCACCTACTTTAACTCCCCCCCCCCCCACCCTTTTCTTTACATCTACATATTACTCCGAATACTCAATGCTGAGTATAACAGGGAGGCGCTTGTCAGAGACAGTTGTTAGACATCTCATTAAGTGAGACAGAGAGTGTTTGAAAGAACTACATGTACATGCTAAGGTTTAACTCAATCATTAGTGTTACATGAGTGGCACAATGGCCAGCCGCTCAGCAAAAATGGTTAAGCTGATGCTGGACTGTACATAGTATGAGGGAGAGGCATTCTAATGCCGTTTTGTTGGGGGGGGGGGCGACCACTGCAACCACAAGTTTTGTCCTGCCGACACTTGAAACGAAAAAGACATGCTTGCCATCAATTTGCTTACCAGTTTTGGTAATATAATTAACAGTACTTTTCTTGATGTTACAGTATCCAGATGTTGCTGAAATTAATGGTAACATGCTCTACGGGCCGTTGTCTAATGTTGTTAAAACTTGTGGTATAAATCATATGTATTGTATGGGTTTTTTTTGGGCATGTTATTATTTACTATTGATTTGCAATTAAATATGATTAAACTGAAATATGCAGTAGACACTCCATTTCGCTCGCCCATATGGTTCGCCGGAGGCGAGAGTCAATAAGCTCAATCATCCTATTCCAGAAGCATCCATGCTTCTTTAAGTTCTTTTATATGCCCGGTGAATAACGCCGATACACGAAACATCGGCTTATATTCGCATCCGAAAGACGGTTATTATTATTAGGGTCAGACGGGGTCTACATGCGAGGGGTTCGACATTAGAGGAAAATAAATATGGTACGGTAAGAAATGGATTTTATCATAGTAAAAGCGCGGGTAATGCTGTCAAAACACGAATGTTGTCAACAAAAAGAAATCTTCTAATTTATTGAATCTGTAAGTGTGTATCATGCTTTGTAATCTGTTTGACAATGTAGATATTTGAGAACGAGTACATGAGCATATAATGTGGTTAAATGTTCGATATATCGAGTTGTTGAAGATTTATAATTGCAAATATTCGACCATAACCAATTCGGACCATGGCTGATTCGGAACACAGATCATTAGATAAAATAGTTTCCGTTTGATTTGTGCAGGGCACACCCTGGAGCATTATCGTACAAACTTAGTATGTGGTGGTAGATAAGACCACACGAATTTCCTTGGTAGATAACAGTACTCAATTCTGCAACCTCCTCGAACGAGACAAATAACTTTCTCACATATCATTTTATTAATTGTCTTTGATAGCGAGCAAACTCATGGCCCTGATAATAGCAGTGAAAGGTGAGATCAAACAATGAAGTGCTAAACCACTTGTCCACAGAGATCACTCGACCACAGCGATCACTCGACTACATAGATCACTCAACCACAGAGATCACTTGTCCACAGAAATCACTGGACCACAGAGATCACTTGTCCACACAGATCACTCGACCACAGAGGTCACTCGACTACAGAGATCACTCGTCCACAGAGATCACTCGACCACAGAGATCACATGACTACAGAGATCACTTGACCACAGAGATCACTTGTCCACAGAGATCACTCGACCACAGAGATCACTCGACCACAGAGGTCACTCGACCACAGAGATCACATGACTACAGAGATCACTTGACCACAGAGATCACTTGTCCACAGAGATCACTCGACCACAGAGATCACTCGACCACAGAGATCACTTGACCACAGAGATTACTCAACCACAGAGATCAGTGTTATAACGATGGAGACTCAGTACCAGTAGTATCATAAATTGCCCTATTTTCGTTCCCCACCTATTTTCGTTCCCCACCCATTTTCGTTCCCCACCCACCTGTGTTTGACTTTGTGAATTAAGTCATCGCTGTCGGTAATAGGTGCTTGGTTGATATGCTACACGCTAGAACTGCCAAACAGGAAAATGATAAAAAAAACAAACATAAATATTCATATTATATTTCGAAAATGTGTAAATGTCGATATTTTCAATAATGTAATTCACGTGTACACCTAACAATCCATTAAACAGATGTATGTATATAGAAATATGTGTTTGCTTTTGTAACGGGCGAAGCCTCAAGGATTACTTTGCAAGGTCACATGCCAATTATGTAAAAATGCCCGAAAACACATTTCTATGACATGTAGTGTATACATGATATTTGATTGTTGTCTGAAAGCAGGTCCTTTTTTGGAATCCATGTTGAATTCACATGTGAGTGATATTGTAGTTGTGCAATCTGAATTTAGTCAAGCACATTAAGCGCTAGAGTGATCACATTACATAGTATTTCATCTGCTATAAAAGATATTCACCTTAGAGGTCCGAAAACTAGTATGGCCATGAAAATATATCACAAGCTGTTGATAAGCAATGTTGACATCAGTAGTTGATAAGCAATGTTGTCATCAGTAGTTGATAAGCAATGTTGACATCAGTAGTTGATAAGTAATGTTGACATCAGTAGTTGATAAGCAATGTTGACATCAGTAGTTGATAGGCAATGTTGACATCAGTAGTTAATAGGCAATGTTGACATCAGTAGTTGATAGGTAATGTTGACACCAGTAGTTAATAGGCAATGTTGACATCAGTAATTGATAGGTAATGTTGACATCAGTAGTTGATAGGTAATGTTGACAGCAGTAGTTAATAGGCAATGTTGACATCAGTAATTGATAGGTAATGTTGACACCAGTAGTTGATAGGTAATGTTGACACCAGTAGTTGATAGGTAATGTTGACATCAGTAATTGATAGGTAATGTTGACACCAGTAGTTGATAGGTAATGTTGACATCAGTAATTGATAGGTAATGTTGACATCAGTAATTGATAGGTAATGTTGACATCAGTAGTTGATAGGCAATGTTGACATCAGTAATTGATAGGTAATGTTGACATCAGTAGTTGATAGGCAATGTTGACATCAGTATGTTGATAAGCAATGTTGACATCAGTATCTGTGTGTCTGTATGTAACAACCCTCCATCAAACATAGAGGGTGTCTAAGATGTTACTGCGTGTCTGTATGTAGCAACCCTCCATCAAACATAAGGGTGTCTAAGATGTTACTGCATGTCTGTATGTAGCAACCCTCCATCAAGCATAGAGGGTGTCTAAGATGTTACTGCGTGTCTGTATGTAGCAACCCTCCATCAAACATAAGGGTGTCTAAGATGTTACTGCATGTCTGTATGTAGCAACCCTCCATCAAACATAAGGGTTAAGCATGTCTAAGATGTTACTGCGTGTCTGTATGTAGCAACCCTCCACCAAACATAACAGTGTCTAAGATGTTACTGCGTGTCCGTATGTAGCAACCCGCCATCAAACATCAATGTCAGCAAAAGGATCTACATAATTATTTTATACTTTCTTCTCAATCCTGTTGACACACTGTATATTATAAAAGACAATGTATGTACATATATTTAAATAAAATATTGTTTAATCTAAACATCAGTGTGTCTAAGGGGATACTAGTATTTAGCAATGCTTGCATGTATCTGGTAACCTTATATCAAACATCAGGGTGTCTAAGGGGATACTAGTATTTAACAATGCTTGCATGTTATCTGGTAACCTTATATCAAACATCAGTATCTAAGGGGATACTAGTATTTAGCAATGCTTGCATGTATCTGGTAACCTTATATCATACATCAGTGTGTCTAAGGGGATACTAGTATTTAACAATGCTTGCATGTATCTGGTAACCTTATATCATACATCAGTGTGTCAAGGGGATACTAGTATTTAACAATGCTTGCATGTATCTGGTAACCTTATATCATACATCAGTGTGTCAAGGGGATACTAGTATTTAACAATGCTTGCATGTATCTGGTAACCTTATATCAAACATCATGGTGTCAAGGGGATACTAGTATTTAGCAATGCTTGCATGTATCTGGTAACCTTATATCAAACATCATGGTGTCAAGGGGATACTAGTATTTAGCAATGCTTGCATGTATCTGGTAACCTTATATCATACATCATGGTGTCAAGGGGATACTAGTATTTAGCAATGCTTGCATGTATCTGGCAACCTTATATCAAACATCATGGTGTCAAGGGGATACTAGTATTTAGCAATGCTTGCATGTATCTGGTAACCTTATATCAAACATCATGGTGTCAAGGGGATACTAGTATTTAGCAATGCTTGCATGAATCTGGTAACCTTATATCAAACATCATGGTGTCAAGGGGATACTAGTATTTAGCAATGCTTGCATGTATCTGGTAACCTTATATCATACATCATGGTGTCAAGGATATACTAGTATTTAGCAATGCTTGCATGTATCTGGTAACCTTATATCAAACATCATGGTGTCAATGGGATACTAGTATTTAGCAATGCTTGCATGTATCTGGTAACCTTATATCAAACATCATGGTGTCAAGGGGATACTAGTATTTAGCAATGCTTGCATGTATCTGGTAACCTTATATCAAACATCAATGTGTCAAGGGGATACTAGTATTTAGCAATGCTTGCATGTATCTGGTAACCTTATATCAAACATCAGTGTGTCTAAGGAGATACTAGTATTTAACAATGCTTGCATGTATCTGGTAACCTTATATCAAACATCAGTGTATCTAAGGGGATACTAGTATTTAGCAATGCTTGCATGTATCTGGTAACCTTATATCATACATCAGTGTGTCTAAGGGGATACTAGTATTTAACAATGCTTGCATGTATCTGGTAACCTTATATCATACATCAGTGTGTCTAAGGGTATACTAGTATTTAGCAATGCTTGCATGTATCTGGTAACCTTATATCAAACATCACGTGTGTCTAAGGGGATACTAGTATTTAACAATGCTTGCATGTATCTGGTAACCTTATATCATACATCAGTGTGTCAAGGGGATACTAGTATTTAACAATGTTTGCATGTATCTGGTAACCTTATATCAATCATCAGTGTGTCTAAGGGGATACTAGTATTTAGCAATGCTTGCATGTATCTGGCAACCTTATATCAAACATCATGGTGTCAAGGGGATACTAGTATTTAACAATGCTTGCATGTATCTGGTAACCTTATATCATACATCAGTGTGTCAAGGGGATACTAGTATTTAACAATGTTTGCATGTATCTGGTAACCTTATATCAATCATCAGTGTGTCTAAGGGGATACTAGTATTTAGCAATGCTTGCATGTATCTGGCAACCTTATATCAAACATCATGGTGTCAAGGGGATACTAGTATTTAGCAATGCTTGCATGTATCTGGTAACCTTATATCAATCATCAGTGTGTCTAAGGGGATACTAGTATTTAACAATGCTTGCATGTATCTGGTAACCTTATATCAATCATCAGTGTGTCTAAGGGGATACTAGTATTTAACAATGCTTGCATGTATCTGGTAACCTTATATCATACATCAGTGTGTCAAGGGGATACTATAGTCTAGATGCCAGCCAATGATATATATATGCATAACCTAACTTTGGAGTACACACAAAATGTTTTGGTATCAAAATGTTTAGGAAGAAGTCCTCTCTTAGAATCTGTTGTATGACACTTTGTCACCGTTGAGCATTTTGAAATAATCCAAGATGGCCGCCAAAAATTGATACTGTCTGTATCTTTATATATCTTCATAGTTATGTTATTTTGAGGATATAAATGTGCAAAGTAATGTGTTTTGTGTTACTAGGGTATTTTGTATCTTATCAATACGTGCATATGAAATCCAAATCTAAGATGGCCACCAAAATGGCTGCTGAAAATGTTTCTTTTAAAAATTGTTCATTTTGAATTATTTATGCAAAATACCTACTGCAATCACTGGAACTAAATGGAATTATGATGCTATATTTCATAATCTATCAAAATGAGTAAAACTTAGGAAATAATACATCCACTATAAAAAAGTAATAAATATGTAAAAATGTATATCCTAAGCACATATACGGAACAGGTGGTATGTGTAACGTTGTACAAGAAGAAGATTTATTATGAGGGACACCAACTTATTTTATTTGGTGTGTTTCCTTGTAAGACTTCAAAACAAAGCAGCACAAAGTCGGACAGCCAACTTGGCTGGAATATCTTATAAAGCCAGTCATGATAATGATGTTGTTCATCCGAGCAGAACGTGAATGGGCCCTCCACCTACCTGCAGTAACTGCCATGATGTCATATTTCTTTGCAGCAGGACACATCAATTATGCCAGGTATGGTCTCTTATTACCTACGATCGGTGGAAAAACTCCCCGAAAGTTAGGCTAATTTCATTGCCGGTGAACATGTCATGAGACACCAGGGTTGTGGAAGGGGCTGTGGTCGGACATGTTTATTGAAACAACCTTTATGAGGTATGGACATGGGCCAGGTGGTCTTATTGGAATCACCTTGAAAGACGAATCTGTCAAGCGGTGGGCCCTAAGTCTGCATACCTGCAGTCTTCTCTTGCAAGACATCAAACGCATGAGAGATACTGATGCGTCTACCACTGTCACTAAACATAAAGAGGAGGGAAATGCCCGCATATAAGCTGATAGTGAAGACCGTATTAAGATTCGCAAGAAGTTAGAAATGTCAATACACCCCATGCAATCCGACGAACATCCTGAAGGAGTAGTACATATTGTTTCTGGGAAGATCAGTTCAAACCTGGTGAATGTAGACAATGCTGTGACAATAGGAAATAAACAAATGGAAATGTTTGAATGTTCTTAGCCAGAAGGGTTTAATGCAACCATCACAAATAAAGTGGTTACAATGAAGATTAATAAGAAGAATGTGAAAATTGATGAAACTGCAATTATATATGACACACAATTGATTTACAGCCGAGTTATTGGACTACTGTCACCAAGAGCAGTGGATTTGAAAGACATAATGTCTCATGAGCTTGCACCAGTCCCCACAGCTATGTTCGATGACAATGGCGACATGAGGATAGCAACTTCAAAATATATCCTTAAGAAGAAACTCCAGATTACGCAGCCTACCAGATCAGCTGAGAAACCAGATACAATTGTGGTTGATGGTTGCGCAATTTTGTGGTGCATTTACTGGCCAAAGACTGGTACTATTCAAAACTACTTAAATGGATTCTGGAGTTACATATCATTACTCTTGCGCACAAGCAATGTCTTCTTGGTATTTGATAGATACTTCCAATACAGTATCAAGAGCTGCACGAGAATAGGAAGAGCGGATCCACAATTCATAGCATATAAGTTGACACACGAAACTCCATTACCAAAACAATCGAAACTCCATTACCAAAACAATCGACAGTCTTCACAAATACAGAGAATAAGGTACAGTTGAAAAACCTAATATCTGAAGACCTGACACAGATAGCGCTCACATATACTGGATCTAGTAAAAGTTTGATGATAACTGGATCTTCTGATGTTCCTTTAGAAATACAAATGGGTGTTCCTGTTTCCCGTTATGATATAAGAACAAGTCATGAGGAAGCAGATGTTATCATCACTCAACAAGCAGTATATGCCGCAACACAAGGGGCCACATGTGTTAAAGTTATATGTGACGACACTGATATCATCGTGCTTCTCCTTCACTTCTATTCCCTGACTAATAAATTGTATTCCATGATGTTGATGGAGGGTACTAGTGGTGAACGGACGATGGTCGATATCGAGGCAACTGCAGCAAAACACCAATTGGTCATACCAAGTTTACTAGCTGCCCATGCACTTACAGGATGCGACACCGTAGCGAGATTGACCGGTATTGGCAAACTCAAGGTTATCAAACAATTAGAAAAGGGAACAGAAATCAGACTTCTAGGTGAACTTGATTGTAGCACTGATGAGGTAGTAACCGAAGCCACCACTTTCATCGCTGGATGCTATGGAAATGCAGGAAATAGCATGTCTGATGTACGTTATGAAGTGTGGAAGACAAAGGTTGGAAGAAAAGCAATGAGGAAGATGCCAACACTTCAGACACTCCCACCAACGTCCAAGTCATTTCGAGAAAATGTCAAGCAGGCCCATTTTCAAACATGTGTATGGAAGTCGTCACTGAATCCCATTCCACCAGACCTTGATGCTGAGCAGTTTGGATGGAGAAAAGACATACCATCAAAAGTACTTGTTCCTGTAACAGTACCAGTTAGACAACAAAACACCAGCTCCACCATGCGTCATGAAGCTCATCAGCTGTAGCTGTAGTTCTGAAACTTCTTGTATTACAAATAGATGTATTACAAATCTAGCATGTACACTATTTTGCAAATGTAATGAAACTAGTAATTGTGAAAACAAGTGTACCAAAGAAGCATTATTGGACGATGACAGTGATAATCGCGATTCTGAAAGTGACACAGAACGTTGAACATATTCGTTTCACTACACAGTGTATATCACGTGTGTATAAATAGAAAATGTATAATAAATATTGTGTACGTATTCAAAACATAAACAGTATAATAAATACAAAGATATGATGTGACAATATATGTCAATAATTATGTGCATTGTTTAAAAAAATAAATGACTTCAATACCTTGTACTATATTCAAATGATATCATTTTCAAGGCTACGGGTACATGTATACTCTTTGTTTTGAATACAACATGTATTGAAAAGTTAAGTTGAAATATTAGTTTATATTCTAAGTCACTACTATTAGCTAAGATTTGAATATACAATTGTCCAATTTACCATTGTTGAAACAGTGATAAAAATACAGTTTTCATACTTTGGCGGCCATTTTGTCGGCCATTTTGGGATTTAGAACCTGCCTATAAATACCTTTGAGTCTATAAATACAATAATAACACAAGTCATACCATTATGTATGATTTAGGGTATGTGAAATAACTATTAAGACGAAATACAAAGGTTAGACCGCTTTATAATTTTTGGCGGCCATCTTGGATTATTTCAAAATGCTCAAGGGTGACAAAGTGTCATACAACATATTCTAAGAGAGGACTTCTTCCTGAACAATTTGATACCAAAACAATTTGTGTGTACTCCAAAGTTAGGTTACCCCCTTTGGCATCTGGACTAATATGTAGTCCAGTGGTAACACGCTGGACTGGTAATCCAGGGATCGCAGGTTCGATTCCCCGTCTGACCCTAATAAAATTAAGTCTTTCAGATGGGACGTTAAACCGAGGTCTCGTGTCGGTGCTTTACACCGTGCACGTAAAAGAACCAGAGGAGATTCTGGAATGGGTCTCTGTCTGTATCATTGCACTATCTTCCAAAAATCTAAAATGACTAATCTCTTCAGGAGGCGTCGCTTATATGGACAACCGGTAGCGACGATAACTAAACGTAAAGCACACACACATGTATAGTAATTTAATAATCATAATTAGAAGCGATAGTGGAATAAAATTGCTAGCATTTTGTGCAAAGGAAACAACGATAAAAACAGAGGTAAACACTTAATAGGACCTATCTACATGTAGGGAGTATTCAGGGACAATAACTGACCGATGTCTCTCATTATGGACACGCATTTCTCTGCTGTATCCACATTATTGAACTACAAACAAGCCAACTAGACCTATAGTCGACAAGAAATAAGTTTAAATTGAAATAACACCTAATACCATCATTTATCCAAGGAGAAGACATTTAGATACTACAATGGTCGTTTTTCAAAACCGCCCACAATTCTGTACCCAGAGTAACACTACACGTCATATTGGAGTGTAGAACTGGAAAAACTTACTGACACCGCTGCCCAAAGCTAGACGAGGCAAATAATTATTGGAGTGGAAAACTGGAGAAACTTACTGACACGCTGCCCAAAGCTAGACCACAGGGATTCGGCACGTTTGGAGGTTCTAATATATATATTTAAGTATATATACTAGTACCCCCAAACGTGCCGAATCCCTGTGAGCTAGACGAGGCACATAATTACATCGCTTATGAGAGAACCACATATCGGACGATCTAGTAACAGCGTCTCTACGCGGCGTCCATTTTGGATGACCTCACGATTAAGTTATGTCCGGGCTTATCGGATAATGTACATCTTATAATTCGAACATAATGCGACATATGTACGCTATTATATATCCGGAGCGTTAACATCGTCGCATAAAAATGTTCTTCGAAGACACTAGAGTACGTCAGAATAATCGGTACCCGGTGGCCCCGATACAGTAACAGAGTGAAAGTGGTGTATAAGAAAACGAAGCGACTACACTACACTACATACCCGATTGCACCGACCAATGAGAGACACCAATGGGAACGAACCGCTCTATAAATAGCGAGCGCGTACGTTTCTATAAAGAACGACTACGAATCGATCTATAAATAGCGATTACGTACGCTTCTATAAATATCGACCGATTAGAAGGGACTTAAATCTATAAAAGACGGCGTAACTTTAGTTAGCGTCATTAGAGTTTCTACGCTCGAACAACCAACATGAATAGATGCGAACTAAGCCTTGGCAACGGTCGTTACGTACGGGTGAACGAATGGAAAGGGGAACTTAGAGTCGACTTACGAGAATGGCGAGACGACAAACCGACGAAAAAGAGCATTAGTTTAACCTGGATGCGATGGAAGAACTTGGTTGATCAGATAGAGTTTGTGGACAAGGTCTTAGAGAACAGAGAAGCGTTTGAAACGCATTTGGGCGGAAACGTAAACCTTACCGTGCAGGAGGGGAACGTGTGCGTGGATATCAGACAGTACTGGAAGCCCGAGACGGAGGTGGTGCCTACAAAAAAGGGGCTATGTTTAAGGCCCTTTGAATATAAACGATTGAAGGAACTGATACCCGAGATTGGAAAGACGTTACCCGAATTGGACGCTGTGGTACCGTGCGCCCTAAGGAGCGATCACATGAACCAATTAGTAGCGGCGCAGTGTCCGGAATGTAACCCGAATGACGTTGTAAACTGGTAAATAACGCTCTAAAATGGTATGAACTCGTAAAAATAGCAACCAATGGGCTACAAGTTCTAAAAATAATCACCAATCGCAAACGTTGAAGTTGTATATAATTGGGCCGTTTTTCGATAACACCGCACTTCCGAAGTCAGTGGCTAACCATCAACATGAACATTATCGATCAGAGCGATTCAACCAAAGTGTCTGAGATGATGTTTTACGAAGATTAACTGCAGAGTATTGAACACTGGTCGAAACAGATCGAACCGAATAAAATGTCTTTGGCTAAAGCGGGCTTCTGTTATACCGGAAGCGCCGATAAAGTTACCTGTTTCTCTTGCGGTGTGAAGGTGATGTCGTGGGAGCCCTCGGATCAGCCGTGGGAGAACACGAAAAATGGTCTCCGGCGTGTATATACTTGAAAATGACTGGCTACAAAAATGGAGATACCGGCTCGTTCGCTCCCGGATTTATCCCGGCCAGTAAGAACGCACCAGTTACATTTAGACACAATACTGGATTTAGTTTCGGTACACAGGCTCCCTCACGAGGCCATGGAGCGTTTGCGTTAGATGGACAGCAAACTAACAAAACTTCATCATTCGGACCAAACAGCGTTACTGGAGCTAATTTGTTTGTTAGACGTTAGACATGTTTGGACTCGTGCGCGTGACAATGTCTTTAATTAATGACTTGGAATGGTGGTTTAGATATAGACAGTTGAGGAGAGAAGCCGAGGAGGGCGCGGATAGACTTATCGAAATATTAGAAATATATGTAGAACCATTGTATGCCACTGTGTTATAAAATAATGTACATATAATAAAAATGTAAATTTACGCGCGCCTTTGTTGTATTTGTAGGAATATTATATATATTGTATACAAATTATAGATTGTGGTCGTCCAAATGTCCGTATTATACCGAGATTCTGATTACTTTAGACGCTACCGTTCCCTTCTTAGGTCGCTAAAGATACAAACATAATAGTTACTTTGCGCGTTACATACGGTTTCATAGGAGATAGCGGCTATTTATAGTAAACGTCATCGTTTATTACTAGGAAGAGGTGACATAGCTAAAGTATGTACACAATTACCTCCCTTTACAATGTTATCGTTATTTTATATCATTTCAATGGTAACTGTTATCGTTTCAATATTTGCCATTGTTACCAAATTATGAATATGTATTGTTAGAAACTTTCGTGTCATTTCAATATGTGTCATTGTTGTTTTTCCGTTATAATTGATTATAAATTTGATTTATGTAAATAAAAGTATATCGGAATACAATGTATTACGTATTTTCTGAACTTTAACAATACCGCGCGTGCGGGGTAATGTTAGTAAACTATGACCAAAACACGATGTTTGTAGATATGGGGAGATAGTGTGTATATTTAGTAGCAATGTACGCAGATATGGTGCCATAGTGTGTATATCTTGTAGTAATATACATATATATGGTGATATAGTGTGTATATATTGTGGTAATGAACGTATATATGGTGAGATAGTGCGTATATCTTGTAGTAATGGATGTAGATATGGTGAGATAGTGCGTATATCTTGTAGTAATGGATGTAGATATGGTGTGATAGTGTGTATATCTTGTAGTAATGTACGTAGATATGGTGAGATAGTGTGTATATCTTGTAGTAATGTACGTAAATATTGTGAGATAGTGGATATATCTTGCAGTAATGTACGTAGATTTGGTGAGATAGTGCGTATATTTAGTAGCAATGTACGTATATATGGGGAGATAGTGTGTATATCTTGTAGAAATGTACGTAGATATGGTGATATAGTTTGTATATATGGTAGTAATGTACGTAGATATGGTGAGATAGTGTGTATATCTTGTAGTAATATACGTAGATATGGTGATATAGTGCGTATATCTTGTAGTAATGTACGCATATATGGTACGATAGTGTATATATCTTGTAGTAATGTAAGTAGATATGTTGAGATAGTGAATAATTTATTGTAGTAATGTACGTAGATATGGTGCGATAGTGTGCATATCTTGTAGTAATATACGTAGATATGGTGAGATACTGTGTATATCTTGTAGTAATGTACGTAGATTTGGTGAGATAGTGCGTATATTTAGTAGCAATGTATGTATATATGGTGAGATAATGCGTATATCTTGTAGAAATGTACGTATATATTGTGCGATAGTGTGTATATTGTGTAGCAATGTACATAGATATGGTGATATAGTGCGTATATCTATTAGTAATGAACGTATATATGGGGCGATAGTGCGTATATTTAGTAGCAATGTACGTATATATGGTGAGATAGTGCGTATATCTTGTAGAAATGTACGTAGATATGGTGAGATAGTGGATATATATTGTAGTAATGAATGTATATATGGTGAGATAGTGAATAATTTCTTGTAGTAATGTACATAGATATGGTGAGATACTGTATATATCTTGTAGTAATGTACGTAAATATTGTGAGATAGTTTGTAGATATTGTAGTAATGTAAGTAGATATGGTGCGATAGTGTATCTTGTAGTAATGAGATACTGTGTATATCTTGTAGTAATGTACGTAGATATTGTGAGATAGTGGATATATCTTGTAGTAATGTACGTAGATTTGGTGAGATAGTGTGTATATCTTGTAGAAATGTACGTAGATATGGTGAGATAGTGGATATATATTGTTGTAATATACGCAGATATGTTGATATAGTGCGTATATATTATAGTAATGTATGTAGATATGGTGAGACAGTGCGTATATCTTGTAGTAATGTACGTATATATAGTGAGATAGTGTGAATATCTTGTAGTAATGTACGTAGATATGGTGAGATAGTGCGTATATCTTGTAGTAATGTACGTAGATATGGTGATATAGTGTGTACAGGGTTTCCAGGGTTTTTCTTTCTGAGAGCCACCATCAATGTTTAATTTCATCAACAAGTATAGAGATTATGTATCTAGTCTATTTCTTAGTTTTGTTTTGATGAGGTTCTGTACGCTAAATCCCCTCTCACACTCTACGTTTGAGACGGGGATGCACAACAGCTTGTAAGCAACAGATGCCACAATTGGGTACAGTTGTTTCTTTCTTAGAACAATTTGACACACACTATTTATATCATTCGCCACTTTCGAATGAGTTGTTATTATGTCTTTTCTGAATCGCAGGTGTTCATCTCTCAAGTCCTCATTGTTCAAATGTTCACTGACAATATCCAAACAGTTGTTCAACATTTCACCTTCATTTACAAAGACAGATGGATCAAACATTTCACAAAACCCTCTTAGAACTTTGCTGCCCCCACTGTCAGCAAATCTGGCTTCCAAATTGTCCAATACATTTCCCCCAAATTTATTTATGACTAATTAATATACTTCTGAATGCGTCGCCCCGATTAACTAGGGGGCAACGATACATAAATGTATTAAACAAGGGGACAGCAATAAATAATATATCAAAATTAATACCAGTAGACACATTTTTCTCCGTTATCGGCAATTATCACGGGGTTGAATGATCACGGTAACGAATCATGCTTGAGTACGAATCGATTTGCAACATATTGCGATTTTATAATTGATTAAAAATATATACATGGCAATGTTTATCGGGGCAATTGTCTACACAAAAATGTAAGCCGCAATATAACAACAGCAATCACTTTACATTCATTTAAATAGAAACTTAAAGAATAATAAACTGCCATTCAGTGGCGCATTTTTTCGACCGGTGTAGAGCCTACTGTAGAGGAATGATAATTCACGTTCCATTCGCGTGCCGTTATAATAATTGTTTAGAGGGAAACAGAGATGGTAACACGCTGGACTGGTAAAACAGGGATTTTTGTAAATGAATTTGTCATATTTGCTGCCTTGCCTTGCACACTGTACAGTACATACACGATGTCTTTGCATCATACACTAGCCAAGTTCTATTATATTTCCACTCGTCACGAAAATTCGTACACGCAGTAACGGTTGTCCTTGGAAAGGAACATGACGCGTGTTCATTCATTGTGATGACATTACACACTTCACTTTCAACGGTCTGTTTATCATGTTTATTAGTCAAGAAATCCGAAATTTTTCTTACTTTCTGAAAATCTGCATTTTAATTAAGTGTCGTTTATTTTTTGTTTGGCAAAATTACAACAATACATTCTAATGATTTTTCTTAATCATCGTTAATTATATCTTGTTTGTACCGGCCTTCATTGTCTATTATCTTCTTGTTTTTCAAAGTTAAATTTGTACCGGGATAAAGTGATAAGACCGGCGGGTTACATCAAACAGACTCCAATAAACACTCGACATTACTGGTTAATCCGCTAATTGATCCATGTGCAGCCCAGGTGTTTACACGCGCGGTTTATGACAATTGGCGTGTGTATTCCACACCTCGGAGGTTGCATAGAATGTGTCAACAAGTTTATGGGATTTTAGAGAAATATAAAAATTGTAATATGCGAAGATTATATTTTTTTGCCACTTTTTTATTTTTTTCGCCAAAAACGAATTTGGCGAATTACAACGGAAACCCTACACAGTGTAGATCTTGTAGTAATGAACGTATATATGGTGAAATAGTGTGTAGATCTTGTAGTAATGAATGTAGATAGTGTGAGATAGTGCGTATATCTTGTAGTAATGTACGTAGATATGGTGATATAGTGTGTATATCTTGTAGTAATGTACGTAAATATGGTGAGATAGTGGATATAAAAATTGTTTTAAAGGGACACATCAATTTTTTTTTATCGGATTAACGACACAAACATGCGATTGTAGCGACGCATATCGAAATGACGGAAACAAAAACTGAAATAACAATGACAAAAATTGAAAGGCTAGTGTCAGAAACTGAAACTCTCGTGTCAGAAACTGAAACGCTCGTGTCAGAAACTGAAACGCTAGTGTCAAAAACTGAAACGAACTCTACGGAGAATTACGTGTTAACGGGTAAAGACTGAAACGCTAATGACAGAAACTGAAACACTCGTGTCAGAAACTGAAACGCTAGTGTCAAAAACTGAAACGCTCGTGTCAGAAACTGAAACGCTCGTGTCAGAAACTGAAACGCAACTGTCAAAAAATTGAAACGTTATATACAAAAACTGAAACGCTACGGCGTAATACATGTTCTGACGACCTAATGCTATGGTAAGGTCCATGTTTTGTGTTGGAAGATGCGGGATGTATGTAAATATGGTGCGATAGTGCGTATATCTTGTAGTAATATATGTAGATATGGTGATATAGTGCGTATATCTTGTAGTAATATATGTAGATATGGTGATATAGTGCGTATATCTTGTAGTAATGAACGTATATATGATGCGATAATGTGTAGATCTTGTAGTAATGAACGTATATATGGTGAGATAGTGAATAATTTCTTGTAGTAATGTATGTAGATATAGTGAGATACTGTGTATATCTTGTAGTAATGTATGTAGATTTGGTGAGATAGTGCGTATATTTAGTAGCAATGTACGTATATATGGGGAGATAGTGTGTATATCTTGTAGAAATGTATGTAGATATGGTGAGATAGTGGATATATATTGTAGTAATGTATGTAGATATGGTGATATAGTGTGTATATCTTGTAGTAATGAATGTATATATGGTGAGACAGTGTGTATATCTTGTAGTAATGTATGTATATATAGTGAGATACTGTGTATATCTTGTAGTAATGTACGTAGATTTGGTGAGATAGTGGATATATATTGTTGTAATGAACGTATATATAGTGAGATAGTGTGTATATCTTGTAGTAATGTACGTAGATATGGTGAGATACTGTGTATATCTTGTAGTAATGTACGTAAATATGGTGAGATAGTGGATATATATTGTAGTAATGTACGTATATATAGTGAGATAGTGTGTATATCTTGTAGTAATGTACGTAGATATGGTGAGATAGTGTGTATATCTTGTAGTAATGTACGTAGATATGGTGAGATAGTGTGTATATCTTGTAGTAATGTATGTAGATATGGTGAGACAGTGTGTATTTATTGGAGTAATGTATGTAGATATGGTGCGATAGTGTGTTTATCTTGTAGTAATGTATGTATATATGGTGATATAGTGTGTAGATCTTGTAGTAATGTATGTACATATTATGAGATAGTGGATATATCTTGTAGTAATGTATGTAGATTTGGTGAGATAGTGTGTATATTTAGTAGCAATGTATGTATATATGGTGAGATAGTGTGTATATCTTGTAGAAATGTATGTAGATATGGTGAGATAGTGGATATATATTGTTGTAATATACGTAGATATGGTGATATAGTGTGTATATCTTGTAGTAATGTACGTAGATATAGTGAGATAGTGTGTATATCTTGTAGTAATGTATGTAGATATGGTGAGACAGTGTGTAGTTATTGGAGTAATGTATGTAGATATGGTGCGATAGTGTGTAGTTATTGGAGTAATGTATGTAGATATGGTGCGATAATGTGTATATCTTGTAGTAATGTACGTAGATAAGGTGAGACAGTGGGTATATCTTGTAGTAATGTACGTAGATATGGTGAGATACTGTGTATATCTTGTAGTAATGTACGTAAATATGGTGAGATAGTGGATATATCTTGTAGGAATGTACGTAGCTATGGTGATATAGTGTGTAGATCTTGTAGTAATGAATGTATATATGGTGAAATAGTGTGTAGATCTTGTAGTAATGAATGTAGATATAGTGAGATAGTGTATATATCTATTAGTAATGTATGTAGATATGGTGAGATAGTGGATTTATATTGGTGTAATATATGTAGATATGGTGCGATAGTGTGTATATCTTGTAGTAATGTACGTAGATATGGTGAGATAGTGTGTATATCGTGTAGTAATGTACGTAGATATGGTGAGACAATGTGTAGTTATTGTAGTAATGTATGTAGATATGGTGCGATAGTGTGTATATCTTGTAGTAATATATGTAGATATGGTGAGATAGTGTGTATATCTTATAGTAATGTATGCAGATATGGTGCGATAGTGTGTATATCTTGTAGTAATATATGTAAATATGGTAATATAGTGTGTATATCTTGTGGTAATGAATGTATATATGGTGAACTAGTGCGTATATCTTGTAGTAATGGATGTAGATATGGTGAGATAGTGTATATATATATTTTAGTAATGTATGTAGATATGGTGAGATAGTGGATATATATTGTAGTACTATATATAGATATGGTGAGATAGTGTGTATATCTTGTAGTAACGTACGTAGATATGGTGATATGGCGTGTATATCTTGTAGTAATGTATATAGATATGGTGAGATAGTGTGTATATTTTGTAGCAATGTTTGTAGATATGGTGAGATAGTGTGTATATCTTATAGTAATGTAGGTAGATATTGTGAGATAGTGTGTATATATGGTAGTAATGTACGTAGATATGGTGTGATAGTGTGTATATCTTGTAGTAATGTACGTAGATATGGTGAGATAGTTTGTAGATATTGTAGTAATGTAAGTAGATATGGTGTGATAGTGTATATATCTTGTAGTAATGTATGTCGATATGTTGAGATAGTGTGTATATATGTTAGTAATGTACATAGATATGGTGCGATAGTGTGTATATTTTGTAGCAATGTTTGTAGATATGGTGACATAGTGTGTATATCTTGTAGTAATGAACGTATATATGGTGCGATAGTGTGTAGATCTTGTAGTAATGTATGCAGATATGGTGATATAGTGTGTAGATCTTGTAGTAATGAATGTATATATGGTGAAATAGTGAATAATTGCTTGTAGTAATGTATGTAGATATGGTGAGATACTGTGTATATCTTGTAGTAAGGTATGTAGATATGGTGATATAGTGTGTAGATCTTGTAGTAATGAATATATATATGGTGAGATAGTGAATAATTTCTTGTAGTAATGTATGTAGATATGATGAGATACTGTGTATATCTTGTAGTAATGTATGTACATATTATGAGATAGTGGATATATCTTGTAGTAATGTATGTAGATTTGGTGAGATAGTGTGTATATCTTGTAGAAATGTATGTAGATATGGTGAGATAGTGGATATATATTGTTGTAATATACGTAGATATGGTGATATAGTGTGTATATATTGTAGTAATGTATGTAGATTTGGTGAGATAGTGTGTATATCTTGTAGAAATGTATGTAGATATGGTGAGATAGTGGATATATATTGTTGTAATATACGTAGATATCGTGATATAGTGTGTATATATTGTAGTAATGTATGTATATATGGTGAGATAGTGTATATATCTTGTAGAAATGTATGTAGATATGGTGAGATAGTGGATATATATTGTTGTAATATACGTAGATATGGTGATATAGTGTGTATATATTGTAGTAATGTATGTATATATGGTGAGACAGTGTATATATCTTGTAGTAATTTATGTATATATATAGTGAGATAGTGTGTATATCTTGTAGTAAAGTACGTATATATGGTGATATAGTGTGTATATCTTGTAGTAATGTATGTAGATATGGTGAGATAGTGTGTATATCTTGTAGTAATGTATGTAGATATGGTTATACAATGTGTAGTTATTGTAGTAATGTATGTAGATATGGTACGATAGTGTGTATATCTTGTAGTAATGTACGTAGAAATGGTGAGATACTGTGTATATCTTGTAGTAATGTATGTAAATATGGTGAGATAGTGGATATATCTTGTAGGAATGTATGTAGATATCGTGATATAGTGTGTAGTTCTTGTAGTAATGAATGTATATATGGTGCAATAGTGTGTAGATCTTGTAGTAATGAATGTAGATATAGTGAGATAGTGTATATATCTATTAGTAATGTATGTAGATATGGTGAGATAGTGGATTTATATTGGTGTAATATATGTAGATATGGTGAGATAGTGTGTATATCTTGTAGTAATGTATGTAGATATGGTGAGATAGTGTGTATATCTTGTAGTAATGTATGTAGATATGGTGAGACAGTGTGTAGTTATTGTAGTAATGTATGTAGATATGGTGCGATAGTGTGTATATCTGGTAGTAATGTACGTAGATATGGGGCGATAGTGTGTATATCTTGTAGTAATGAATGTAGATATTGTGAGATAGTGAATAATTTCTTGTAGTAATGTATGTAGATATGGTGAGATACTGTGTATATATTGTAGTAATGAATGTAGATATGGTGAGATAGTGAATAATTTGTTGTAGTAATGTATGTAGATATGGTGCGATAGTGTGTATATCTTGTAGTAATATACGTAGATATGGTGAGATAGTGTGTATATATGGTAGTAATGTTTGTAGATATGGTGATATAGTGTGTAGATCTTGTAGTAATGAATGTATATATGGTGAAATAATGTGTAGATCTTGTAATAATGAATGTAGATATAGTGAGATAGTGTATATATATATTAGTAATGTATGTAGATATGGTGAGATAGTGGATTTATATTGTTGTAATATACGTAGATATGATGAGATAGTGCGTATATCTTGTAGTAATGTACGTATATATGGTGGGACAGTGGTTAGTTATTGTAGCAATGTATGTAGATATTGTGAGATAGTGTGAGTATATCTTGTAGTAATGTATGTAGATATGGTGAATATACATACATTTGAGACCTTCGTAAATTTATATATAGGATTTAGAAAGCAGACTATTAAAAGCAGTGCAATATTATAATATAGTACTGCGGATGAGGATATGCATAAATCGTGTGCGGGAATACACTATCTAATGTTGTGTTCTTTACGTTTATTTATCGTCTCCAGCGGTTGCCCATACGAGCGACGCCTCCTGAAGAGATTAGTCATTTTAGATATTTGGAGGATAGTGCGATGATACAGACAGAGACCCATTCCAGAGTCTGATATGGTTCTTTTACGTGTAAAATAGCAATACCGGTTCTAACTAGTTTTCTATTTATAGTAACGTATGTCATTGTTATTTATAGCAATACGTTCTGATTGGATGAATATAAAATCGTGTAGTAATGTATGTAGATATGGTGATATAGTGTGTAGATCTTGTAGTAATGAATGTATATATGGTGAGATAGTGAATAATTTCTTGTAATAATGTATGTAGATATGGTGAGATACTGTGTATATCTTGTAGTAATGTATGTATATATGGTGTTATAGTGTGTAGATCTTGTAGTAATGAATGTATATATGGTGAGATAGTGAATACTTTCTTGTAGTAATGTATGTAGATATGATGAGATACTGTGTATATCTTGTAGTAATGTATGTAAATATTGTGAGATAGTGGATATATCTTGTAGTAATGTATGTAGATTTGGTGAGATAGTGTGTATATTTAGTAGCAATGTATGTATATATGGTGAGATAGTGTGTATATCTTGTAGAAATGTATGTAGATAAGGTGAGATAGTGGATATATTGTTGTAATATACGTAGATATGGTGATATAGTGTGTATATATTGTAGTAATGTATGTATATATGGTGAGACAGTGTGTATATCTTGTAGTAATGTATGCATATATATATAGTGAGATAGTGTGTATATCTTGTAGTAATGTTGTAGATATGGTGAGATAGTGTGTATATCTTGTAGTAATGATGTAGATATGGTGAGATAGTGTATTTGTAGTAATGTATGTAGATATGGTGAGATAGTGAATAATTTTTTGTAGTAATGTACGTAGATATGGTGCGATAGTGTCTATATCTTGTAGTAATATACGTAGATATGGTGAGATAGTGTGTATATATGGTAGTAATGTATGTAGATATGGTGATATAGTGTGTAGATCTTGTAGTAATGAATGTATATATGGTGAAATAGTGTGTAGATCTTGTAGTAATGAATGTAGATATAGTGAGATAGTGTATATATCTATTAGTAATGTACGTAGATATGGTGAGATAGTGGATTTATATTGTTGTAATATACGTAGATATGATGAGATAGTGCGTATATCTTGTAGTAATGTACGTATATATGGTGGGACAGTGTGTAGTTATTGTAGCAATGTATGTAGATATTGTGAGATAGTGTGAGTATATCTTGTAGTAATGTATGTAGATATGGTGAATATACATAAATTTGAGACCTTCGTAAATTTATATATAGGATTTAGAAAGCAGACTATTAAAAGCAGTGCAATATTATAATATAGTACTGCGGATGAGGATATGCATAAATCGTGTGCGGGAATACACTATCTAATTTTGTGTTCTTTACGTTTATTTATCGTCGCCAGCGGTTGCCCATACGAGCGACGCCTCCTGAAGAGATTATTCATGTTGGAGGATAGTGCGATGATTCAGACAGAGACCCATTCCAGAGTCTGATATGGTTCTTTTACGTGTAAAATAGCAATACCGGTTCTAACTAGTTTTCTATTTATAGTAACGTATGTCATTGTTATTTATAGCAATACGTTCTGATTGGATGAATATAAATAGCCTGTTCCAACTAGTTTTCTATTTATAGTAACGTAGGTCATTTATAGGATAGGTCTATACGTGTCTGGACATGATTTCGTGACGCCAACGACTGACTGATGCAATATTCCGGAAACTATAAACACGCGCGTCCTTTGCGACTTAAGTATCGGATGCCAAAGTGTAAGGATATTTAGGTAACTATACGAATTATATAATAGAGCATCGCGGCCATCAAAATCTTACGATCGAAATGACGATAATAAATATAATCATTTTATCGGTATAATGAGAATGTGTAGAGGGAGGTAATTGTGTACGGACATTAGCTACGTAATTAGAATTAAGGGTAGATACGGTCATAAATGGAGCGACCCACCCCTAGTCGAATGGACCATTAATAAGCGAGATAGTGTTTTCCCGCCATTTATATCCTCCATTTTGAAAATCGTAGGCGCGGAACGTATAATCGTTTAGTACGATTATCGAAACCCCCGGATAGATAGGACCTATAATAAAGCTTATATAACGAATTTATATCGGTACTTACGGTTTTTCGGATCACTACTTCCGGTATGAGGTCGGACCCTTAATTGAGTCGCGGATGCGTCATTGTCTCTTCGAGATCTTTCCGACGATACCAAACACGGCCAGTTTCCTCGAAAGTTCATTTTTCTTCAAACTTATTTACGATTAAAGGGAGATAATCAGTATTATAGATATATCGAATAATGATAGATCAAAATGAAGGGTAGCGTCGGACTCGTGACGACGATACGCGTATATTAGAACTAACGTATAGTTACGTTACTTACGTTTAAATATATATTTTTCATTTTCAATAATTGGGACTTTAAGGATATATAAAATCTTTAAACCGCGATATCTCGAAAACTATTCGCCGTATAAATAAAGGATATATATCGTCGGATCGGTCTCGCCGAGCTACGTCGAATTATACAGATTTCTAAGCTCTAACGCCGATCCGAAAAATTGAT
The DNA here is from genome assembly GCA_014843695.1 of Archivesica marissinica. Taxonomy (NCBI): domain Eukaryota; kingdom Metazoa; phylum Mollusca; class Bivalvia; order Venerida; family Vesicomyidae; genus Archivesica; species Archivesica marissinica. The sequence goes on from CM026389.1 coordinate 32,273,926, forward strand.
GACGTCAGATTCGTAGGCCAAGTCTTTTAGCTCCACTATAATCAGCATAGAGCGTACGCGGCGCTACCCCTATATCTAATAATCGAATTATGGATATCCGTATAAATACTGATGTGCAGGCCCTGGCCTTTTGGCCTAATGGCAGCTACGCGCCTATATGCTTCTGGAATTGGAGCGTATTACACTATCCTGCAACAAAAATGAATTAACGAATGCACTTTTAGAGGCGTCACCCCGATTAACAAGGGGGTCGATGATAAATAAATACGGAAGGCTAACAGATGAGCATATTTTATTGGAAAGCAACATTTTCCTGTTTCATATAGCGACCACACAGTTGTCACACCAGTCTGGACTTATACATTCATAAGCCATGTTCGAACCCGAATCTCCGAGCGACGTCGTCTATCAAATAACGTATGTATTACAGCCGTTATTGCCATAAAATAGGCTTCGCAGCAATGCATGAAACTGATAGGCGTATAGCAACATTGACTATTAGCACGGGGAGACATACGCATGTTCCCTACAACGGATGTGTACAACTGTAATAAAGGATGCGCAATGTAACACCGATCACGTGATTATCATTATCGCACTGAACCGGGGATGTAATTAGTTTATACAAATTTATGTTAGCTCGATCGCGAAACGAGTATTTGACATTAAACATTTCTCTAAGCTACAACATAGCGGTTTATCTGATAAACCCAGAGTGCGTACATAACTTAATCATGAGGCCATCCGCAGCTAATTGGTCCTAATTGATGTGGAGATATCCCATTGATGGTGAGGACAGGGCTTGCTACTGAGTTATGACAAATACGCTATCTCATAAGACAAGAACCGTCTGTGATGAGTCATTAATGGACAATATTTTATTAACACCCAAACAAGATTGTCTTTAAGACGTATCTGCAAATAATTAAAATCGCTTTTGTTTGCTAAATGTATGCGTACTTGCCGTGGGGAATTCTTGTAATCACTCAATATTATATATTATTTGTAGTCTCATAATACTTAATTAAATAAAGGGAGGTATATATTCATTAATATTATTTTCAATATTTCCTAAATGCTTCTAAATTATTATTAATTTAATATCATATGATAGTAATGTAATTAAGATTAAGGCGATAAATACTCTATATATACAATAATGGCTACTATATAAAAGTGATTCGATAATATTAATCAATCCATATAAATAATTTGTAACCGCTGTGTTATAATAAACAGACGGATCTGTAGCCCAGTGGTAAAACGATTGACCGGTAATCCAGGGATCGCAGGTTCGATCCCCCGTCTGACCCTAATAAAAGTAACGGTCTTTCAGATGGGACGTTAAACCGAGGTATCGTGTCTGTGCTTTACATCGTGCACGTAAAGGAACCAGAGGAGACTCTGTAATGGGTCTCTGTCTGTATCATCGCACTATCCTCCAAAATTACTAATCTCTACAGGAGGCGTCGCTCGTATGGGCAACCGGTAGCGACGATAAATAAACGTAAACCACACACATGTTATACTAACTTGCCTTTTTAATTAAAGGTCGAGTGGTTCTATCCTAAATCTTTACTTATTCTACACTGTTGAGATGTTTTGCACGTGCACTGTACGGGTGAGTTGCCAATAATATAAATTTAATAAATTCGTGACTTCTTACGAAAATGTAACTAAAAGATCAACAATTGTTTCATTTTGTATAAATAACGACAACACAATATGCCTCGACTTCCTATGCCATAATTCATCGATATTACTAGGGTTTAATATCAAATTCTACTAATTGATACGTTCTAAATCGATTTCTAGGGTCAAAACCGGTCAATTCCAAAAAATTTACAATTATTGAATATAATTGTCATTTAACATTTTTTAATTACATTTACGGACTTCAGCGTCGATTTGTAGTAATTCGAAATTAGTTACCTTTATATTGTAAAGTGCATTTGGGACATATTTAACGACGCGAGCTATTTAGAATTACCTGTATGAATGTGTCAGTGTTTGGTCCCATGCTGTTTTCTCGATGCTTAATCATTTCTATGGCATTCCATGACACTAATGACGGATTTTGTAGTAAATACTGTTGCAAACGGCTTTCGCCTTCATTTTCTGTACTGATGGTGTTGGGTGAGGTGCCTAAACTGAGATGTATCGTGCGGTTGTAGCTGTGCTCCGTGTCTTGAAGACGGGCATGGAACACCGAATATTAGACATTTATATTAATCTTTCCATCCCGCGTCTCATATTGGATGGATAATATTATTTTATTACAAATTTATATTTGCTCGATCGCGAAACAAGTTCTTACTACTTATATTAATCGCTCTGGATATCTCATTCCTGATGGAATCCATCGCCCTCTAAAACGTACATTACGGATTATTAATAATTTATCGCGTTTTTATGGAATTATACGTAACGAGATAAGATATATATTATTCATTTTCGCTAAAGTACATAGGTTAAGTTTGTATATAGCGTATAATTAGGATTTCTTACGCGATAAAAACGTACGCCTAGTTTGAATAATATAATGAACTTACCCGTTGACAGCATGGTTGAAGTTCGTGAAGCTTATGAAACGATTGAGGCCTAAGTCCGTTCTAATCGGTCTATATTTATAGAAGCGTTCGTAATCGTTATTTATGGATCGGTTCGTAGTCGATATTTATAGAATGGTACGCGATCGCTATTTATAAAGCTATTATCAATAGGCTCTATAGTGACGCGTATACCAAAAAAGCAAAGAGCTCGGTAGTTGCGCGATACGTCATCAATAGGCTCTATAGTGACGCGTATACCAAACAAGCAAAGAGACGTCTGTACTACTGTCACGGATCTGTGGTCCAGTGGTTAACACGCTGGACTGGTTATCCAGGGATCGCAAGTTTGATCCCCCGTCTGAAGCTAATAAAATTAACAGTCTTTCAGATTGGACTTTAAACCGTGCACGTAAAAGAACCAGAGAAGACTCTGGGATGGGTTTCTGCCTGTACCATTGTACTATCCTCCAACAATCTAAAATGACTATAATCGCTCATATGGGCAACCGGTAGCGACGATAGATATATATAAAACCACCACACAAAGCCATGGGACTCACAGAAAGTGGCTGCTTGGTTGAAGCATATTTATTCGACATTAGGTAACATAATTATGTACACAATAAATACAAGTGGATTGAAATGAAAGCTAAAAGCTTATTGTAGTTCTCTCCACTTAAGTGGCTGGTTAGCACAGTAGTCCGCCTCCGTGGTAAGGTGGTTTAGGTCGCTGACTTGTATACCACTGTAACCAATCATCACTGATGGTCACGGGTTCGAGTCCCGCGCAGACCGTGTCTCATTGATATGAAAAAGTTGACAGTTTCTTACGGAGGTTGGTGTACCAAGTATTGGTTAATCGTTGGAGCCTGCACAGGAAAGGTGCTGTTAGCTTAATGTAGGTAACTGCATATTTTTCTCGCCCTGTGATAAGCATATTATTTCTAACAGCGGTACACAAGTTCGTTTACAAGTCGAGCAAATATAATGTTGATTAATTGAGGGCTACTTGTTTCATTTTACAATAACATAAGTCATTGAAAATTATCCTGATATGGCGAAACTCTATACACCTAAACGGGGATAGCTACTCTTTTATCAATTTCAATAGCTGTCCTTGTACTGCATACTAATTGAATACACAGGTTTCAGTCTATTGATTCGACTCACAATACGTAGTCTGGCTATGTATAGCTTGTGATGGGTTACCGAATAATATTAACCTGTTGTATTCGTGCAGTTTAAGGAGGTATGATTTCTAGAATGTGCTAGATACAAATGTATAAGCCCATTCAAATGCACGACTATATTCTATTTTGACCCCAAATAGAATACAATATAATATAATGTCACCAACCAGGCCAATGTCTTAAATTAATTAGTGACCCAAATAAAAGACGATGTGTTGAAATAGAAAGTCGAGCTTAAAAATATATATTATTAATTAATGATGCTCTAGAACAATGAATTATTTTATGAATCCATATCGACCATAACTGACAGTGTAAGTCCAACGTTTTCACAGTTAAATATGCATAGGGTCAATATCTAGTGCTTAGCAGAGTTTAAAAAAAATAGTGTATGTGTTTATCGTAACATTTATGCCCTCTATACATTGTATGTGTTTATCGCAACATTTATGCCCTCTATACATTGTATGTGTTTATCGTAACATTTATGCCCTCTATACATTGTATGTGTTTATCGTAACATTTATGCCCTCTATACATTGTATGTGTTTATCGTAACATTTATGCCCTCTATACATTGTATGTGTTTATCGTAACATTTATGCCCTCTATACATTGTATGTGTTTATCGTAACATTTATGCCCTCTATACATTGTATGTGTTTATCGTAACATTTATGCCCTCTATACATTGTATGTGTTTATCGTAACATGTATGCCCTCTATACATTGTATGTGTTTATCGTAACATTTATGCCCTCTATACATTGTATGTGTTTATCGTAACATTTATGCCCTCTATACATTGTATGTGTTTATCGTAACATTTATGCCCTCTATACATTGCATGTGTTTATCGTAACATGTATGCCCTCTATAAATTGTATGTGTTTATCGTAACATTTATGCCCTCTATACATTGTATGTGTTTATCGTAACATTTATGTCCTCTATACATTGTATGTGTTTATCGTAACATGTATGCCCTCTATACATTGTATGTGTTTATCGTAACATGTATGCCCTCTATACATTGTATGTGTTTATCGTAACATGTATGTCCTCTATACATTGTATGTGTTTATCGTAACATGTATGCCCTCTATACATTGTATGTGTTTATCGTAAGATTTATGCCCTCTATACATTGCATGTGTTTATCGTAACATGTATGCCCTCTATACATTGTATGTGTTTATCGTAACATTTATGCCCTCTATACATTGTATGTGTTTATCGTAACATGTATGCCCTCTATACATTGTATGTGTTTATCGTAACATGTATGCCCTCTATACATTGTATGTGTTTATCGTAACATTTATGTCCTCTATACATTGTATGTGTTTATCGTAACATGTATGCCCTCTATACATTGTATGTGTTTATCGTAACATGTATGCCCTCTATACATTGTATGTGTTTATCGTAACAGTTATGCCCTCTATACATTGTATGTGTTTATCGTAACATGTATGCCCTCTATACATTGTATGTGTTTATCGTAACAGTTATGCCCTCTATACATTGTATGTGTTTATCGTAACAGTTATGCCCTCTATACATTGTATGTGTTTATGGTAACATGTATGCCCTCTATACATTGTGGCACTTAGATTAACGACTAAAACAAACCAAGGTCACTCATGTTTGCTGGCCAGATACTGTTACATTGAGGCAGGCAGGCAGACAGGCAGATAGCACATCATAAAAAGCCATAGCCCCTTAACAAGGGGAACTTTTACTTGTTAAGAGTATTTTGAACCACAATGATACTGATAGCATTACTGCAACACTAAATTTAGATATTATTATTGCATGTGCGCAGTTATTACATTGCACTAAATTTATTTAATCATGCAAAGGCTGTGGCGTATCTGATATACTGTAAACCGAACCTCTCAGCTCTGTGAGTGAGCAATGAACCCATGATCTTCCCGGGCACTGCACGGTGAAGTGGGTTATAATAATCTCCGTCCTTCGGGGAGAGTGAGCAATATGTCCCGTGCCCTTCACAGGCACAGCACGGTGAAGGGGGTTATAATAAACTCCGTCCTTCGGGGAGAGTGAGCAATATGTCCCGTGCCCTTCCCAGGCACTTGAAGTGAATTGTAATAAACCCCGTCCTTCGGGGAGAGTGAGCAATATGTCCCATGCCCTTCCCAGGCACTGCACAGTGAAGTGGGTTATAATAAACTCCGTCCTTCGGGGAGAGTGAGCAATATGTCCCGTGCCCTTCCCAGGCACTGCACTTGACGTGGATTGTAATAAACGCCGTCCTTCGGGGAGAGTGAACACTATGTCCCGTGCCCTTCCCAGGCACTGCACTTGAAGTGGGTTGTAATAAACACCGTCCTTCGGGGAGAGTGAGCAATATGTCCCGTGCCCTTCCCAGGCACTGCACTTGACGTGGGTTGTAATAAACACCGTCCTTCGGGGAGAGTGAGCAATATGTCCCGTGCCCTTCCCAGGCACTGCACTTGACGTGGGTTGTAATAGCGTATGTTCTTCGGGCAGACTCAGCAATGTAAGTTACGGGTGAGTCTACATGGTCTAAGTATATCCGGACGCCATCCACCCGACCTCGGTTCGATACTAGTGACGTGTACACGTCTCATTCACTGGACACATGCACGCCCACACCCACATATTTTAAACTACGTAAGTATTTGAGATATATAGTTATAGTATAGAATCATGTGTCGTGATAGCGCAGTAGTAGCGTGTTCGCTTCAGGTGCGAAAACCCGGAGTTCGAGCCCCACTGGAGCCGTTACGATTGTGCTCTTACGTAACACATTTAAATTCCATGTTGCCTCTTCTTTCTACCTCGTGGTGATGGATTCCATTTGGAATGAGGTCTCGAAAGTGATTAATATAAGTTGTAAGAAGTTGTTTCGAAATTAAAATAAATGTGTGTATAAACTAAGCTTCAAATTACCAAACTATATAATATTATAGCACATTTGAGTTCCTTCCAAGAAACAATATCTCTATATATGCTGGAGCAGTGCTGGCTATAAGTCCATTCACAATGACAATTGCTGTGAGTCTTATGCAGTCTGTGTGTGTTTTACGTTTATTTATGGTCGCTATGGGTTGTCCATATGAGCGACGCCTCCTGAAGAGATTAGTCTTATACCGATTGGTACATATTGTTTTTATGTTTCACACGTGACACCCATTAGTCGATTGACCAGTGATGTTTCGACGTCCAGTATCAGGATTCTTGAAGCGGTGAAATATCCGTCCTCGGAGTGTCCATAAAAGTAAAGTGTGTGTTTATTATAGTGTCACCCCTATTTAAATGACCAGCCATTATTGACTTATGCGACACCTTTTTATGAGCATCAGTATTTCCCGAATCCTATACGTGTAGGCCAGGCACCAGGCTTGTAGGCAATCGGTAACCATTATTTAACTAGCTTACCAACCGGCCATATCAGAACGAACCCCTGAAGAGGCCACGCAGACGGTCAATAATTAATATCTAACTGACTTTTTGTAATCACAGTATATGTATTTGTGTGACATGAATAGAATGTATCTACATTGGTACGCAAATTAAGTGTTCGTGATTAGGAATAAGGGTTATTGTTATTGGCTCATTGGAGCCGTTACGATTGTGCCCTTAGGCAAGGTATTTAAATTCCACGTTGCCTCTCCTCTCTCCCTCGTGGCGATGGATTCCACCAGGAATGAGGTCTCGAGAGTGATTAATATAAGTTGTTAGAACTTGTTTCGCAATCGAGCTAAAATAAATTTGTATAAATAAAGCAATATTATCAGTAGTGATACTAATAGGATTATAGCTTTATATAAGTTGAAAGAACTTGTTTCGCAATCGAAATTTGTATAAACTATAAGCTATTGGCTAAGCATGTCTGTGCTAGTACAAGGATGGTTTGTCTATGAGGAGGTGATTCGGTTTTGGAAAATCGATGTGTGCGTGCGTGCGCGCGTGCGTTGTAAGGTCAAACTCAAGGTCAGGTGATTATACACCATGGTGTGAATATATATAACAGTAAACTGTAGCATTTGTTCTTGTGTTACCAGCGCGAGAGTTTGTGCATCACTTCATCTAGCTTTGATTTGATAAGACTGTTCGTTTCAACATTTGTTCATCATAAGACTCTTAGATGTATCAGGAATGCATATTAACATTGTTTTCATTGCATATGTGAACATGTTATTGTCGGTTGTAGTTGGCCGCACAGGTCGCTCTGCTCTGTGACGTCATAAATTAGTAAACGTACATTGTCATTACACGATACGGCATCGTTTACACTAGCCTGAGAACAGGCGTCGATATATTTTGCCTGGTCAGTCAAATAAATATATTTTAACACCGAGATTATTAAATTGGCCGTATTGAGTTTCTGATCATATCAACGTCATTTGGCTAGAAGTTAAAAAGTGAAAAATCGACAGACTGGAACCCAGGCTACGTTTACACGTGTAAACATGGAAGCACAGTTTCTAATAGAAGAAACCAACACACAAACCAAACTATGATAGGGTTGAATAAAGGGAGTGGGTCGGTTGTAGTTGGCCGCACAGGTCACTGCATTGTGTACACGGTTGCTCAATTAGTAAACGTGCATTGTCATTGCACGATACGGCACAGTTTACACGTGTAAACATGGAATCACACTTTCTAATAGTAAATGGGTCATAAATACTTACAACACTAGTACTAAATATTCCTCGGTACACGTGTGTTTTCCATTATAATGTATCCGTGCATTATTCTATACACATTAAGTGCAGCTCGTTTGTTTAGCAAGTTCTTACATGTATCCTTAAATCTAATGAGAGACCTCGCTGGCTCTTTTATTACCCCCTTGGCAGATAAAGTCCGATTTATTCCCTAAATGCAAAGCGGTCCTTTTAGTTGGAATCCTTTGTTTTTACAGTTGTTCCCTAACCAGATGTTGAGTTATGATCAATGTGATGTTATCCAAATCGTGTTAGCTAATTGATAAAAAAATAATATACATATGTTTTACCCATTGGATATACTGTAGGATAGCTGTCGTGATATAGTAACATAATAATTATAAGATGAGAAAGTGGAAGAAAATTGATAGCATGTTGTGCAAAGGAAACAACAGAGGAAACAACTAAAGAGGACCTACATACTTTTAGGGAGTATTCAGGTGCAGTAACTCTCATTTATATGAAAAAGTTGGCAGTTTCTTACGGAGGTTGGTGCACCCAAGTACTGGTTAACCGCTGGAGCCTGCCCAGGAAAGGTGTTGTTAAGTAAACTGCCCGCCGGCGATATAGCCCGAAATGGTGCTGATGCAGGCGTAAAACCCGAAATATAACATAAGATCAGGTGCAGTAACTGGCGTCATTGCGTTCGAGACCTCGTTCAGAATTGTATATATTGCTGTGAGGGAGATTAAAGAGGACGTAATGTGGCTTAAGTGTCTTGTCGACATCACGGTCGTGGTTTTAGCGGAGCTCGAACTAGCATCCCCTCGGTCCCGAGCCGGGCACCATGCACATTGTACCATGGAGGCTCCACTAGACTTGTGAAGTTTGGAGAAAAAGATTAAAATAATACCCTTCAGAAAATAGTTTTTATTTTATACGTAGATAGATACTTTTATTTCCTCCATTTCTGAAGAGCATAACATATTTACAAATCCTTATTAATATGTATGTACAAACAGTATATATATATAAATGCACAAATAACCCTGTTAATTGTCAGTAGAGTACTCGCAGCTGAACTATAAGTGCATTAGAAACATTGCAAGCACAGTCACAGTGTAGTACTCAATGAACATGTTCTTAAACATTTTTTAATCGCTCTCGAGGCCTCATTCCGGGTGGACTCCAACGCCACCAGGGAGAGAGAATAGGCAATATGAGAAATAAAATCATGCACCAAAAGCAAAATATGATTTAGTGATGACATATTATACATATTATACTTCAATTAAATTTCAAAAACGCTATCGAGCTACGCTCCAGTCGTATTTCCTGCATAAGAACAGACTCGGGTAGTCACGTGAGCAGACAGCGTGCGCAACAGCCGATCGACTATTTACTACAGACGGCGAGGGCGAGACGTGCTGATGAGTTGATAACCTAAGGTAAATGATTTTATTCTGATGGATTCTATTCCTATGGGTCAGTTTTATCACTTATATATACATATTATAAGTTATGCTACTGTATTTGCAGAACTGATAGAACTAGCGATTTGTTTTACAAATAATATTATTGCAAACGAGTTTAAGAAAAGAACCATTAATATACTTCATAAACACTGTTAGCACAATTTTCATGAACTGTCGTAAAACTGCTATATACACTTAGGGCCACTTGTAACCGGACACTTAAATAAATCGCTATAATTGGATTATTTGTGAAAGAATTTCGTTCTAATTTGGACTATGTATAAATCAACACATCATAAGTGTATACAAGAAATTTCTTTTCAATTGATGAACAAAAAGGTACAAAACTTAACAAATAACAAACAACACTGTAAAATCAAAATTCACAAAATAACACAGCGCAAGACCAGACACTTTTCAAATCATGGTTCAATATATTAATTTGAAATTATCGATTATGTTATTCTGCTACATTATCTGAACAAAAATGATCATATCGTTTACCTGTGGTACAGAGGTGTGTACACATCGTAAGAAACATGGAAGGACACACTATATATTAGTTTCTCGGCATACAGATTGTATTGGGTGACTTTTCACATTGTTCGGATTTTGCGTTGTGTCATTATTTTGTGAATTTTGATAATACAGTGATGTTTGTTATTTGTTAAGTTTTATACCTTATTGTTGATGAATTAAAAAGAAATTTCTAGTATGTACGTATGACATGTTGATTTATTCTTGGTCCAAACGTGAACAAAATCCTTTCACAAATAATGCAATAATACCGAATTATATAAGTGTCGGGTTACAAGTGGCCCTAAGTGTATATAGATAGTTTATTTTTAAAGTGCAACCTGTACATACAATCACTGCAAAACAATACATAACACCAGTCAGCCTCATGGGCTTACTATAGCACTAAAGTCTAACATGTACGACCATAATCAGTACAATATATTAGTACTATATTTGAGCAGCTGAGTGAAGACGTACTTGTTTCTTGATGGTGGGGGATCACATGTTGTTTTCGGATATATGGTTGGAGATGACTTTTGGCGTATATTTTACAATATATAACGAACCTCCGTTTTCAAGTGTTCCAGTATTTTGTATGAATTTGTTTGGTCGAGAGCCAGTTATCTGAAATGGACATTCTTAAATAAGTGTGTTTTGCCCCTTTGAACAATTTCTTATGAAGAGGGGCATCGGTATAGACATGATAATGATGTACCACATGTACACATAGCATAATATTAGAATAATGTATACACGCACACCATCGACAATCAATAGGCCTACTGACAATATGTATATATACGATTGATTCATTCACCATTCCCCATATTATGGACTAGTTTTATTGCAATTTTCGTATTTATTATTTTTTTAAATATTTCTACGTATACGTGCGTTTGAGCGTAATACCGACTACGTGCTTTTAATGTATACATACAAGATCCGTATAATGTTTGCACTGTATTGTGACTCTATGAATAACAAGGGAAATTTCATTGAAACTTGTATAAACCCTACTGCAAATGTTATTAGATATACCGCCGACTCGCGTAGATGTTTTTATAATTAACTGTCACCGTGAATTAAACTGACACGAAAGTAACGCTATGCTAGGTCGGGTGGAAAATCAATACTTAATCTCAGTAGCCACGGTTTAGACAAGACTCAACACATCTCAACACATCCCTCCTCATACCCTCCATTGGGTATGAACATATGTTTTCGCCGCATAGGGTCTGGACACATTGATTCGGGTTCAAAACCCTTATAAAAATTGTTTTTAATAGAACATTGATACACCATCTATAGGCATTCTCTCTCCCTCTTGGTGATGGATTCTCCCTCGTGGAGAGTGATTAATATAAATTGTAAGAACTTGTTTCGCAATCGAGCTAAGATAAATGTGTGTATATATATATATACTACACCCATAGGCCCATCACTGTACATACACATTGCTTAGGCCATATCCAAGCATGTTTTAAAATGACACACATTCACTATCATAGCATTAGAACATTCCAGACGAAATTTAATACAATATGCAGTTATTCTTCCCGAGAACCATCAGGGAATGGAACAACCTACCACCGGACACGGTGTCAGTTGGCTCAGATGACGCCTTTAGGACTCGACTAACCAAACACGTGGCCTAGTCTAGAAACCTTTCATGATTTTATTTTAACCTCCCAGTATATACTTCCACTTTTATGTCTTCTCTTGCGCACCCGGGGCCAAGGCAGTCTTCTCTTGCGCACCCGGGGTCAATGCAGACTTCTCTTGCGCACCCGGGGTCAAGGCAGTCTTCTCTTGCACACCTGCGTCAAGGCAGTCTTCTCTTGCGCACCCGGCGTCAAAGCAGTCTTCTCTTGCACACCCGCGGTCAATGCAGTCTTCTCTTGCGCACCCGGGGTCAAGGCAGTCTTCTCTTGCACACCTGGGTCAAGGCAGTCTTCTCTTGCGCACCCGGCGTCAAGGCAGTCTTCTCTTGCACACCCGCGGTCAATGCAGTCTTCTCTTGCGCACCCGGGGTCAAGGCAGTCTTCTCTTCTGTGGTCATGGCAGTCAATTCAGTAGGTTGAATGTGGCATGTAGAAGATGAAATAGTCAAAATGTACAATACAATAAGTTATTGCTTTTTAAAACGTTTATTTAACGTCGCTACCGGTTGCCCATATGAGCGCCGGACAGTTTACCTAACAACGCCTTTCCTGGGCATGCTACAGCGGTTAACCAGTACTTTGTGCATCAACCTCCGTAAGAAACTGCCAATTTTTTTATATAAAGAGATACGGTCTGAGCAGGGCTCGAACCCGTGACTATTATAGCAACAGTAAATACCGGCAGTGACATGTACATTTACAAAACAGCATACTTATCAATATAATAGTCAAGCATATGATTCAGTATCTTCAGAAAATACAGTGAGGTATCGAAACTCACTTGGAGAGTATTTCGCTGGAGATATCAGAAACAACTTTAGATAGTCCCCAATCAAAGTGATCGCCTAACACGTAGGCCTATAACTGTACCTTACTACCAACCTACGACAATTATAGTATGTGTACATATTTCGATATTGTGACAAATGTAAATAGTTGTCATACTTCAGTTGCATTTGTACATACACTTAATGTGTATGCCTACGCGATACACACATACAATTTATGATGGACTTGGTTTAAAAATAGAACGAAAATCTACCCGATCCGCCATCTTTTTATCGAGTAAAAACACAGCTTGTTAAGGGATCATGGCTTCTACGATGTGCTATAAATAATAGATATATACTTTGAAATATAACACAGACGGATCTGTAGTCCAGTGGTATCACTCTGGACTGGTAATCCAGGGATCGCAGGTTCGATCACCCGTCTGACCCTAATAAAATTAACAGTCTTTCAGATGGTACTTTAAACCGAGGTCTCGTGTCGATGCTGTACACCGTGCACGTACAAGAACCAGTGGAGATTCTGGAATGGGTCTCTGTCTGTATCATTGCACTATCCTAAATTAGTTACCATGGACTCAAACAATAACAACTCTAGTATATTTACACTAGCTATTGAAACAGAACATACAGACGGATCTGTAGTCCAGTGGTAACACGCTGGACTGATAATCCAGGGATCGCAGGTTCGATCCCCCGTCTAGATATTGATACAGAACATACCTATATCATATTGACATGCGTTGCTCGTTACTTATTGTCGATATGGGTTACATACCGGATTCGATCGTCGGACCGGGAAGTATGCGGGATGGTACGGTGGTCGCCGGCGGTTTTCTTCGGGTGCTACGGTGTCCAATGAGAGTGATATAAGCTGTTAAAGTTTGTAAAATAAATAAAGTTTATTATTTGTTAAGTTACGTGTTGCATGTATAGAACACTATATTGTTCCAGAACTGCATTAAGTTGTTATGTGGTGCATGTATAGAACACTATATTGTTCCAGAATTGCATTAAGTTGTTACGTGTTGCATGCATATAACACTATATTGTTCCAGAACTGCATTAAGTTGTTATGTGTTGCATGCATAGAACACTATATTGTTCCAGAACTGCATTAAGTTGTTATGTGGTGCATGTATAGAACACTATATTGTTCCAGAACTGCATTAAGTTGTTATGTGTTGCATGCATATAACACTATATTGTTCCAGAACTGCATTAAGTTGTTATGTGTTGCATGCATAGAACACTATATTGTTCCAGAACTGCATTAAGTTGTTATGTGTTGCATGTATTGAACACTACATTGTTCCAGAACTGCATTAAGTTGTTATGTGTTGCATGTATAGAACACTATATTGTTCCAGAACTGCATTACCCCACCCCCCACCACCACCACCCCCAACCGCTGTAGATTCGAATCCCACTGGGAGTGTCGAATTATTTCATGTAAGGAAGCTATCCTGGTTTGTGGAATATCAGAGCATCTACCCGGGTGTCCGTACGTGCCTGTAATACTGCTCGAAGGGGCTACCGGGAGCTATCCAACTGGTTTGTGGTATATCAGAGCATATACCCGGGTGTCCGTACGTGCCTGTAATACTGCTCGGAGGGGCAACCGGGAGCTATCCAATTAGTTTGTGGTATATCAGAGCATATACCCGGGTGTCCTTACGTGCCTGTAATACTGCTCGGAGGGGCAACCGGAAGCTATCCAACTGGTTTGTGGTATATCAGAGCAACTACCCGGGTGTCCGTACGTGCCTGTAATACTGCTCGGAGGGGCAACCGGGAGCTATCCAGCTGGTTTGTGGTATATCAGAGCATCTACCCGGGTGTCCGTACGTGCCTGTAATACTGCTCGGAGGGGCAACCGGGAGCTATCCAACTGGTGTGTGGTATATCAGAGCATCTACCCGGGTGTCCGTACGTGCCTGTAATACTGCTCGAAGGGGCTACCGGGAGTTATCCAACTGGTTTGTGGTATATCAGAGCATCTACCCGGGTGTCCGTACGTGCCTGTAATACTGCTCGAAGGGGCTACCGGGAGTTATCCAACTGGTTTGTGGTATATCAGAGCAACTACCCGGGTGTCCGTACGTGCCTGTAATACTGCTCGAAGGGTCTACCGGGAGCTATCCAACTGTTTTGTGGTATATCAGAGCAACTACCCGGGTGTCCGTACGTGCCTGTAATACTGCTCGAAGGGGCTACCGGGAGCTATCCAACTGGTTTGTGGTATATCAGAGCAACTACCCGGGTGTCCGTACGTGCCAGCAATACTGCTCGGAGGGGCAACCGGGAGCTATCCAATTGGTTTGTGGTATATCAGAGCATATACCCGGGTGTCCTTACGTGCCTGTAATACTGCTCGGAGGGGCAACCGGAAGCTATCCAACTGGTTTGTGGTATATCAGAGCAACTACCCGGGTGTCCGTACGTGCCTGTAATACTGCTCGGAGGGGCAACCGGGAGCTATCCAGCTGGTTTGTGGTATATCAGAGCATCTACCCGGGTGTCCGTACGTGCCTGTAATACTGCTCGGAGGGGCAACCGGGAGCTATCCAACTGGTGTGTGGTATATCAGAGCATCTACCCGGGTGTCCGTACGTGCCTGTAATACTGCTCGGAGGGGCAACCGGGGTCTTCCTCCACCAATAATAGCTGAGTAGTCATCATATAACCTACGCCGTTAAACAAACAAATAATTGAATGAGAGCTTTAAGGAAGAAGGACTTAGAAAATAAAAAAGAAACTAATACACTATCACTATATTATATACAGACCTAGAACCACACAATATATTGCTCTATTAAGAAACCATTCAGTTTCCAGCTCCAGAATCTAATTATAAGCATCGTATTTGAGCAATAATAGAATCGTAACTATAGTGCTCAAGTTGTACGTTTTCGCACAGTATTTATTTTGAATCAATGCCTAACACAGTTTAGAAGCAATAGATCTACCCCTTAAAATGACTTATCGAACATTATATTTTAACAGTCAATACAACTAAAATAGGTGTCTTTGATATTAAAATCTGAGTTTTTATTACAAATGATGTGTTTTACATTTATTTATTATCATAGCTACCAATTGCCCATATTAGCGCCTGAGGCCTCCTGAAGAAATAACTCATTTGAGATAGTCGAGGATAGTGTAATGATATAGCCAGATACATAGTCCAGAATCTTCTCTAGTTGTTGTACGTGCAGGTCAGACCCGCTATTGCAATTTCCATAGGCCACCATTATAACACACAGTGCCATTTTCCTCAAAAATAGTTTGGCACAAAAGAGAGTAGTTTTCAACAGAATGGCCTTTGAGCCACAGGAAAATGTCAAATTTCAATGGGGGTTGATCAATTGCGTTTTTTAAATTTCCCACTAAAGGCACCCACCCCCTACTCTGAAGGTAATTTGGTGGTGAATG
Source organism: Archivesica marissinica (assembly GCA_014843695.1). Taxonomy (NCBI): domain Eukaryota; kingdom Metazoa; phylum Mollusca; class Bivalvia; order Venerida; family Vesicomyidae; genus Archivesica; species Archivesica marissinica. Next base: position 32,290,204 of record CM026389.1, read on the forward strand.
TTGCACTGACACCTGCATTTATAATATGCTGTTTATTTGTCACCAAATAGTCTGCAAATATTTTTAAATATTCCAAAATGCAGCTCATATATTGTATTTTAATATTTAGAAGTCATTTTCAATATTTGTGACAATACCTACTCAGCCAATCAGTTCATGTATCAATAACACTTCTTCAACCAATCCCAGACCACTATATCAATAACACCGTCTGACCTGCACGGTGTAAAGCCCCGACACGATACATTGGTGTAAACTCTCACTTGAAAGACTGATAATACCCCTTTATTACCTGTTGTATTATTGTATTTTATAACTATTCTGCGGTCTAGACTGACGCCAGATATGCATACATCATGTTATTATGTTACTCGATATCTGCAATGCGCATACAATGTAAACCTTTTGTGCATAGCTTGTCTCGAAGGTTGGGAAATGCGACAATGCGTAGACATGAGTCACATGAATGCAAGCTCGTTGTTCTTGCAGGAATGCGGACATAATCCTCATGTTTAAACCTCAAGCCACACAAAGAAGCCGATCCCAATTAATAACCAGCAAGACTATTGAACCTTGCTTCTGTTGAATTATCTTCTGGAGTGTCCAATCTCTTCCAGCTATCATAATCCATCAATGAAGGGAAGATCCCAAACGATTGGAAATCAGCACTTGTTTCACTAGCTGTCCTGAAAGGAAATGGATCTTTACCTGTAAATTAACACCCAATCTCACTGACATATGTAATATGTAAAGTACATATATCATGGGGAGAGGCCAAGCACAAAGCGCAGGACCATAGAGGATGGAAAGCTGTAGTCAGGGCCCTATATTCCAGACGGGACGAAGAGGGATGAAGAAGAAAGTACATATATTAGATACATCATGCACAACAGCATCGTGCATACGCTGAGCAGCACAACATCCGCTGCGACTCCCAGCACGGCTTCAAGTCGAAGCGCTCCTGCGAATCACAACGTATCCTTGCCATACACCACTTAGCCAAAAACCTTGACTAAAATGACCAGATTGATGTCATCCTAGTTGACTTCTCGAAAGCCTTTGACAAAGTAGCTCAACTCCGTCTCTTACAGAAACTCGACAACTATACACATATGGAGTACGAAATAATATCTTAGAATGGATCAAGGACTTCCTGTCACAACGAACGTAAGAGTTTATTATCGATGGAGCCAAATGTTTCTCCACGCCAGTCACCTCCAGAGTCCCATAGTCACCGTACTTGGCACTCTAGTGTTCATGTCCTACATAAATGACCTGCTCGGCAATACATATTCAACAACCAGCCGATTTACTGAAGGCTGCCTCTTGTGTCACGTCATGGGAACCACCCAGGACACAACGAGTGAGAATTCATTCAGACCTCGACAGCCTCCAGTAATGGGAACGTGAATAACATATGTCTTTTAAGTTTCGCTTCCATGCGTGACCTATATTTGGAGATGTGGAATTATAAAAACAACCTATTTCCAATATGATTAACTTTTAAATGCACCAACTTTAGGTATTTCTTGACCGATTTAATTGTATACAGCTGAATACTGCCAATGTAGTGAATGTTGTATGCCAGACCAATTGCACAGGACGGAATGAAAGTCTGAAAATGGGGCCCAGAAAATAGGGTTATGGTTCATCTAACATGTGCGTAGCATTAAAAGCATATGATTGGTCAACGAGACCCGTATCGCTACGACTTGACTCAACTCCTTCCGACGATCATAGTCCAGTGTTTAACACGTTGTACTGGTAATACAGTGGTCGCCGGTTCGATCCCCCGCCTGACCCTAATCAAATTAACAGTTTTTCAGATGTTGAGGGCGTCTGGTAGATTAACTTCAAGTTGTTAAATGAGTTCTTTCGTAAAATAAAATTTTTATATTATTATTATATTATTATTATATTATTATTATTTCTGAATCTCGTTTTTTATCATCCGGGTAGCTACTGAACTGTTCCCCCCTAGCAAGGGAGCCAAGTTGTCAAGCCATCCATCCCCAAGCAGTTCGTACAATAATTATGTCTTAAATAAACACATACATTATATACTGATTCATCATTTTATAGTGGCACACAAACACCATGCTAGCCGGAAAGGTGCTTCAGAAAACATGCAACATAAAAGCTACCAATCCCAACTTCACGACGCGCTCCCTTGTCAGCTGCTTCATCAACCTCCGCATACCGAGTGTCGTTTATGGCCGAGTCGGTGATCCAGTGATACAGCGTCGGATTTGGAATCGAAGGGTGTAGGATTCAATACGCGGTCACATCATGTATGTAGTGTCCTTGAGCAAGCCACCTCACACACATTGCTTTGTGCTATGTAGGCGCTTTGTTCGATTAAGCTTGCACATGAAAGGATGTCTACGAATCTGAAATGAGTTTGACATAAATGGCAAATAATCGCCTAATAAAATACTTGTTCATTTCCTTCATCATATCGTACCAACATAGCTGCATGTTATCAGGTCCGGATTTACCGATGTGCACACCATGCTAGCCGGGATGTTTCATGCGCCTCGGAATACATGCCGCGTAGAGGCGATCAGTCCACACCCCACAACGCATAAACTTCATCAGAACAGAATCGAACAGAATTTATTTATATAACAATTACAATTATACATGTATCTTGTTAATCTAGCTTTATTTACATTTTGAATTTTGATAAATACATTTATCACATAGCTTTGCTTGTATTGAGTGTAATACAGCCATCACATATTTTCTTATATGTACACACGTGTAATACAACATGGATGGATTATGATTGATCGCGGCCTGCTTTTGACACATTGGACATTTAGGTTGCAACTTTGCCGTTTATGCTGCTTTTTTTAGTTTAAATTCAAAAGGCTCACTTAACCTTTGACCTGCCAATCACGACAAAAGTCGTATTTGCAAACAGGCTCTATGTTGTTTGCTATTCGGACAACGGAGCTAAAACACTTGTCTGAATAGCAAACAACATAAATCATGGTCAGACGAGGCGTTAATCCGCGCAATCAGGATCAATGTTGTTTGAACATTCCGTTCAATAGGCCACTTAATAGCAAAATTCTAAACATTCAACAATTTCAATTTATCGTTTTAGAAGACGAGTTAAATAAACTCAATAACAAATGAGCACGAGTTGTCCAAGCACTGAATTGCAATTGTTCAGGTACACGTGCGTCGGTTATTATCAATGAAGTGCGTTATGCGGTCGGTTGTAGCCTGCGTGAAGACTATTAGTTGGGTCCAGAATCTCAATCCCGTGACCATTCTCCGGCTAACATGTTTTGACCATGTGTGTTTTACGTTTATTTATCGTCGCTACCAGTTGTCCATATGAGCGACGCCTCCTGAAGATATTAGTCATTTTAGACTTTGGAGGATAGTGCAATGATACAGACAGAGACCCATTCCAGAGTCTCCTCTGGTTCTTTTACGTGCACGGTGTAAAGCACCGACACGAGACCTCGGTTTAACGTCCCATCTGAAAGACTGTTAATTTTATTAGGGTCAGACGGGGGATCGAACCTGCGATCCCTGGATTACCAGTCCAGCGTGTTACCACTGGACTACATATCCGTCTGTCGTGTTTTGACCATTGATTTCTATGGACCTTTTATAAAACAATTAGAAATCCTGCCCCTGGCCGCAAAAATGGGGTCAAATCCAAAATGGCCACCGGCCCCATCTTGAAAAATTAACTGTTGAACCAAAGAATCTAGTATACATACATATTTTCAACTAAATCAACCACGAGGATTCCGATTCTGATATCAGTTTTTTAATTATTATTATCTCATTAAAATTACAAGTTATGTATAAATTATAAACAATAACTGATCCCAGAGTACATATAATTATAACCAGTCATACAGATATATAGCCGGTAATAACAGATCTCCCATCTACATGGGTGTGTGTGTTTTACGTTTATTTATCGTCGCTAACGATTGCTCATATGAGCGACGCCTCCTGGAGATATTAGTCATTTTAGATTTTGGAGGATAGTGCATGATACAGACAGAGACCCATTCCAGAGTCTCCTCTGGTTCTTTTACGTGCACGGTGTAAAGCACCGACACGAGACCTCGGTTTAACGTCCCATCTGAAAGAATGTTAATTTTATTAGGGTCAGACGGCGGAAATTATAAGTGTGTTTATATATCACATTCATATCCTCAGCCCACTATGTCGTTTGGACATCTTTTTTTAACATATTCAAGAAAGACCACACTAATATGGGTTACCCTTAAACACATACATGGACATAACTCTAATGGTTTATAATTACTTGTCTGTTACAAGTTGTTACTAAATGTATAGTTTGGTGATATGCCAATAAATCTTTTAAGACACGTGTGTGTTTTACGTTTATTTATCGTCGCTACCGGTTGCCCATATGAGCGACGCCTCCTGAAGAGATTAGTCATTTTAGATTTTGGAGGATAGTGCAATGATACAGACAGAGACCCATTCCAGAATCTCCTCTGGTTCTTTTACGTGCACGGTGTAAAGCACCGACACGAGACCTCGATTTAACGTCCCATCTGAAAGACTGTTAATTGTATTAGGGTCAGACGTGGGATCGAACCTACGATCCCTGGAATACCAGTCCAGCGTGTTACCACTAGACTACAGATCCGTCTGTAAGACACATCAGTAGTCTAGTGGTATTTATACAGGCCAGTGGTTAACACATTGGACTGCGACTCCAGGGGTGGCAAACACATTGGACTGCGAATCCAGGGATGACAGGTTAGGTCCCCAGTCTGACACTAATACTATTAACAGTATTTCAGATTTTAAACTGAGGTGGGGTGCATTTGTGGTTATTTGGGCACATAGACAATTCTTCGAATAAGAGAAATCTTCCAAAACCTGAACTCTGGAATAATTATTACATTAGTCTATACATATTTATTTTAGCTCGATTGCGAAACAAGTTCTTACAACTTACTTAATCACTCTCGGGGCCTCATTCCTGGTGGAATCCATCTCCACGAGGGAGAGAGAAGAGGCAATGTGGAATTATATGCCTTGCATAGGCGCAACATTGTAACGGCTCCAGTGGGGCTCGCGAACTCCGGGCCTCACCTGAAGCGAACGCGCTAGCACTGCGCTATCACGACTTCCATAGACACACATTGATTTGTTTTCTACTATAAATTGTGTACAACGGAAACATAATGCCAATGTACACATGTACATTTTGTCAAGGTTTCTAGAATTCCTCGTATTGCAACACTACCTTTGTTGTGAGGATTTATCTACAGTCAAACCTGTCTTAAGCAGCCAACCAAGGGAATCACAGAAAGTGGCTGCTTAGCACAGGTGGCTGCTTAATAGAGGTCAACTATATAATAAAACAACATATTGGGAATCTGGAAACTGGCTGCTTAATACAGGTTGGCTGCTTAATAGAGGTCAACTATATAATAAAACAACATATTGGGAATCTGGAAACTGGCTGCTTAATACAGGTTGGCTGCTTAATAGAGGTCAACTATATAATAAAACAACATATTGGGAATCTGGAAACTGGCTGCTTAATACAGGTGACCACTAATGCAGGTTTGACTGTACTACGAGTATCATAACAAATGTAATTATAACGTGTACTAATGCTGTAATATACGAATACACTTACTTCAATCCATCTCCATGTGGAGGTGACCACTAAACCAGGCTTGACTGTATATGCAGTGGGAAAATGGTGAAATATATAACATATATAACAGATATAAGATAAGATAATTGTTTATTATATTGACTTGTGTTTTCCAACATATTTACAACATATATTCAATATAATGTGAAATTCTAACACCAGGCCCAGCGGGCCTATATGTTACCTTATGTTAACAGTTTTAAATAGCGTGAATATGCATCATTGAACGCAGAGTATTATTTACATACTTATTACAGATAGATTCTGATGCAAAGATTGCTAAGCGTAAACCTATTCACTTTCGTTTTACTGCACTCAGCACATTTAGACAACGATGGTGTTCTCCAGATGGTGTTTAGTTGATCAACCCCTTCTCCAGTGGTTCCGTTTAATAATCTTGACCACGAGTTAGTTATGACGTTCCCATGAGTTAGTTATGTCGTTCCCACGAGTTAGCTATGTCGTTCCCACGAGTTAGTTATGACGTTCCCACGAGTTAGTTATGTCGTTCCCACGAGTTAGCTATGTCGTTCCCACGAGTTAGCTATGTCGTTCCCACGAGTTAGTTATGACGTTCCCACGAGTTAGCTATGTCGTTCCCACGAGTTAGTTATGACGTTCCCACGAGTTAGCTATGTCGTTCCCACGAGTTAGTTATGACGTTCCCATGAGTTAGTTATGACGTTCCCACGAGTTAACTATGTCGTTCCCACGAGTTAGCTATGTTGTTCCCACGAGTTAGCTATGTTGTTCCCACGAGTTAGCTATGTTGTTCCCACGAGTTAGCTATGTTGTTCCCACGAGTTAGCTATGTTGTTCCCACGAGTTAGCTATGTCGTTCCCACGAGTTAGCTATGTCGTTCCCACGAGTATGCTATGTCGTTCCCACGAGTTAGCTATGTCGTTCCCACGAGTTAGCTATGTTGTTCCCACGAGTTAGCTATGTCGTTCCCACGAGTTAGTTATGCGTTCCCACGAGTTAGTATGTGTTCCCAAGTTAGCTATGTGTTCCCACAGTGCTATGTCGTTCCCACGAGTTAGCTATGTCGTTCCCACGAGTTAGTTATGACGTACTATGTGTTCCACGAGTTGATGCGTTCCCACGAGTTAGTATGGTTCCCACGAGTTAGCTATGTCGTTCCCACGAGTTAGCTATGTCGTTCCCACGAGTTAGCTATGTCGTTCCCACGAGTTAGCTATGTTGTTCCCACGAGTTAGCTATGTCGTTCCCACGAGTTAGCTATGTCGTTCCCACGAGTTAGTTATGGTTCCCACGAGTTAGCTATGTCGTTCCCAGAGTTAATATGTCGTTCCCACGAGTTAGCTATGTCGTTCCCACGAGTTAGCTATGTCGTTCCCACGAGTTAGCTATGTCGTTCCCAATAGTTTTTTTTTTTTGTAATTCATTTTATTAAACAGTAACACAGAAGCATACATATATAGTACAAAGTTAATTGTACAGAATTGTATATACAAGCATTAACAAAACTGTAATGCAAGGGAAGTAACTCTTCCAAATAACAAAATAACTGTACAGTTATCCATCCAAACAAGACAATGAGTTTTACTGTGCTTTTTGTTGTTTTGTGGAAAAAAAGAAAGAAGCAAAGCAGTCAGCATGGTTGTTTTTCTTTAAGTTATTTACGGGGAAATGTTGGGCTTGTTAGAAAAATATAAAAAATACGAAGGGCGGAGATAACTACTGTAGTTGAAAATTAACAAACAATTTTATTAAACGATGTCACCACAAAGTGTTGCAAATGTTCCCCATGATTTTGAAAATTTATCCAAGTTCAATGTTATTATGGCGTTGTATTTTTCTACCTTTACTAGGTTGGATATATGTCTCTTAAAAATCTGAAGGTCTGGAAAGACAGAAGACATCTTACACTGATATATATAGTATTTTGCCGAAATAATTATATTATTAATTGGTAGGGTGTAGTTTGAACTGCCAAACATCACTATATGTTTGTTAATCTGGGGCAAGACATTTGGAAATAGTCCATTTAACCAATATGTCAAATTATTTAGAAATATGTTAATCACCCAGAATAAGTGGACGAGTGTTTCAGGGTTGGCTTTACAAAAGGAACATAAATTATCATCTTTCAAACCCATTTTGTTAAGTAAGTAATTAGTACCAAGGATTATATGTGTAAATCGGTATTGGAACCAGAGTAGTTTGGAATCTTTAGTAACTTTAAAGGGTAAACTATAGATGTGTTCCCAATTTAAAACACCACAATTCAGTTCTGTTTGCCATTTCGAACATGACTTTGGGGTGGTTTTATTTTTTAAAATCAAAATGTCATAAATGGGTCTACACCCTTTATTGGTTGCCGATATTACTCTTAAGTGTAATGGTTTAACTGGATTCATCATTTTACAAGCCCTATGTGCAAACCTTAACTGGTCCAAATAATGTCTTATTGATTGAATTATGCCTTGAAACTGAAGAAAGTTAGTGTTTATTTCAAATTTATGTTGAAATTCTTGATAGGTAAGCAAACTGCCATTGTCTTTAAGTAAGTCGTTAACAAAAAACACACCTTTATTTAAGTAATTATTGTAACAAAATGATTTTCCTCCAATTTTAAAATTATGATTTAACCATACAGGCTGTGAGATGAACTCATCCCAACTACTAGGACATTTTGTATGGATAAGAGAGATGTACGCATTCCATACCTCATTCCAGAATATGTTTTTAGTGCATCAAGTATTTTGAATTCGAATTTTCTAAACGCCTTAACAATGTAATTTTCAGAGCATTCATGAAATTCTCCAAATCCACAACTCTCAGACCTCCGTTTTTTAAATCTTGCGTTACAACTGTCCTTTTTATTTTATCTGGTCCCCCTTTCCAGATGTATTTAAAGAAAGTACTTTGTAGGTCTTTAATCATTTTTGGAGGAGGGTTTGGGATGGTTAAAAACAAGTTATTTAATTTGGAAAGTGCTAGAGACTTTATTACTATATTTTTACCAATAGGTGTTAATATCCTTTTAGACCATGAGGCTAAAAGATTTTTTATTTCATTTATTTTTGCTGCATAGTTCAAGGTTTCTATGGTTTCGAGGTTTACTGAAAAATTTACCCCTAAGAGTTTAAAATGACCTCTTTCCCAGTTAAGATTTAGCTCGGGGCATAATGATAAGTTGCTATTTTTCATAGAACAAATCCATAGTACTCTTGTCTTATCAACATTTACATGAAGACCGGAGATTTCGGCATAAAATTTTAATACATTTATAACATTTCTTAGGGAAGTTTCAGTACCGTCTAGAATCAAAGATGTGTCATCAGCATACTGGGATACTAAATATTCAACGTTATTAACTTCAATACCTTTTATGTTTTTCTTTTTCTTAACAAGTAGAGCTAAGATTTCGGCGCATAGGATAAAAAGATAAGGAGAGAGGGGGTCCCCTTGACGACAGCCTCTGTACAGTGTGAACCAATCAGAGAGGTGGCCATTTACAATAACACAAAATTGAATATTTGTATAAAAAAGCTTGATCCAAGAGATAATCGAATTACCAAAATCAAAAAAATTCAACACTTTAAACATAAAATCCCAAGATACAGAATCAAAAGCAGCTGCAAAATCGACCAGCAGCAACATGGCTGGAATATTACATTTTTCAGTGTAAAACATTAAGTCATATATTAAACGAATATTGTCACCTATGAAACGACCGGCAAGAAAACCGCTTTGATCTTCACTAATCAAATCAGGGAGGACGGATTTTAATCTATTAGCAATGCATGCTGAAGCTATTTTATAAGATATGTTTAATAAGGAAATTGGCCTCCAATTCTTTAAGTAGCGTTTATCTTTATCCCCCTTTGGGATACATGTAATAACACCCAGTTTATCAGATACTGAAAGTTCACCTGTTTCAAAAGAGAAATTGATTGACCGTAATAATATATCTCCTAAATCTATCCAAAAGAATTTGAAAAAAGCTACAGTAAATCCATTAATGCCAGGGGAAGTGTCATTTGACATTTTCTTGAGACTTGAAAGAATTTCACGTTTTATCAATTTTCCTTCTAGGGAGAGTTTAACTCTTTCTGTCAATTTTTTAACTCCAAAATCTTTAAATAAGACATTCAGATCTACATTCACCGTTTCCCTAGAAGCATACAAAGATTTATAGTGTTCCATAGTTTCTTTCAAAATGTCCTTCTGATCAGTTAAAAGTTCACCTGATTTTGCATACAGATTTGCCATATGCTTAGAAACAAAATGTCTATTTTCCAAATTACAAAAGTATTTTGACGGTTTCTCGCCTTCTAAAACCCATTTTGCTCTTGACCTAATTAAAGAACCCTCCAATCTTTTCTTACGAATATCCAATAATTCCTTATGTTTTTTTTCAATTAAATTTAAATTTGAAATAGTGTCATTGAGTTGCAATGATTCTATATCACTAATTAATGATTTCTCCTTTTCATTTTCGTGCCTTTCTTTAAAAGATGAATAAGAAATAGTTTTACCGCGTATCTCCATTAATAACGTTTCAAAAAACAATTTGTCGTCAATAGTGAACTTCAAATCATTATCATGTACATTTTCTAACGGGATATCCTGATTCTGAATTTCAGATGCATACTGTATTTTAATGCTTTCTATCAGCTGTTTTATTTGTAGAACATAGTCATTGTCTTTAAGCAGAGAATTATTAAATTTCCAGTATGAACGTCCTTTCTTAAATTTTCCCAATTGCAAGCTAATAACTACTATAGAATGGTATGTTCTGTACCCTGGCAAAATATAGGCATTTTCCACGTCTGTAAATAAAGTACTTGATAAAAGAACAAAGTCTAAACGGGCTTTTTTAACTGGATTCTTTTTAAACCAAGTGTATTGTTTATTTTCTAAATTTTGCTCACGCCAACAATCAATAAAATCATGTTCTAACATTAGTTCGAAAACCGCCTCTCTAGCTTTTGGATTGTTAATATTAACATAGTTAAAATAATCCATGTCAGGATCTAGCACTAAGTTAAAATCGCCAGCAATCACACACTCATTTTGAATCTGTGATGCTTTTTCTTTTAGGATATTAAAGAACTTTGGATCGTCCTTGTTTGGACCATATAAGCTTATCAAAGATAACTCTTTGTTTGAAATTGTACAATGAATAATGATTAGATTTCCATTTGTGTCTTTTTCCATGGACTTAAATTTAAAATCAAAATTATTGTTTATCAAGATGGCCACCCCTCTTGACTGACTACTATAATTGCTAAAATAACACTCGTATCCCCACTGAATTCTTATATAGTTTGAGTCTTTATCGGTAAAATGGGTGTCCTGTAGGAAATATATATTAAATTTTTTCTGTCTTAAATAACTAAAAACATCTGTTCTTTTTGTTGTATCCCCAATACCCTGAACATTTAAAGAAGCAATTGTTAATGTATCAGTCATTTAATAAAACAGTGGTAAACATCTCGTCAAAATATAACTGCATGGGAAGCATTTGTACACGAAAAAACCTATAAGTTAATACATGCAACAATATCTCGTAAGAACAGAAAAACAAGCCCAACAAAAGTGCGAAATGAGAATATAAGTAAAGTAAAAAGGAATAGTAAGCAAACTATACATTTGTATGTACTATAGACTAATCATGGAGTTATTTTGCATACAAAAAGAAACAACTACCGTGAAAAAAGTTCTATAGTTGTAAAAACTACCCTCATGATATAATGGCATTGTTTACAAACGCCTCGCAAGTATAATAGTATACATGTTGAACAAGTAATTCGAGGAAGATTGACATGAAAAAATTACATAAGTAAATAAACAACAGCTAATGTCCGGCATACGATCACGCTAGGCTTTATTATTAATATATTGCCCTCGTACATGTTTTACAAGCTTGAATCTGCTTGAGACCTTCGGCATATTCAGTTTACATTAGATCACAATAGGTATTATATATCCTTAAAATTATAGGTATTGCAATACGTCATTACAAATAAATCATATAAATGTCATAGTGTCTTACGCAAATTCATGCTAGCACCCACATGGTACATGTAGGTCACATTGCTTACAACGATGAGCATGTGATTACCAACTACCAATCAAATATCGAGACCGGTGCGTGTCCAAAAATTAAATAAACAACAGCACGGGTCCGGCATACGATCACGCGCGGCTTCATTATGCTACCCTCGTACATATTACATGATACCATACAATCACATTATTTACAAACCTGTACATGAGATTATAAACCACCTAACAAATATCTAGACAGGTGTGCGCAAACAATTTCAATAAGTAAATAAATAAAAGCCATTTCCTTCCGTTTTGTAGACAACATGATGATATGAGCGACTTACCGACTAGGCCAACATGTAATTATGAACCAATCAAATCGTGGGCTTGATATATTTGCATAAGTACATAAACAGAAGCACGTGTTCGGCATACCGTGATACACATAGTTCACGTCATTCCGCTATCTATAGACAAATACTTCTAAAATTCTAACTAGTTTCGCTAATCGAAAATGATCTGTATACTTACAAAAACTAGTATTATACATGTATCATGATACAATACAATCATAACATTATTGTTTACAAGCGTAACGCATGCATGTATATATATATATATAGAATATATAACGTTTTAAGATTACCACTTTGGATGCATACATTTATACTGGGTATAGCACGTACTGAGATTGTACAGTCTTTAGTTGCGTGTCGCGCAATGCTACGAAAGACTCAAACAAAGCCAGTGCATTCCTAATACGTCTAAATGGTATAAGCTGCATGATGGTATGAGCAGCCTACTACATGTAATTTCCTACAGCCAATTGAAATTCGAGGAAGGTGGGCGTGAAAAATATAAATAAGTAAATAAACAACAGCACGTGTCCTGCATACGATCACGCTAGGCTATATTACTAATAGACTACCATCGTACATATAACATGGTACATGAAACAATGTGACTTAGTCGCATTGTTTACCAACGTGTGCGTGTAAATGAAAACACACTACCAATTAAACAGCGCATACTCGGCATACGGTCACGCGAGGATTTATTACATTATACCCTAGTACATATAACATGGTACCATACATTCATAATGTTTACAAACGTGTGCATGTGATTACAAACCACCAATCAAATATCGAGACAGGTATGCGTCAACAATTTGAATAAGTAAATAAATAAAAGCACGTGTACATGTTGTTTAACACTGTTTACCTCGTATTACCACCATACATATAATGCGAGATTCATGATTGAATGGGTTTTGAAAGGTCCGTCAAAATGTCAACGCGAGTCGTTCTTCCGTTCTGTAACAAAGCAATAATTTTGCCTCCATCCGACCAGGCCGATTTCACATCATTCAACGATGAAAGTTTCTCAAGCAATTTCGCGTTTTGCGTGGTCAAATCATCACGGATCACTACTGGAGATCCCTTCAGGTTTTTCCGTACACTTATGACCATCTTTCTTTGTCGTACGGCGCACACATTTACAGATGATCACCCTATTCCCGTCTGTACGGAACTGTCCTAGGCGGTGGGAAATACAGATGTCTCGCGACGATATTGTCATCTTGAGCTTGTTGTTCAACAGATTCACAACCGATTCGGTAGTTTTTGCAGCCGTTTCGTTCTTATCCTTGTCGTCCACTCCATATATTCTTACATTATTTAAGCGACTGTATTGTTCGTGCTCATTTAGTATGAATTGATGCCTCTTAAGTTCCCGATCCTTTTCAACTAGCATTTGCTTTAGCACCTCGTTAGATTCCCTCGTTCTCTCCACTTCTTCTTTTACATTCGTAATTTCGAGTTGCATGCCTTCGGACTCACTTTTTAGATCATTTATATCGTTTACAGCTTGTAACATTTTGTCTTTTATTGTTTTTAGATGGTCGTATACTTTATCAAAATCCTTTTTGACGCCGTCGACAACTTCCTTCTTTAGTGAGTCAAACCTCCCCGACACAAACTTTTCTGTAGTTACGTTTTCTAGACTTTTGTCGAGGTACTCTTTGGATGTAAGATTTGATAT
>CM026389.1:32304948-32321740 GCA_014843695.1 Archivesica marissinica
CACTATGCCTGGTCAATATGTACACTATGCCTGGTCAATATGTACACTATACCAGGTCAATATGTACACTATACCAGGTCAATATGTACACTCTACCTAGTCAATATGTACACACTATGCCTGGTCAATATGTACACTATACCAGGTCAATATGTACACTATACCTAGTCAATATGTACACACTATGCCTGGTCAATATGTACACACTATACCTGGTCAATATGTACACTATACCTAGTCAATATGTACACTATACCTAGTCAATATGTACACTATGCCTGGTCAATATGTACACTATACCTGGTCAATATGTACAATATGCCTGGTCAATATGTACACTATACCTAGTCAATATGTACACTATGCCTGGTCAATATGTACACTATACCAGGTCAATATATACACTTTATCTAGTCAATATGTACACTCTATTCCTGGTCAATATGTACACACTATACCTGGTCAATATGTACACTATGCCTGGTCAATATGTACACTATACCTCGTCAATATGTACACTATACCGAGTCCATATGTACACTATACCTCGTCAATATGTACACTCTACCGAGTCAATATGTACACTATACCGAGTCAATATGTACACACTATGCCTGGTCAATATGTACACACTATACCTCGTCAATATGTACACTATACCGAGTCAATATGTACACTATACCTGGTCAATATGTACACTATACCTCGTCAATATGTACACTATACCGAGTCAATATGTACACTATACCTCGTCAATATGTACACTATACCGAGTCAATATGTACACACTATGCCTGGTCAATATATACACTATACCTAGTCAATATGTACACTATACCTAGTCAATATGTACACTATACCTAGTCAATATGTACACTATACCTGGTCAATATGTACACTATATATGGTCAATATGTACACTATACCTAGTCAATATGTACACTATACCTAGTCAATATGTACATTATACCTGGTCAATATGTACACTATACCTGGTCAATATGTACACTATATCTAGTCAATATGTACACAATACCGAGTCAATATGTACACTATATCTGGTCAATATACCGAGTCAATATGTACACTATACCTGGTCAATATGTACACTATACCTAGTCAATATGTACACACTATACCTGGTCAATATGTACACTATACCTAGTCAATATGTATACACTATACCTGGTCAATATGTACACTATACCGAGTCAATATGTACACTATACCGAGTCAATATGTACACTATACATGGTCAATATGTACACTATACCTAGTCAATATGTACACTATACCTAGTCAATATGTACACTATACCTCGTCAATATGTACACTATACCTAGTCAATATGTACACACTATACCTGGTCAATATGTACACTATACCAAGTCAATATGTACACTATACCTCAATATGTACACTACCTGGTCAATATGTACACACTATGCCTGGTCAATATGTACACTATACCTAGTCAATATGTACACTATACCTGGTCAATATGTACACTATACCTCGTCAATATATACACTATACCTGGTCAATATGTACACTATACCTCGTCAATATGTACACTATACCTAGTCAATATGTACACTATACCTAGTCAATATGTACACTATACCTAGTCAATATGTACACTATACCTCGTCAATATGTACACTATACCTAGCCAATATGTACACACTATACCTGGTCAATATGTACACTATACCGAGTCAATATGTACACTATACTGAGTCAATATGTACACTCTACCTGGTCAATATGTACACACTATGCCTGGTCAATATGTACACTATACCTGGTCAATATGTACACTATACCTAGTCAATATGTACACTATACCTAGTCAATATGTACACTATACCTGGTCAATATGTACACACTATACCTGGTCAATATGTACACTATACCGAGTCAATTTGTTCACTATACCGAGTCAATATGTACACTATACCGAGTCAATATGTACACTATACCTGGTCAATATGTACACTATACCTAGTCAATATGTACACTATACCTGGTCAATATGTACACTATACCGAGTCAATATGTACACAATACCTGGTCAATATGTACACTATACCTGGTCAATATGTACACACTGTACCTGGTCAATATGTACACTATACCTGGTCAATATGTACACTATACCTGGTCAATATGTACACTATACCGTGTCAATATGTACACTATACCGAGTCAATATGTACACTATACCTGGTCAATATGTACACTATACCTGGTCAATATGTACACACTGTACCTGGTCAATATGTACACTATACCTGGTCAATATGTACACTATACCTGGTCAATATTTACACTATACCGAGTAAATATGTACACTATACCTGGTCAATATGTACACACTATGCCTTGTCAATATGTACACTATACCTAGTCAATATGTACACTATACCTAGTCAATATGTACACACTGTACCTGGTCAATATGTACACTATACCGAGTCAATATGTACACTATACCGAGTCAATATGTACACTATACCTGGTCAATATGTACACACTATGCCTGGTCAATATGTACACTATACCAGGTCAATATGTACACTATACCTAGTCAATATGTACACTATACCTAGTCAATATGTACACACTACCTAGTCAATATGTATACACTATACCTAGTCAATATGTACACACTATACCTAGTCAATATGTACACTATACCTGGTCAATATGTACACTATACCTGGTCAATATGTACACTATACCTGGTCAATATGTACACTATACCTAGTCAATATGTACACTATGCCTAGTCAATATGTACACTATACCTGGTCAATATGTACACACTATACCGAGTCAATATGTACACTATACCTAGACAATATGTACACTATGCCTGGTCAATATGTACACACTATACCTGGTTAATATGTACACACTGTACCTAGTCAATATGTACACTATACCTAGTCAATATGTACACTATACCTGGTCAATATGTACACTATACCTAGCCAATATGTACACTATACCTGGTCAATATGTACACTATACCTAGTCAATATGTACACTATACCTGGTCAATATGTACACTATGCCTAGTCAATATGTACACACTATGCCTGGTCAATATGTACACTATACCATGTCAATATGTACACTATACGTAGACAATATGTACACTATGCCTGGTCAATATGTACACACTATACCTGGTCAATATGTACACTATACCTGGTCAATATGTACACTATACCTAGTCAATATGTACACTATACCTAGTCAATATGTACACTATACCTAGTCAATATGTACACTATACCTAGTCAATATGTACACTATACCTCGTCAATATGTACACTATACCTAGTCAATATGTACACTATACCTAGTCAATATGTACACTATACCTAGTCAATATGTACACTATACCTGGTCAATATGTACACTATACCTGGTCAATATGTACACTATACCTCGTCAATATGTACACTATACCTAGTCAATATGTACACTATACCTAGTCAATATGTACACTATACCTAGTCAATATGTACACTATACCTAGTCAATATGTACACTATACCTCGTCAATATGTACACACTATAGCAGGTCAATATGTACACTATACCTAGTCAATATGTACACACTATGCCTGGTCAATATGTACACTATACCAGGTCAATATGTACACTATACCTAGTCAATATGTACACACTATGCCTGGTCAATATGTACACACTATACCAGGTCAATATGTACACTATAACTGGTCAATATGTACACACTATGCCTGGTCAATATGTACACTATACCTAGTCAATATGTACACTATACCTAGTCAATATGTACACTATACCTAGTCAATATGTACACACTATGCCTGGTCAATATGTACACACTATACCAGGTCAATATGTACACTATACCTGGTCAATATGTACACACTATGCCTGGTCAATATGTACACCATACCTAGTCAATATGTACACTATACCTAGTCAATATGTACACTATACCTAGACAATATGTACACTATACCTGGTCAATATGTACACACTATGCCTGGTCAATATTTACACACTATACCAGGTCAATATGTACACTATACTTAGTCAATATGTACACTATCCCTGGCCAATTTGTACACTCTACCTAGTCAATATGTACACACTATGCCTGGTCAATATTTACACACTATACCTGGTCAATATGTACACTATACCTAGTCAATATGTACACTATACCTCGTCAATATGTACACACTATACCAGGTCAATATGTACACTATACCTAGTCAATATGTACACACTATGCCTGGTCAATATGTACACTATACCATGTCAATATGTACACTATACCTAGTCAATATGTACACACTATGCCTGGTCAATATGTACACACTATACCAGGTCAATATGTACACTATACATGGTCAATATGTACACACTATGCCTGGTCAATATGTACACTATACCTAGTCAATATGTACACTATACCTAGTCAATATGTACACTATACCTAGACAATATGTACACTATACCTGGTCAATATGTACACACTATGCCTGGTCAATATTTACACACTATACCAGGTCAATATATACACTATACTTAGTCAATATGTACACTATGCCTGGTCAATATGTACACTCTACCTAGTCAATATGTACACACTATGCCTGGTCAATATTTACACACTATACCTGGTTAATATGTACACTATACCGAGTCAATATGTACACTATGCCTGGTCAATATGTACACTATACCTGGTCAATATGTACAATATGCCTGGTCAATATGTACACTATACCTAGTCAATATGTACACTATGCCTGGTCAATATGTACACTATACCAGGTCAATATATACACTTTATCTAGTCAATATGTACACTCTATTCCTGGTCAATATGTACACACTATACCTGGTCAATATGTACACTATACCTGGTCAATATGTACACTATGCCTGGTCAATATGTACACACTATGCCTGGTCAATATGTACACTATGCCTGGTCAATATGTACACTATACCAGGTCAATATGTACACTATACCAGGTCAATATGTACACTATACCTAGTCAATATGTACACACTATGCCTGGTCAATATGTACACTATACCAGGTCAATATGTACACTATACCTAGTCAATATGTACACTATACCTGTCTATACACCCAAATTACACTATACCTGTCAATATGTACATATCCTGTCAATATGTACATATACCTGTCAATATGTACACTATGCCTAGTCAATATGTACACACTATGCCTGGTCAATATGTACACTATACCGTCAATATGTACACTATACCTAGTCAATATGTACACTATGCCTGGTCAATATGTACACACTATACCTGGTCAATATGTACACTATACCAGGTCAATATGTACACTATACCTAGTCAATATGTACACTATGCCTGGTCAATATGTACACTATACCTGGTCAATATGTACAATATGCCTGGTCAATATGTACAATATACCTAGTCAATATGTACACTATGCCTGGTCAATATGTACACTATACCAGGTCAATATATACACTTTATCTAGTCAATATGTACACTCTATTCCTGGTCAATATGTACACACTATACCTGGTCAATATGTACACTATGCCTGGTCAATATGTACACACTATGCCTGGTCAATATGTACACTATGCCTGGTCAATATGTACACTATACCAGGTCAATATGTACACTATACCAGGTCAATATGTACACTATACCTAGTCAATATGTACACACTATGCCTGGTCAATATGTACACTATACCAGGTCAATATGTACACTATACCTAGTCAATTTGTACACACTATGCCTGGTCAATATGTACACACTATACCTGGTCAATATGTACACTATACCAGGTCAATATGTACACTATACCTAGTCAATATGTACACACTATGCCTGGTCAATATGTACACTATACCAGGTCAATATGTACACTTTACCTAGTCAATATGTACACACTATACCTGGTCAATATGTACACTATGCCTGGTCAATATGTACACACTATACATCGTCAATATGTACACTATACCGAGTCAATATGTACACACTATACCAGGTCAATATGTACACTATACCTCGTCAATATGTACACTATACCAGTTCAATATATACACTATACCTGGTCAATATGTACACTATACCTAGTCAATATGTACACTATACCGAGTCAATATGTACACTATACCTAGTCAATATGTACACACTATACCTCCTCAATATGTACACTATACCTAGTCAATATGTACACTATACCTGGTCAATATGTACACACTATACCTGGTCAATATGTACACTATACCTGGTCAATATGTACACTATACCTGGTCAATATGTACACTATACCGAGTCAATATGTATACACTATACTATTACTGTTACAGGTACTCTGGAGGAGCGCGCTGCTGTTCGTAATGCAAATATGCACTCAAAGATGCGAGAGGACTATGCTTCTGTGTACGCTGATGTCAAAGTAGAGGTAAATTGTATTGTGTATGTGTAGATTTTGTAGTATTAATGGATGTAGTGCCTGCGTGGATTTGGTAGTATTAATGAATGTAGTGTCTGTGTGGATTTGGTAGTATTAATGAATGCAGTGTCTGCGTGGATTGTGTAGTATTAATGAATGTAGTGGCTGCGTGGATTGTTTAGTATTAATGAATGTAGTGTTTGTATGGATTTTGAAATATTAATGAATGTAGTGTTTGCGTGGATTTTGTAGTATTAATGAATGTAGTGCCTGTGTGGATTATGTAGTATTACTGAATGTAGTGTTTGCATGGATTTTGTAGTATTACTGAATGTAGTGTTTGCGTGTATTTTGTAGTATTAATGAATGTAGTGCCTGCATGGATTGTGTAGTATTAATGAATGTAGTGCATGTGTGGATTATGTAGTATTAATGAATGTAGTGTCTGCGTGGATTGTGTAGTAGTAATGAATGTAGTGCCTGTGTGGATTGTGTAGTATTAATGAATGTAGTGTGCGTGGATTATGTAGTATTAATGAATGTAGTGCCTGTGTGGATTGTGTAGTATTAATGAATGTAGTGTGCGTGGATTGTGTAGTATTAATGAATGTAGTGCCTGTGTGGATTGTGTAGTATTAATGAATGTAGTGTGCGTGGATTGTGTAGTATTAATGAATGTAGTGCCTGTGTGGATTGTGTAGTATTAATGAATGTAGTGTCTGCATGGATTGTGTAGTATTAATGAATGTAGTGCCTGTGTGGATTGTGTAGTATTAATGAATGTAGTGCCTGTGTGGATTGTGTAGTATTAATGAATGTAGTGCCTGTGTGGATTGTGTAGTATTAATGAATGTAGTGTGCGTGGATTGTGTAGTATTAATGAATGTAGTGCCTGTGTGGATTGTGTAGTATTAATGAATGTAGTGTCTGCATGGATTGTGTAGTATTAATGAATGTAGTGTGTTTTGGTTCTGACTTGGACATTCTGGCCTATGACCTTTTATCCATCCTTTTTTATCAGATAGTAAATTTGGCCAAACTGGTTTGGAAGTCAGTTATACTAAATGAAGAATGATTTCATGTTTTATTACAAAACTATTTAGATATTATGAGTATCTTTGTTTATTACTTAGATATGAAGTTTAGCCAATTTCCCCCCATTATTTGCCTACCACTATACTGTCTACCACCCAGGTCGATGCGCTGTGTATTACGTGTGCTGGTATGATATGGTCACGTGTCCGTATCAAACCAGAAAAATCCGTATCATAACTAGTTCCTGAGAAATAACGCATGCAGTGACATTCGGTGCTAGTTTGTTTACTTCCCGTAGCCTCCCAGTGTGCAACAGCTAACATATGTTTGTAGTTTCGTGGTAATATTTCAATTGTTTTCCTGATTTATTCCTGATAAAGGAGAGCATGGTTTCGATTATTAAATATTCAAATTCAATTCAAAGTAATAAAGACGTTATTGCGTGGCTAGTTTCATATCAGCTTATGTATCGACCCGAGGTAGCATGAGGTGTCAAGTTTCCTCGGGTCGATGCCTAGGCTGTGTATCGACCCGAGGTAGCATGAGGTGTCAAGTTTCCTCGGGTCGATGCCTAGGCTGTGTATCGACCCAAGGTAGCATGAGGTGTCAAGTTTCCTCGGGTCGATGCCTAGGCTGTGTATCGACCCAAGGTAGCATGAGGTGTCAAGTTTCCTCGGGTCGATGCCTAGGCTGATATGAAGCTAACGAAATAACCGCTAAATATTACTTGATCTGCTCTTATGTTATATTTCGGGTTTTACGCCTGCATCAGCACCATTTCGGGCTATATCGCCGGCCGGCAGTTTACCTAACAACAACCTGGGCAGGCTTCAGCGGTTAACCAGTACTTGGGTGCACCAACCTCCGTAAGAAACTGCCAACTTTTTCATATAAATGAGACACAGCCTGAGCGGGGCTCGAACCCGTGACCATCAGTGATGATAGGTTACAGTGGTATACAAGTCAGCGACCTTAACCACTCGACCACGGAGGCGGACTTTGATCTGCTCTACTAAATGAAAACAGAAAGAAATAATATATCGCTACATGTGTGTTATTTGTGACAATGTGGAAAGAAGCAAAACAATAATATTGTGAGAATGGAGGACATGTTTGTTGACCGTTTCCCTACAATAGATTACTTTTCATACATATGCAGCAGTTAAAGTTGTTAAGCTTGTATGCCTGGCACCTGGCATACAACCATAGGCTTCGGGAAGTGCTGATGTTCATAAAAGAGGTGTCTCATAAGTCAGAAATAGGGGTGACACCACAGACACAAGACACAATTGTTTGGCCCTATGATCATATAGTAAGTAATGTTTACAGTAAACATTACTTACTATATGACCATAGGGCAAACAAAAATAATTTGTATATTGTGACTGTGGGTAACACTATAATAAACAAACACTTTACTTTTATTTTTTACTTTACAGGACAGCATTGATTTCAATCTGAAGCTCGGAAAAGCCATTGTTGGACAGCCATTAACACTGAGTTTGAAGGTCACCAATACGACTAACAGCAGCAAGACGTTTTCCGGGACCATGAAGTTGACCAGCATGTTTTATACAGGGGTTCCTTATTTAGAAATCTGGAAAGAGAAGGTTAAAAACAAATCTCTGAAGGCGAAGGAAGGTTTGTTGAACTGTTACTGGAACTATTGACCAATCGCACAGGGATCATTCTAGAGGGCGATGTGGGCGAAATTGTCGCCCTAGGGACCCTGACTTCGCCCTCTGGGGGCCCCACTTCTCCCTAAAAAAAAAATGTCATTTTTTTTTTTTTTGGTTTTTATGATTTTCAAACAAAATTGTGTCTAGTAAGATACACTGGCCCATTATAAAGTACTCCTTCTATTCAAATGTTGTATTTAATGGGTGTACTGTGCATTTTAACCCTATTTTGCAGAAGTATATTAAATAACACCATTTTAAGGAAGCGATCACGCGCTTTCTCACTTCTCCCAAAAATTCTGACCTAGAATGAACCCTGATCGCATTAGATTAATTTACTACATTATACGTGTGTTGCTATATATAGTAACATAATTGTACTGAGAAAATCATTTAATGCGTCGTCAGAAATCTTTACCATGTGTCTGCCTGCTCATGCGCAGGTCCATTATCAAATAATTGCCACAGGAAATAATGCGCTTTCAAACGTGTCGTCATTAAGGACGTCAATACCCTACACCGTCCAATATAGTAATGTGTATTTTGAACTGCAAGGAGAGAAACTATATAAGCTCTGCTTCCGTTTGAATCCTTTCCTATTCTTTGATTTTGTGTACATATAATTATTGTTTTGTGAATGTATATAGTGGAATACATATGTTTAAACCAATAGCCTATACTCTACACCGTCCAAAACAATGGCTTCGGATGGGCTGGGACTCGGTACCAAAGACAAAGTATACGCCATATTGTATAAATTGCTGTCTTATACGGTATGCCAGTTCAGTGATTTTAAATAAGACACAGATGTGTATTACACAGTACAATCTATGGCTGACCAGTGCCATTTAGTGATAATGGCCCATGGCTGAGTAACGTGTTGAATGTCGAAGATGAAGGTATCGGGTTATTTTCACATTACTGGGGGTATTATCATTAAGATATATATAATATTGTATAACTCATTTTAATATGCACCAAACATACCAAACTCTGGTGAGATACCCATGACATTGTCACGGGTGATCTACGGCTAGACATTGCTATCTGTTTGTGACAGTGAGACCCCCTCTGGCATTATCATGGGTGATCTTCGACTAGACATTGCTATCTGTGTTTATTACGGTGAGACCCCCTGGCATTGTCATGGGTGATCTACGACTAGACATTGCTATCTGTGTTTATTACGGTGAGATGCCCCCTGGCATTGTCATGGGTGATCTTCGACTAGACATTGCTACCTTTGTTTGTGGCTGCGAGACCCCTGGCATTGTCATGGGTGATCTTCGACTAGACATTGCTATCTGTGTTTATTACGGTGAGATGCCCCCTGGCATTGTCATGGGTGATCTACGACTAGACATTGCTATCTGTGTTTATTACGGTGAGATGCCCCCTGGCATTGTCATGGGTGATCTTCGACTAGACATTGCTATCTGTGTTTATTACGGCGAGATGCCCCCTGGCATTGTCATGGGTGATCTTCGACTAGACATTGCTATCTGTGTTTATTACGGCGAGACCCCCTGGCATTGTCATGGGTGATCTTCGACTAGACATTGCTATCTGTGTTTATTACGGCGAGACCCCCTGGCATTGTCATGGGTGATCTTCGACTAGACATTGCTATCTGTGTTTATTACGGCGAGACCCCCTGGCATTGTCATGGGTGATCTTCGACTAGACATTGCTATCTGTGTTTATTACGGCGAGACCCCCTGGCATTGTCATGGGTGATCTTCGACTAGACATTGCTATCTGTGTTTATTACGGCGAGACCCCCTGGCATTGTCATGGGTGATCTTCGACTAGACATTGCTATCTGTGTTTATTACGGCGAGACCCCCTGGCATTGTCATGGGTGATCTTCGACTAGACATTGCTATCTGTGTTTATTACGGCGAGACCCCCTGGCATTGTCATGGGTGATCTTCGACCAGACATTGCTATCTGTGTTTATTACGGCGAGACCCACTGACATTGTCATGGGTGATCGTCGACTAGACATTGCTATATTTGTTTGTGGCTGCGAGACCCCTGGCATTGTCATGTGTGATCTTCGACTAGACATTGCTATCTGTGTTTGTGGCTGCGAGACCCCTAGCATTGTCATGTGTGATCTTCGACTAGACATTGCTATCTGTGTTTGTGGCTGCGAGACCCCTGGCATTGTCATGTGTGATCTTCGACTATACATTGCTATCTTTGTTTGTGGCGGCGAGACCCCCTGGCATTGTCATGGGTGATCTTCGACTAGACATTGCTATCTGTGTTTATTACGGTGAGACCCCCTGGCATTGTCATGGGTGATCTTCGACTAGACATTGTTATCTTTGTTTGTGGCTGCGAGACCCCCTGGCATTGTCATGGGTGATATTCGACTAGACATTGCTATCTTTGTTTGTGGCGGCGAGATGCCCCCTGACATTGTTACTGAGATCTTCG
The DNA here is from genome assembly GCA_014843695.1 of Archivesica marissinica. NCBI lineage: Eukaryota > Metazoa > Mollusca > Bivalvia > Venerida > Vesicomyidae > Archivesica > Archivesica marissinica. Next base: position 32,316,604 of record CM026389.1, read on the forward strand.
ACTACAATTTAGAGATTGTCATCTGCGGTTTGTGTGGTTGCAGGTGATATTCAGCCATGCAGCACGTTGAGACCCGTGTATAAGAGATTGGTGTAGATAACATTGATGATTTGCTTATCCAATCAGAAAGCTTGATACAGTTGATCGTTTAAGAACAGTTAAAACAGTTATAAAATCCAGACTTAAATAAACCCGACTTACAGACGGATACGTAGTCCAGTGGTAACACGCTGGACTGGTAATCCAGTTATCGCAGGTTCGTTCGATCCCCCGTATAAAATTAACAGTCTTTTAGATGGAACATTAAACCGAGGTCTCGTGTCGGTTCTGTACACCGTGCACGTAAAAGAACCAGAGGAGATTCTGGAATGGGTATCTGTCTGTATCATTGCGCTATCCTCCAAACATATTAAATGACTAATCTCTCCAGGAGGAGTCGCTCATATGGGTAACCGGTAACGACGACACTATAAATACATAAATAAACGTAAAACACAACACACACAATACCCGACTTTAAACATAGATTAATTTCACTTCAGAAAAGATTTTCAAAATGGATATACCGGCGGGTGTTTATTGGGAGAAGACGACTGATCACTGCATATTTAAGATAGCCTCTGTGTTGATTGTGAAGGAAACGAAGCAGACCTACATAGAACACGAGGAAATAAAGTTGGATAAACCGAATCTTATAATCAAGGTAAGATATGAATTTATCATGCTCTTTGTATTACCACTTTAGATAGTTAATGTGCTTACATTAATCATGGACGGTGCAAACAGTACATTCTATCTAAGCAACTGAAATCATACCCAACCAAGTGTAACCCTACGTAACCTACTCCAGTCATACCTAGCCCACTTTAACCATACCCAACCAAGTGTAACCCTACGTAACTTACTCCAATCATACCTAGCCCACTTTAACCATACCTAACCTAGTATAACCCTACGTAACCTACTCCAATCATACCTAGCCCACTTTAATCATACCCACCCAAGTGTAACCCTATGTAACCTACTCCAATCATACCTAGCCCACTTTAACCATACCTAACCTAGTATAACCCTACGTAACCTACTCCAATCATACCTAGCCCACTTTAATCATACCCAACCAAGTGTAACCCTATGTAACCTACTCCAATCATACCTAGCCCACTTTAACCATACCTAACCTAGTATAACCCTACGTAACCTACTCCAGTCATACCTAGCCCACTTTAACCATACCCAACCAAGTACATGTATAACCCTACCTAACCTACTCCAATCATACCTAGCCCACTTTAATCATACCCAACCAAGTGTAACCCTATGTAACCTACTCCAGTCATACCTAGCCCACTTTAACCATACCTAACCAAGTACATGTATGACCCTACGTAACCTACTCCAGTCATACCTAGCCCACTTTAATCATACCTAACCAAGTGTAATCCTACGTAACCTACTCCAATCATACCTAGCCCACTTTAATCATACCCAACCAAGTGTAACCCTACGTAACCTAATCCAATCATACCTAGCCCACTTTAACCATACCTAACCTAGTATAACCCTACCTAACCTACTCCAGTCATACCTAGCCCACTTTAACCATACCTAACCAAGTACATGTATAACCCTATGTAACCTACTCCAGTCATACCTAGCCCACTTTAACCATACCCATCCAAGTACATGTATAACCCTACGTAACCTAATCCAGTCATACCTAGCCCACTTTAACCATACCCAACCAAGTGTAACCCTACGTAACCTACTCCAGTCATACCTAGCCCACTTTAATCATACCCAACCAAGTGTAACCCTACGTAACCTACTCCAATCATACCTAGCCCACTTTAACCATACCCAACCAAGTATAACCCTACGTAACCTACTCCAGTCATACCTAGCCCACTTTAACCATACCTAACCAAGTATAACCCTACGTAACCTACTCCAGTCATACCTAGCCCACTTTAACCATACCTAACCAAGTATAACCCTACGTAACCTACTCCAGTCATACCTAGCCCACATTAACCATACCCAACCAAGTATAACCCTACGTAACCTACTCCAATCATACCTAGCCCACTTTAACCATACCTAACCAAGTATAACCCTACGTAACCTAATCCAATCATACCTAGCCCACTTTAACCATACCTAACCAAGTATAACCCTACGTAACCTACTCCAATCATACCTAGCCCACTTTAACCATACCTAACCAAGTACATGTATAACCCTACGTAACCTACTCCAGTCATACCTAGCCCACTTTAACCATACCTAACCAAGTATAACCCTACGTAACCTACTCCAGTCATACCTAGCCCACTTTAACCATACCTAACCAAGTATAACCCTACGTAACCTACTCCAGTCATACCTAGCCCACTTTAACCATACCTAACCAAGTATAACCCTACGTAACCTACTCCAGTCATACCTAGCCCACTTTAACCATACCCAACCAAGTGTAACCCTACGTAACCTACTCCAGTCATACCTAGCCCACTTTAACCATACCTAACCAAGTGTAACCCTACATAACCTACTCCAGTCATACCTAGCCCACTTTAACCATACCTAACCAAGTATAACCCTACGTAACCTACTCCAGTCATATCTAAGCAAATCAAATCATACTTAACCAAGTGTAATCATACATAAACGAATCCAGCATATCTAACACAAGACAATCATATTTAACCCAAGCAAGCATATCTAACACAAGACAATCATATCTAACCCGATCCAGCATATCTAACACAAGACAATCATATTTAACCCGATCCAGCATATCTAACACAAGACAATCATATCTATCCCGATCCAGCATATCTAACACAAGACAATCATATTTAACCCAAGCAAGCATATCTTACCCAATCCAAGCATATCTAACCCAACCCAGCATATCTAACCCAATCCAAGCATATCTAACACAAGACAATCATATATAACCCGATCCAAGCATATCTAACCCGATCCAAGCATATCTAACCCAACCCAGCATATCTAACCCACCCAGCATATCTAACCCAATCCAAGCATATCTAATACAAGACAATCATATATAACCCGATCCAAGCATATCTAACCCGATCCAAGCATATCTAACCCAACCCAGCATATCTAACCCACCCAGCATATCTAACCCGATCCAGCATATCTAACACAAGACAATCATATTTAACCCAAGCAAGCATATCTAACACAAGACAATCATATCTAACCCGATCCAGCATATCTAACCCGATCCAGCATATCTAACACAAGACAATCATATTTAACCCAAGCAAGCATCTCTAACACAAGACAATCATATTTAACCCAATCCAAGCATATCTAACCCAATCCAAGCATATCTAACACAAGACAATCATATTTAACCCAAGCAAGCATATCTAACCCAATCCAAGCATATCTTACCCATTCCAAGCATATCTAACCCAATCCAAGCATATCTAACCCAATCCAAGCATATCTAACACAAGACAATCATATTTAACCCAATCCAGCATATATAACCCAATCCAAGCATATATAACCTGATCCAAGCATATCTAACCCGATCCAAGCATATCTAACCCGATCCAAGCATATATAACCCAATACAAGCATATCTAACCAAATCCAGCATATCTAACCCAATCCAAGCATATCTAACACAATCCAAGCATATCTAACCCAATCCAAGCATATCTAACCCGATCCAGCATATCTAACCCGATCCAAGCATATCTAACCCGATCCAAGCATATCTAACCCAATCCAAGCATATCTAACCCAATCCAAGCATATCTAACCCAATCCAAGCATATCTAACCCGATCCAGCATATCTAACCCGATCCAAGCATATCTAACCCGATCCATGCATATATAACCCAATCCAAGCATATCTAACCCAATCCAAACATATCTAACCCGATCTAGCATATCTAACCCAATCCAGCATATGTAACCCAATACAAGCATATCTAACCCAATCCAGCATATCTAACCCAATCCAGCATATCTAACCCAATCCAAGCATATCTAACCCAATCCAAGCATATCTAACCCGATCCAGCATATATAACCCAATCCAAGCATATATAACCTGATCCGAGCATATCTAACCCGATCCAAGCATATCTAACCCGATCCAAGCATATATAACCCAATCCAAGCATATCTAACCCGATCCAAACATATCTAACCCGATCCAAGCATATCTAACACAATCCAAGCATATCTAACCCAATCCAAGCATATCTAACACAATCCAAGCATATCTAACCCGATCCAGCATATCTAACCCGATCCAAGCATATCTAACCCGATCCAAGCATATCTAACCCAATATCTAACCCAATCCAAGCATATCTAACCCAATCCAAGCATATCTAACACAATCCAAGCATATCTAACCCAATCCAGCATATCTAACCCGATCCAGCATATATAACCCAATCCAAGCATATATAACCTGATCCAAGCATATCTAACCCGATCCAAGCATATCTAACCCGATCCAAGCATATCTAACCCAATTCAGCATTTCTAACCCAATCCAAGCATATCTAACCAAATCCAAGCATATCTAACCCAATCCAGGCATATCTAACCCAATTCAGGCATATCTAACCCAATCCAAGCATATCTAACCCAATCCAGGCATATCTAACCAAAGTCATTCCAATCAAGCCTAATACCAATTTGTTACATGTAGTGAAAGTAACTGAAGACTGTATTTTAATGTATCTATAGGCCCCAGCGATCGGTAGTATCGGAAAGGAATTCGAAGTTAAGGTGTCATTTACAAACCCACTTCAGATGGCATTGACAGACTGCCAACTGATTGTTGAAGGTCCGGGTCTTCAGCGACAAAAAGCATATGCACAGCCGTAAGTAATCCCTATTTATTGTATGCTTTCCAATGAAATATAGAAATTTATCAGTGAAATAACATGCGTTATTACACTGGTTGAACTATATTTCTCATTGCCATGCACGTGTGGTACCTAGCTGCTGCATGTTGAAATGTTGTCAATACACGAACGTCATTGCTATGCACGTGTGGTTCCTAGCTGCTGCATGTTGAAATGTTGTCAATACACGAACGTCATTGCTATGCACGTGTGGTTCCTAGCT
>CM026389.1:32322740-32374709 GCA_014843695.1 Archivesica marissinica
ATGTAAGATTTGATATTTTGAAAGAAATGAAAGAACTTCGAAAACACTGGTAGCTTAAAAGTTAAAACTTGTAGCATTTATTGAATGAGCCCATGTACTAAACTGTGTGTGTTTTATCCAATACACGCTTGAACTTGAAAAACCGGTTTCTTTGGACGATAACTAGATAACGTTTCTAGAGTAGTTTTACATCAATACAACCTTTCTTAATCTCATACAATATCTCCATGATAAACGGATATAAGTTTATTCCATTTTGGTTATGTTTCCAGAATATTTCACTTTAATTTGAGTAGTTTTTACACTTTTTTTCTCACTCGATAAAGAAAAACATCCATCCATGTCAGAGCGACCTTGACCTTTTTCGTTCCCAATAGTTAGCTATGTCGTTCCCACGAGTTAGCTATGTCGTTCCCACGAGTTAGCTATGTCGTTCCCACGAGTTAGTTATGACGTTCCCACGAGTTAGCTATGTCGTTCCCACGAGTTAACTATGTCGTTCCCACGAGTTAGCTATGTCGTTCCCACGAGTTAGTTATGATGTTCCCACGAGTTAGCTATGTCGTTCCCACGAGTTAGTTATGATGTTCCCACGAGTTAGCTATGTCGTTCCCACGAGTTAGTTATGACGTTCCCACGAGTTAGCTATGACGTTCCCACGAGTTAGCTATGTCGTTCCCACGAGTTAGCTATGTCGTTCCCACGAGTTAGTTATGACGTTCCCACGAGTTAGCTATGACGTTCCCACGAGTTAGCTATGTCGTTCCCACGAGTTAGCTATGTCGTTCCCACGAGTTAACTATGTCGTTCCCACGAGTTAACTATGTCGTTCCCACGAGTTAACTATGTCGTTCCCACGAGTTAGCTATGTCGTTCCCACGAGTTAACTATGACGTTCCCACGAGTTAGCTATGTCGTTCCCACGAGTTAGCTATGTCGTTCCCACGAGTTAGCTATGTCGTTCCCACGAGTTAACTATGACGTTCCCACGAGTTAGTTATGACGTTCCCACGAGTTAGCTATGTCGTTCCCACGAGTTAACTATGACGTTCCCACGAGTTAGTTATGACGTTCCCACGAGTTAACTATGTCGTTCCCACGAGTTAGCTATGTCGTTCCCACGAGTTAACTATGTCGTTCCCACGAGTTAACTATGTCGTTCCCACGAGTTAGCTATGTCGTTCCCACGAGTTAGTATAACCAAACAACTTTTGTGTGATTTCGGGTACTTTGGGATGGAGCAAAACACAATCAGTCAAAATAAAAACATTGCCATTTATCTTAAGTTGTGACATTGATGTTTGAGGTGTGGAGGAGATCTTGCGCACAATACATTGTCTTGTTATGGGTAACATTTGTTTCCAGGTATTTTAAAATCTACCCACAAATGACAAAGTCAGACACGACATTCTGTTTACCAGTAAAGCATTATCCTTGAATGAACTCTATGCTCTTGACCTTTGGGTGGGGTACCTAGGTCTTGCACGCTACACATCCTCGTGGCATATGTGCCAAGTTATTTTAAAATCAATCAATAAATAAGAGAATTGTAACAGACATAATATATGGCCGGGCTGAGCATTCAAATCGTATTATTAACACACACAACTTAATCACCTTAGTTTATAATGTATGCGTGTTAACTAAACTTCTTAGTACGCTCGCCCATATGGTTCGCCGGAGGCGAGGGTAAATAAGCTCAATCATCATAATCGACTGGATACTCATATATCAAGACACCATTGCTTCAGATATCTAACAGTCTTTCAGATGGGACTTTAAACCCCTGGACCACCCACTGGACCACCCTCTGAACATGCCAATGTAATGTCGCATTCAGTGGCAAAACAAACGCATGTAAAGTTGGGACAAGGTAGGACAAAGCAATTAAACAATTGCACCAATGATATAATAATAATAATAATAATAATAATAAAGACTTTATTTAACGAGAGTACTCATTTAACAAAAGTTAATCTACCATGAGGCCCTCAACATATATACAATCAAATGCAATCAAAAGATAGCACTATAAGTGAGAACTGCACATTGGAATAATATAGTAATGTAAAAGCTGAAAAATAGAGAAACTATATTTAATATGTAATGGAATATGATGATATATGGAATTGGCTAGCAGAGTAGAACATGGGAATGAGACAATTAATGATACTAGATCTATCTAACAATGTGCAGATTTGACTTGTAGTGGTATCTTCAAAATATGTATGAAATCAACTATATGATGAAGAAGAGCCCGCTCGACTGTTCACAAAGACATATTGTATAATATCATCATGTCAAGGGTCATAGGTGTGGAAACACTCCTCTTGAAATGGCTATCTATCATTCTAATAAACGGAGCAGATGATGTCAACAACAGTTGATAATAGAATGATATTTATTAACATACTATTTTGAATGACGTTCACGTGCGGTCCTTTTCCGCGTTGAAGATTTTATCAAATGTCCTGGTATAGTACGAACACAAAATTTTCTTTATGAAATGTGTCGGACAACACCAGCAGCAGCAGCAGCAGCAGCAGCAGCAGCAGCGGCGGTGACGGCGACGACGAAGACGACGACGAACGATGACGACGACGACAGAAGCAGAAACAACAACGACAGCAGCATCATCATCATCATCATCATCATCATCAGCACCAGCAGCAGCAAGCAGCAGCAGCAGCAGCAGCAGCAGCAATAATAACACATGCAGTTGTTAATAGTCAGTTAGTGATGGATTAGATGGGGGGGTCAATAGCTAATAGATAGCATCGAGGGGGCATTATATTTTAACGGGAGTCAGTACTTGACCGGAGGTTGTTATTTATGGGTGTCACTATACTTCGTTACACCGGCCTGAAGACAAATATGCAAATTAACCATTCACCGGTTTGGGCAATACCTTGAAACAATCTAGAAAACAAGTAAACAAAAATAGTTGTTTTCACAATGGAAATCTCGAAACTCAAACATTGGGAACTGTTATTATGTTTTACAGAAATGTCTACGCACCCGCTTGGACAAGGCCGATTGGTCCAGCCAAACAATGGAGGGCATTCCTTCGAATACATGTCGGATGTCTACAACGTGATAAAGTATGATCCAGCTAAAGTACCTACAGATGTAGACTCAAGTAAGGAATATTCTATTATCAGGGGCGTAGCTCATATATGGCATTGGCCCGGGCCTGCCTGCAGATTGTCACAGAACGTCTCGTGTCGGTGCTGTACGCCGTGCACGTAAACGAACCAGAGGAGACTCTGGAATGGGTCTCTGTCTGTATTATTGCACTATCCTCCAACAATCTAAAATTACTAATCTCTTCAGGAGGTGTCGCTCATATGGGCAACCGGTAGCGACGATAAATAAACGTAAAACACACCGTCTAAACCGAATAGCCACCGGACCAGAGGCAAAGTTCGGCTTGGAGAGGATTTTGGTCTAGAGGGGTTTTCATAGTGGGGGTAGATTTCTTCTAAATTCTCAATGCTTAGAATGGATGCTGTTGTTTAGAGATAATTTAAATAAGATTAGTCTACAAATAAATATACATAATTATGCAAAAATGTGATATATAACGGTAAATATGTTCCTCAAATCGTGTTAATCAGGATACACGAGTTGTAATATGCTTGGATGTCGACCCTTGGATGTATACGACGTTTGTGTATTAGTTGAAATACTCAGTTTTTGAGGCACATATTTAGGGGGAAATTATACCATATAATAGGAAAATACATTCTGCAGAAATTTGCGTTTTCACCGATGTAGTGTCGCTTTAGCTTATCTTATAGTTATTGCCTTGAAAATTTAAGTGGAACATTTGTTCTACTCAATATCCATAATGATATCGTCTGTAATATTAAAGTCCCATTGCAGAATTCGTTTCGTGTTGCATTTAAATACATAACCAAATACATACATAATACATAACATATATACCCAAAAAATAGTTCCAATTAATGCATTCCTCAGCGCGGACTTATGTTCTAAATAAATTACATTATTTTTAAACAATTTGAAATAAAATAAATGAGTTATGAATATTGCTCCAAACTGGACACCAGTTCAAGTGTCCTGGTTGCAGATCTAACGGTCGTCTCCATGAGGAATGTGGATGTTTTTGCAGTTAGATACATTTGGTTGATAATTGCGCAAACACCTACGTAACGAGGAATAATGTACAATAGGCCTACCGTAGCTAGCATAGCACATCACAGCCAGACGGATCTGTAGTCCAGCCACAGACGGATCTGTAGTCCATTGGTAACACGCTGGACTGGTAACCCAGGGATCGCAGGTTCGATCCCCTGTCTGACCCTAATACAATTAACAGTCTTTCAGATGGTACGTTAAACCGAGGTCTCGTGTCGGTGCTTTACACCGTGCACGTAAACGAACCAGAGGAGACTCTGGAATGGGTCTCTGTCTGTATCATTGCACTATCCTCCAAAATCTAAAATTACGTAAAACACACACACAGTGGTTCAACCAAACACATGCGGATATGTAGTCCAGCGGTTAACACGTTGGACTGATAATCCAGGGATCATAGGTTCGATCCCCCATCTGACCCTAATATAATTAACAGTCTTCCAGATGGACTTTAAACCGAGGTCCCGTGTCGATGCTGTACACCGTGCACGTAAACGAACCAGAGGGGATTCTGGAATGGGTATCTGTCTGTATCATTTCACTATCCTCCAACAATCTAAAATTACTAATCTCTTCAGGAGGTGTCGCTCATATGGGCAACCGGTAGCGACGATAGATACACGTAAAACACATAGAACATTCTCAGATCATAAGCTCAAGCGGTTTGATTGGTTCAGTATGTTGTATGCATTAAGCTCAACCAATCAAACTCTTTGAGACTGAGATTGAGAATGGAGACAAGTTTTATTACCTCAAGGTTATGACGTCATTGATGCACTAACATTGACTACGTATTACACAACGGATAATAAGATAATACGTATATAAATTAATTAAATTAATCCTAGTGCCACATTTGGGGCTAGCTTAAATGCAGTCAGTGGTTCTACCCAGTCCCGTCCATTCCGGAAATAACTGGAGAGTCGCCTAATGACATAAACTAGTCCGTATTGATTTCAGTACCGGATGAGAAGAAACCAATGATATCCGACATGCTGAAAGTAAAAACGATTGACCTTGACATCAAAAAGAACACCCAGGAACACCATACAGACGTGTTTGATATCACAGATGGGCAGACATTTGATACTAGGGAAGACCTTGTTTTGAGGCGTTGTCAAAAATTCAGCATAACAATTACGTTTAACAGAGAGTACAACAAAAAGGAAGACGATTTACGTCTAATATTCACGCTTGGTAAGATTATTTATATCTGGTATTCATGCTTGGTAAGATTATTTATATCTGGTATTCTCGTTTGGTAAGATTATTTATATCTCGTATTCACGTTTGGTAAGATTATTTATATCTTGTATTCACGTTTGGTAAGATTATTTATATCTGGTATTCTCGTTTGGTAAGATTATTTATATCTCGTATTCACGTTTGGTAAGATTATTTATATTTTGTATTCACGTTTGGTAAGATTATTTATATCTCGTATTCACGTTTGGTAAGATTATTTATATCTCGTATTCACGTTTGGTAACATTATTTACGTCTCGTATTCACGTTTGATAAGATTATTTATATCTCGTATTCACGTTTGGTAACATTATTTACGTCTCGTATTCACGTTTGGTAAGATTATTTATATCTCGTATTCACGTTTGGTAACATTATTTATATCTCGTATTCACGCTCGGTAAGATTATTTATATCTCGTATTCACGTTTTGTAAGATTATTTACATCTCGTATTCACGTTTGGTAAGATTATTTATATATCGTATTCACGTTTGGTAAGATTATTTATATCTCGTATTCACGTTTGGTAAGATTATTTATATATCTCGTATGATTATTTATATCTCGTATTCACGTTTGGTAAGATTATTTATATCTGCTATTTACATTTGGTAAGATTATTTATATCTCGTATTCTCGTTTGGCAAGATTATTTATATCTCGTATTCACGTTTGGTAAGATTATTTATATCTCGTATTCACGTTTTGTAAGATTATTTATATCTCGTATTCACGTTTGGTAAGATTATTTATATCTCGTATTCACGTTTGGTAACATTATTTATATCTCGTATTCACGCTCGGTAAGATTATATATATCTCGTATTCACGTTTGGTAAGATTATTTATATCTCGTATTCACGTTTGGTAAGATTATTTATATCTGGTATTCACGTTTGGTAAGATTATTTATAAATCTCATTTTCTCGTTTGGTAAGATTATTTATATCTCGTATTCTCGTTTGGTAAGATTATTTATATCTCGTAAGATTATTTATATCTCGTATTCATGTTTGGTAAGATTATTTATATCTGCTATTTACATTTGGTAAGATTATTTATATCTTGTATTCACGTTTAGTAAGATTATTTATATCTCGTATTCACGTTTGGTAAGATTATTTATATCTCGTATTCACGCTCGGTAAGATTATTTATATCTCGTATTCACGTTTGGTAAGATTATTTATATCTGCTATTTACATTTGGTAAGATTATTTATATCTCGTATTCTCGTTCGGAAAGATTATTTATATCTCGTATTCACGTTTGGTAAGATTATTTATATCTCGTATTCACGTTTGGTAAGATTATTTATATCTCGTATTCACGCTCGGTAAGATTATTTATATCTCGTATTCACGTTTGGTAAGATTATTTATATCTCGTATTCTCGTTTGGTAAGATTATTTATATCTCGTATTCATGTTTGGTAAGATTATTTACGTCTCGTATGCACGTTTTGTAATACAATATACGTCTCATATTCTCGTTTGATAAGACGATTTACGTCTTGTATTCACGTTTGGTAAGATTATTTACGTCTCGTATGCACGTTTTGTAAGACGATATACGTCTCATATTCTCGTTTGATAAGACGATATACGTCTTGTATTCACGTTTGGTAAGATTATTTACGTCTCGTATGCACGTTTTGTAAGACGATATACGTCTCATATTCTCGTTTGATAAGACGATATACGTCTCCTATTCTCGTTTGATAAGACGATATACGTCTCATATTCTCGTTTGATAAGACGATATACGTCTCCTATTCTCGTTTGATAAGACGATATACGTCTAGTATTCACGTTTGGTAGGACAACATACGTCTAATATTCATGTTTGATGAGAACGATTTGCGTATAATATTCACATGTGATAAGAAGATTTATGTCTAGTAATTAGTATTCATATTTATAAAACAGTTTATCTCTTGTATTCACGTCTAGTATGCATGGTGAGATTTAAGGAATGAATCACGGGTTGATAGTTTCCATCGGGTGTATGCACTACATTAGGTGTGTTTAAAGTTAGCGTGGATGCCGATGTTTCCATCGGGGATATGAACTACATTGGGCTTGGTTAAAGCACAGGAACTTGAAATTGTATCCATAAGCCACCAAAGTTCTCGTACCTCTATCCTAGGACACCTCCCTCTATTAAAAGGAGGGTATTCTAGGATAGAGGTACGAGACCTTTGGTGGCTTATGGATAAAATTTCAAGTTCCTGTGGTTAAAGTGTGTCGAGGCCGAAGTCATCTACGCTAACTTGCCCAATGTGGTTCATACTCCCGATGGACTTGCACTTAAAATGTGTTTAGATTCAGATTTGGACATACCGTGTGCAGGAACAGGTAACTAGATCATCATTGGAAGAGCTTAAGCTGTAAAACACGCCTCTTCTCGGGACGAACGCTGCCTAACATTGCGAATGCGCATGCCCGTAACTTGGAGTGCGCATGTCAGCCGCATATTATTAGTTGGGAACCCTCATAAGAAAATGTATACAATCAGTGCACATACCGACCTTAAGAAAATGAAGTCTTTCAGGTGGGACTTTAAACCGAGGTCTCGTGTCGGTGCTTTACACCGTGCATGTAAAAGAACCAGAGGAGATTCTGGAATGGGTCTCTGTCTGTATCATTGCACTATCCTCCAAATATCGAAAATGAATACTATCTCTTCTGGAGGCGTCGCTCATATGGGTAACCGGTAGCGACGATAAATAAACGTAAAACACACGCAGTGCACATACGGTCATTTAAGAAATTGAAGGAAATGCAATAGCAATGTAAATATATTGGTATAGCCTGATCAATAGCGTCTGTCGTCTGTCAACAATCTACTTCCGGCTAATCTCCTCTGGACTATTTACATCTTGTATTCACATTTGATCAGATTTACGTCCTGTTTGGCAGGACGATTTACGCCGGGTTCCGCCTCCCTAAATCCGCCGATAGTTTATACTCGTATCCGACTTAACTAAATGTAACGTTTAAATCATAGGGCAACAACCAAGCGAGACCAAAGGAACATATGTGGATATTAGCCCCTCTGCGCAGGACAATCAAAATAAGTGGGAAGCATACATCCAATCAATCGACGGACCTTCTGTCAGCTTTGAATTTATGACACCACCGACATGCGCAGTAGGGAAATGGGTACTGCAAATAGGTGTCGTGAAGCCGGACTATGCACAACAAGATGCAGACGACACAAAACCCACTCTACTCCTATCCAAGCAACGCATTCCAATATACATCTTGTTTAACCCATGGTGCAAAGGTAATAAAGTCCATCTTGGTTTCAGCTTCACATAAGATATATGTATATAGTCACTATATCACTATATATATAAGAATATTTTAAAATTGTATAAACTTTATATTTATTTTACAACGATTGCGAAACATGCTTTAACAACTTGTATTAATCACTCTTGATAACGTGAATGACCATTGGCGTAAGTGGTTAATTCCGGCGCTCAGAACCCATGTTTTATTCGACTATAAATAACGCAAAACACCAATATTATTTCGATTCTAAAATGACCAAAATATCTAACGACGCAAACATAATTGGTATTGTAGAGTGCATAAACTTTAAATGGCGTTACAAAACTACAAAATGCTAGTAAAATGAGGTCACGTTTGACCTCACGTGCTAATCAATGGTTTATTGTAGATTCAAACACGTAAATTCCTTTCCGTATACATGTAACAGTGTGAACTCCGTTTGTTAATTAAACAGAGTTATCAGTTATGTCCCTTTGACTGAAATGTACATAATTCAGGGATATTGGATATATTTAGAATATATCCCATGTCACACATGGAAGGTCATGTGACCAAACAGCTGTTCAGAGCCACAAGATATTAGTCACTGAGAAGAACACATGTTTATTTGTGTGGGACAGTTTTTATATTTTTAACAAGAGTGTTATTTAAACATTCCAACCACGACTACAGATGTGTGTTGTCTCCAAATTATTATTCTGTAGTGAATCCACCCCCCTCAGAACATATACGAACAAGAGCTAGTCGGAAGGGGTACCTGTGTCCAAGATTAAAGGATAGGGAAAATGCGAGATGCTACATACAGACAAAATGCCGAGCCATGTTAGAAGACTATTCCTAAACTTGGAGAACTGAACGTGAAGTAAAAGTGCACACTGTTTTAGCGTAGGCCGTAATGCAACATGAGTTGCACCATACCATTACCATAATGCACCATTATATCTACCATAATGCAGTATGCAAATTGAGTTGTGTATTGTCTTTAGCCTGTAATGAATGCAAAATGTATTTCACCGATATATCTACCATAATGCAAAATGTATTGCACCATTATATCTACCATAATGCAAAATGTATTGCACCGTTATATCTACCATAATGCAAAATGTATTGCACCGTTATATCTACCATATTGCAAAATGTATTGCACCGTTATATCTACCATATTGCAAAATGTATTGCACCGTTATATCTAACATATTGCAAAATGTATTGCACCGTTATATCTACCATATTGCAAAATGTATTGCACCGTTATATCTACCATATTGCAAAATGTATTGCACCGTTATATCTACCATAATGCAAATTGTATTGCACATTTATATCTACCATAATGCAAAATGTATGGCACCATTAAATCTACCATAATGCAAACTCAGTTTTGTCTTTAGCCCGTATGGAAAGTATATTGCGCCATTATATCTACCATTATGCAAATGAGTTTCGCACTGTCGTTAGCGTAGTAAGTAATGCAAAATATTCGCTTACAGGAGAAATGATCTACCGAATGAGAAAGCCCGCTTACACATTGGCTACTCCCCCCCCCCCCAATGAAGTTATATGAAGCTATATTCACGAACTGTATAGTTGTTTTAATCACAAACAGACTATTAATGAGAGACATTTCTAAGTTTCTATTACCCCCCTTGGCAGATAAAGTCCGATTTATCCCAAAATGTTAATACAATGTAGATCCTTTTAGGTGGAATTCTTTGTTTTTACTATTGTTACTGTTGGTCCATAACAAAGATATTGCGGTATGATAAATGCGATTTTATCAAAATCGTGTTAATTAACTGATATAATTATTTTACAAATAAGTACCCATTGTATATACTGTAGCAGATCTAGTAAACTAATAATCATATGAAGCGATAGTGGAATAAAATGGCTAGCATGTGGTGCAAAGGAACCAACGATAAAAACAGAGGAAACCACTTAATATGACCTATCTACTATTAGGGAGTATTAGTGGCAGTAACTGACAGATGTCTCTCATTGGTACAATGTATTTTGTATACTTTAGATGATCAGGTGTATATGGCAGAAGAGCAGTATCTGAATGAATACGTACTGAATGAAATTGGAAGAATATACAAAAGCTCATATCATTTCGTTAACTGGAAGTTCGGACAGGTAGTTATAAATGGCCTAGTCGTTAGGGTTGTAACCTCGTCAGGGTTGGTGAGCCGCCAGCTAGTTAAATAATTATTACATATTACCTGGCGCCTGGCCTTTAAGGATATAATTTGGTTAGTACTGATGTCCATAAGAGGTGCCTCATAAGTCAGAAATGGCTGGCCCTTTCAATTGGGGTAATACTATAATAAACAAATGCTTTACTTTTTATAAACTTAGTGTTCTGTAAATCTCATTTACCTATATGGTTTAACCGTATTTCAGTTCGCCGGTACGTTCTCTCGTCACGCGTTGGACTGTGTCATGCATGTATCTAATTAATGATTTAATTTTAGTAATGGTAACGTGCTTGACTGTGTCATGTATCTGTTGGTTTTATTTCAGTACTCCGGTAACGTGTTTGGCTATGCTATGTATATATTGGTTTATTTCAGCTCTCCGGTAACGTGTTGGACTGTGTCATGTATCTATTGGTTTATTTCAGTTCTCCGGTAACGTGTTGGACTGTGTCATGTATATATTGGTTTATTTCAGCTCTCCGGTAACGTGTTGGACTGTGTCATGTATCTATTGGTTTATTTCAGCTCTCCGGTAACGTGTTGGACTGTGTCATGTATATATTGGTTTATTTCAGTCCTCCGGTAACGTGTTGGACTGTGTCATGTATCTATTGGTTTATTTCAGTTCTCCGGTAACGTGTTGGACTGTGTCATGTATATATTGGTTTATTTCAGTCCTCCGGTAACGTGTTGGACTGTGTCATGTATCTATTGGTTTATTTCAGTTCTCCGGTAACGTGTTGGACTGTGTCATGTATCTATTGGTTTATTTCAGCTCTCCGGTAACGTGTTGGACTGTGTCATGTATCTATTCGTTTATTTCAGTTCTCCGGTAACGTGTTGGACTGTGTCATGTATATATTGGTTTATTTCAGTTCTCCGGTAACGTGTTGGACTGTGTCATGTATATATTGGTTTATTTCAGTCCTCCGGTAACGTGTTGGACTGTGTCATGTATCTATTGGTTTATTTCAGTTCTCCGGTAACGTGTTGGACTGTGTCATGTATCTATTGGTTTATTTCAGCTCTCCGGTAACGTGTTGGACTGTGTCATGTATATATTGGTTTATTTCAGTTCTCCGGTAACGTGTTGGACTGTGTCATGTATATATTGGTTTATTTCAGTTCTCCGGTAACGTGTTGGACTGTGTCATGTATCTATTGGTTTATTTCAGTTCTCCGGTAACGTGTTGGACTGTGTCATATATCTATTGGTTTATTTCAGCTCTCCGGTAACGTGTTTGACTGTGTCATACATCTATTTGTTTATTTCAGTCCTCCGGTAATGTATGTGACTGTGTCATACATCTATTGGTTTATTTCAGTTCTCCGGTAACGTGTTGGACTGTGCCACGTATATATTGTTTTATTTCAGTCCTCCGGTAACGTATGTGACTGTGTCATAGATCTATTGGTTTATTTCAGTCCTCCGGTAACGTATGTGACTGTGTCGTAGATCTATTGGTTTATTTCAGTCCTCCGGTAACGTGTTGGACTGTGTCATGTATCTATTGGCTTATTTCAGTCCTCCGGTAACGTATGTGACTGTGTCATGTATCTATTGGTTTATTTCAGCTCTCCGGTAACGTGTTGGACAGTGTCATAGATCTATTGGTTTATTTCAGCTCTCTGGTAACGTATGTGACTGTGTCATAGATCTATTGGTTTATTTCAGTCCTCCTGTAACGTATGTGACTGTGTCATATATCTATTGGTTTATTTCAGCTCTCCGATAACGTATGTGACTGTGTCATAGATCTATTGGTTTATTTCAGCTCTCCGGTAACGTATGTGACTGTGTCATACATCTATTTGTTTATTTCAGTCCTCCGGTAACGTATGTGACTGTGTCATAGATCTATTGGTTTATTTCAGCTCTCCGGTAACGTATGTGACTGTGTCATACATCTATTGGTTTATTTTAGCTCTCCGGTAACGTATGTGACTGTGTCATACATTTATTTGTTTATTTCAGTCCTCCGGTAACGTATGTGACTGTGTCATACATCTATTGGTTTATTTTAGCTCTCCGGTAACGTATGTGACTGTGTCATAGATCTATTGGTTTATTTCAGTCCTCCGGTAACGTATGTGACTGTGTCATACATCTATTGGTTTATTTCAGTTTTCCGGTAACGTGTTGGACTGTGTCATAGATCTACTAGATAAACAGTTCAGAGCCAAACTTCCCGATCATTTACGCGGAGACCCAGTACTCGTTGCTCGAATACTTTCCAGCTTGGTAAAATAAGTTGTATTTATTTTCCATTACATTTATTTACTAATTCTGTCGGACATACGCGTGGAACGTCATACTTTGTTCATATTTAAAAGCACATTTTATATAATATGATATCGTCTCAACCAGAACAAAAACGTTACAGGAAGTGTGATGAGGGTGATGGGGTTAGTTTCAAATGATCTCATTTGGATTTCAAAATTTGCAGTTTTGTTACTTTCTCAATACCAATACTCGGTATATTTTGCTAACTCATACTTGCATCTTCCAAATACTCCAACTAGTCCAAATAATCGCAGGATAATTAAAATACTCGAGTACCCACAGCAGTATACAATACGAGTACTCGCTGGAGTATTCAAATACTCGAGTACTCGCTTGAGTACTGTCAGTACTTGGTTAGTTGTATACTCATGTGAGTACTCGAGTAGTTGTATACTCATGTGAGTACTCGAATAGTTGTATACTCCTGTGAGTACTCGTATTTGTATACTCCTGTGAGTACTCGAATAGTTGGATACTCATGTGAGTACTCGAATAGTTGTATACTCCTGTGAGTACTCGAGTAGTTGTATACTCATGTGAGTACTCGTAGTTGTATACTCATGTGAGTACTCGAGTAGTTGTATACTCCTGTGAGTACTCGTAGTTGTATACTCCTGTGAGTACTCGTATTTGTATACTCCTGTGAGTACTCGAGTAGTTGTATACTCATGTGAGTATTCGAATAGTTGTATACTCCTGTGAGTACTCGAGTAGTTGTATACTCCTGTGAGTATTCGAGTAGTTGTATACTCCTGTGAGTACTCGAATAGTTGTATACTCCTGTGAGTACTCGAGTAGTTGTATACTCATGTGAGTACTCGAGTAGTTGTATACTCATGTGAGTACTCGAGTAGTTGTATACTCATGTGAGTACTCTAGTAGTTGTATACTCCTGTGCGTACTCGAGTAGTTGTATACTCATGTGAGTACTCGAGTAGTTGTATACTCCTGTGAGTACTCGAGTAGTTGTATACTCCTGTGAGTACTCGTATTTGTATACTCCTGTGAGTAACCGTATTTGTATACTCCTGTGAGTACTCGTATTTGTATACTCCTGTGAGTACTCGGTTAGTTGTATACTCATGTGAGTATTCGAGTAGTTGTATACTCATGTGAGTACTCGAATAGTTGTATACTACTGTGAGTACTCGAATAGTTGTATACTCATGTGAGTACTCGAATAGTTGTATACTCATGTGAGTACACGAATAGTTGCATACTCCTATGAGTACTCGAATAGTTGTATACTCATGTGAGTACTCGTATGTGTATACTCCTGTGAGTACTCTGTTAGTTGTATCCTCCTGTGAGTACACGAATAGATGTATACTCCTATGAGTACTCGAATAGTTGTATACTCATGTGAGTACTCGTATGTGTATACTCCTGTGAGTACTCTGTTAGTTGTATCCTCCTGTGAGTACACGAATAGTTGTATACTCATGTGAGTATTCGAGTAGTTGTATACTCCTGTGAGTACTCGAATAGTTGTATACTAATGTGAGTACTCGTATTTGTATACTCATGTGAGTATTCGAGTAGTTGTATACTCCTGTGAGTACTCGGTTAGTTGTATACTCCTGCTGTCCCTGGATTACCAGTCCAGCGTGTTAACCACTGAACTACATATCCGTCTGTGTTCAGATAATCGAGTGAATACTCGGATATATCCTGTGCCACCAATAATTTAAAACGTCGTATCTTACAACGTGTAGGTAAATGATTTTGACAACGAAGGTGTGCTTTCGGGCAACTGGTCCGGAGATTATCATGACGGAGTGTCGCCTTCAAGCTGGGCCGGAAGTGCTGCGATTTTGGAACAATACTATGAAAACAAATCTCCTGTAAAGTTTGGACAGTGCTGGGTCTTCTCCGGAGTGCTCACAACAGGTGAACGTTTCTCTTCCAATAAATGATCCGAGAGTTCTTGAGCAAGTCATTATTACCCGACATTACTTAACCCGTAGACTGACAATCATAAGTAAAGTCGCGTTTGCACAAACAGCATGGAGCACAGAACATGCCGTATAACCAGGCATTACTTAACCCGTAGACTGACAATCATAAGTAAAGTCGCGTTTGCACAAACAGCACGGAGCACAGAACATGCCATATAATCAGACTCTATGTTGTTTGCTATTCGGATAGTGGAGCTAAAGCACTTGTCTGAATAGCAAACAATATAGATCTTGATCAGACGTGGCTATACGGCTGATCTTGATCTATGTGTTTTGCACATTCCGTCCAATTTATTCGGCAGGTTAAAGGTTAATACCTAATTATTCTGTGATCACATAAGAAGACGTTTTAACAGACGGCGGAGGCTGGATTTGGAAATATCCTAAAGGCTCATAGTTTAACATATTTTATTTCCCTATATAATCATCATCAGCCACCGTCCGTCTTATGAGACGATGGATTGCGCTCTTGTTGAGGAACATCTTCTGCGGTGACTGAGTAGGCCTATTCTTGAGTGGCAGTCTCTGTTGCAGTCATCGCAGGTGAAGATCGAGTCATCCAGTTTGGTTGATGCCTTTCGCTTCTGTCGTTTCTGCTCACGAAGCGTAGTTCGCTCAGTCTCGGCTCGTCTGACCCCAGCTTTCACAACGTGTCTCCATGATGACCGGTTTGATGCTGTGTCCTCCCAAGACTCTATGTTGATTTGCGCTAAACGCAGGTCCCTCTTACAAGCGTCCCTGTATCTTAGGTGGGGGCGACCAGTTGGACGTGATCCTTGTTCAAGTTGACCGTACAGTAGATCTTTGGGGATGCTTCCTTTATCCATGCGTCGTACATGACCTAGCCAGCGCAGGCGGCGTTCACTAATATAATACATATTGAACAATGCATACACCACGCATAATCAGAATACAGAAACAGGATTAGAATGGAAGACAGAGTCTTATATAATTCTTCTCCTCTGCAAAGATTGTATGTATTTCGCTTGGCTTTTGCAATTGTTTATTATAGAGTTAGGAAAGGTTAAACATGAATACATGCGAAAATAACTACATGTTAAACATTAATAAAGAATATCATAATATAGTGGATTGTGGGTGAGAGAGCGAGAGAAAAAAGAATGTAGTGAGAAGAAGGTGATAAGAAGATAAGAGAGGAGAGAATGTATGTCTCATGTCACAATAATTGTTATTAATACTATTATTCAAAGGCCAATACAACATTGTGGAAGACTGGTCGTATTATTGATGTCAATAAACCATTCCTTTGCAATGCGACTGTTCTTCTTTAACTGGTCTGGCATCGGTGCTGGTGCTTTTAGCTCGATTGCAGAACAAGCTTTTACAACATTAGAATAATCACTTTCGAGACCTCATTCCTGATCGAACCCATCACCACGAGGGAGTGAGAAGAGGCATTGTGGAATTTAAGTGCCTTGCCTAAGTGCATAATCATTTGTAACCTCTCCAGCTGGGCGCAAACTCCGGACATTTCCCACCTGCAGCAAACGCACTACCTCTGCGCTATGACGACTCCTACTTGGCTGTTTCATGAGTAGGTGGGGCAGACTATAATTATTTAATTCATATTATGTTACATTCCAACTAGGCTTTAATGTGCATGAGTACATACATAATTAATATATACATGCAAACATGTGATCTTCTTTGATATACCACGGTGTAGAGGTGTTCTAAAAACACTACTCTTAACTCCACACTGTCATCTTCTCTCCACATCACATTGCTCGATTCCACCATGAATGAGGCTTGGACCTTTCATAATCTATCCTGACATTGCTCGATTCCATCATGAATGAGGCTTGGACCTTTCCTAATCTATCCTGACATTGCTCGATTCCATCATGAATGAGGCTTGGACCTTTCCTAATCTATCCTGACATTGCTCGATTCCACCATGAATGAGGCTTGGACCTTTCCTAATCTATTCTGACATTGCTCGATTCCATCATGAATGAGGCTTGGACCTTTCCTAATCTATCCTGACATTGCCCGATTCCATCATGAATGAGGCTTGGACCTTTCCTAATCTATCCTTACATTGCTCGATTCCATCATGAATGAGGCTTGGACCTTTCCTAATTTATCCTTCCTAATCTATCCTGACATTGCTCGATTCCATCATGAATGAGGCTTGGACCTTTCCTAATCTATCCTTCCTAATCTATCCTGACATTGCTCGATTCCATCATGAATGAGGCTTGGACCTTTCCTAATCTATCCTTCCTAATCTATCCTGACATTGCTCGATTCCATCATGGATGAGGCTTGGATCTTTCCTCTTCTATCCTCATATTGATCGATTCCACCATGAATGAGGCTGGGGCATTCCCTCCTCTATCCTCACATTAATCGATTCCACCATGAATGAGGCTGGGGCATTTCCTCTTCTATCCTCATATTGATCGATTCCACCATGAATGAGGCTGGGGCATTCCCTCTTCTATCCTTACATTAATCGATTCCACCATGAATGAGGCTTGGATCTTTCCTCTTCTATCCTCATATTGATCGATTCCACCATGAATGAGGCTGGGGCATTTCCTCTTCTATCCTCACATTAATCGATTCCACCATGAATGAGGCTTGGATCTTTCCTCTTCTATCCTCATATTGATCGATTCCACCATGAATGAGGCTGGGGCATTTCCTCTTCTATCCTCATATTGATCGATTCCACCATGAATGAGGCTGGGGCATTCCCTCTTCTATCCTTACATTAATCGATTCCACCATGAATGAGGCTTGGATCTTTCCTCTTCTATCCTCATATTGATCGATTCCACCATGAATGAGGCTGGGGCATTTCCTCTTCTATCCTCACATTAATCGATTCCACCATGAATGAGGCTTGGATCTTTCCTCTTCTATCCTCATATTGATCGATTCCACCATGAATGAGGCTGGGGCATTTCCTCTTCTATCCTCATATTGATCGATTCCACCATGAATGAGGCTGGGGCATTCCCTCTTCTATCCTTACATTAATCGATTCCACCATGAATGAGGCTGGGGCATTTCCTCTTCTATCCTCATATTGATCGATTCCACCATGAATGAGGCTGGGGCATTTCCTCTTCAATCACTATTTCACAGTCAAAACTAATATAGATTTACATGTTTTAGCTTTCAGGGCTCTTGGTATACCAGCAAGAAGCGTGACAAACGTAAAATCAGCCCACGACACAGATGGCAGTTGTACAATCGATGTACATCTTGATCATAATGGAGAGGAGATTTCATTCATGAATTCTGATAAAGTGTGGTGAGTACATGGACATGGATTGAACTCGTATAATATTACAGGATTAGTACACGTTATAATCACTTTTTTATTATGATACTCGTATTACTCAAAATGATCGAAGTACAGTCAAACCTGCGTTGGTGGTCACCTCTATTAAGCAGCCAACCTGTATTAAGCAGTCAACCTGTATTAAGCAGTCAACCTGTATTAAGCAGCCAGTTTCCAGATTCGCAATACGTTGTTTTATTATTCATTTGACCTCTATTAAGCAGCCACCTGTGCTAAGCAGCCACTTTCTGAGATTCCCTTGGCTGGCTGCTTAAGACAGGTTTGACTGTATATGTAAGTAAATTTCTTTAATATTCAGTACTGTCTAATCGGAAACAGAAATAATAAAAACAAATTTGATGTTGTTGTTTTCCTTATAGACTGTACTGTAACACAAAATAATGATGTGTATAGTGACGTTATATGTCATCTCAGATAGATATGTTGAGTAAAGTAACGTCATATATAGCTTCAGACACTAAGTTCTATAAAGTAACGTCATATATAGCTTCAGACACTAAGTTCTATAAAGTCACGTCATATATAGCTTCAGACACTAAGTTCTATAAAGTAACGTCATATATAGCTTCAGACACTAAGTTCTATAAAGTAACGTCATATATAGCTTCAGACACTAAGTTCTATAAAGTCACGTCATATATAGCTTCAGACACTAAGTTCTATAAAGTCACACCATATATAGCTTCAGACACTAAGTTCTATAAAGTAACTTCATATATAGCTTCAGACACTAAGTTCTATAAAGTAACTTCATATATAGCTTCAGACACCAAGTTCTATAAAGTCACACCATATATAGCTTCAGACACTAAGTTCTATAAAGTAATGTCATATATAGCTTCAGACACTAAGTTCTATAAAGTAACGTCATATATAGCTTCAGACACTAAGTTCTATAAAGTCACGTCATATATAGCTTCAGACACTACGTTCTATAAAGTCACGTCATATATAGCTTCAGACACTACGTTCTATAAAGTCACGTCATATATAGCTTCAGACACTAAGTTCTATAAAGTCACGTCATATATAGCTTCAGACACTACGTTCTATAAAGTCACGTCATATATAGCTTCAGACACTAAGTTCTATAAAGTCACGTCATATATAGCTTCAGACACTAAGTTCTATAAAGTCACGTCATATATAGCTTCAGACACTAAGTTCTATAAAGTCACGTCATATATAGCTTCAGACACTACGTTCTATAAAGTCACGTCATATATAGCTTCAGACACTAAGTTCTATAAAGTAACGTCATATATAGCTTCAGACACTAAGTTCTATAAAGTCACGTCATATGAAGCTTCAGACACTAAGTTCTATAAAGTAACCTCATATATAGCTTCAGACACTAAGTTCTATAAAGTCACGTCATATATAGCTTCAGACACTAAGTTCTATAAAGTCACGTCATATATAGCTTCAGACACTACGTTCTATAAAGTCACGTCATATATAGCTTCAGACACTAAGTTCTATAAAGTAACGTCATATATAGCTTCAGACACTAAGTTCTATAAAGTCACGTCATATGAAGCTTCAGACACTAAGTTCTATAAAGTAACCTCATATATAGCTTCAGACACTAAGTTCTATA
Organism: Archivesica marissinica; assembly: GCA_014843695.1. Lineage (NCBI taxonomy): Eukaryota > Metazoa > Mollusca > Bivalvia > Venerida > Vesicomyidae > Archivesica > Archivesica marissinica. The sequence goes on from CM026389.1 coordinate 32,342,828, forward strand.
AAGTCACGTCATATATAGCTTCAGACACTAAGTTCTATAAAGTCACGTCATATATAGCTTCAGACACTACGTTCTATAAAGTCACGTCATATATAGCTTCAGACACTAAGTTCTATAAAGTAACCTCATATATAGCTTCAGACACTAAGTTCTATAAAGTAACCTCATATATAGCTTCAGACACTAAGTTCTATAAAGTAACTTCATATATAGCTTCAGACACCAAGTTCTATAAAGTCACACCATATATAGCTTCAGACACTAAGTTCTATAAAGTAACGTCATATATAGCTTCAGACACTAAGTTCTATAAAGTAACGTCATATATAGCTTCAGACACTAAGTTCTATAAAGTCACGTCATATATAGCTTCAGACACTAAGTTCTATAAAGTCACGTCATATATAGCTTCAGACACTAAGTTCTATAAAGTCACGTCATATGAAGCTTCAGACACTAAGTTCTATAAAGTCACGTCATATATAGCTTCAGACACTAAGTTCTATAAAGTCACGTCATATATAGCTTCAGACACTACGTTCTATAAAGTCACGTCATATATAGCTTCAGACACTACGTTCTATAAAGTCACGTCATATATAGCTTCAGACACTAAGTTCTATAAAGTCACGTCATATATAACTTCAGACACTACGTTCTATAAAGTCACGTCATATATAGCGTCAGACACTAAGTTCTATAAAGTCACGTCATATATAGCTTCAGACACTACGTTCTATAAAGTCACGTCATATATAGCTTCAGACACTAAGTTCTATAAAGTAACGTCATATATAGCTTCAGACACTAAGTTCTATAAAGTCACGTCATATGAAGCTTCAGACACTAAGTTCTATAAAGTAACCTCATATATAGCTTCAGACACTAAGTTCTATAAAGTCACGTCATATATAGCTTCAGACACTAAGTTCTATAAAGTCACGTCATATATAGCTTCAGACACTACGTTCTATAAAGTCACGTCATATATAGCTTCAGACACTAAGTTCTATAAAGTCACGTCATATATAGCTTCAAACACTAAGTTCTATAAAGTCACGTCATATATAGCTTCAGACACTACGTTCTATAAAGTCACGTCATATATAGCTTCAAATACTAAGTTCTATAAAGTCACGTCATATGAAGCTTCATATATTGCGTTCAGTAAAGTGACGTTATATGTTGATTCAGATATTACGTTGTATAAAGTGACGTCCTACGTAGCTTCAGGCATTACGTTGCACAAAATGACATCATAGGTAGCTTCAGATATTGCGTTCATTAACGTTACGTTATATGTAGCTTCAGACATTACGTTACGGAAAGTGACGTCATATGTATCACAGGGTGTTCATTTGACACTACCCGGGTTTTGAAGCACGAAAATCGCTAAAGACACTTGTTTGACTCTTGGTAAACATGCCTTACAATACAATAAATTGCGTGTCAACTTTGACACAGTGCGATGATCAGTCAAGCATCATCAAATAATTTGTCAGAGGGGTAATTGACCAGTCGCCAATTGCACTATCGCTCCGGTCCTAAGATCACGTGACCCAGTAACGAGAAACCTCCGACAAACAATATCGAGATGGCTCTGTGATATATATTGAAAGGAATGGATTGAACGAGGTATACCGATATATAAAACAGGTCTTGATTGATCATATTGAATTAGAATTTGTAATATTGTATGATGGAGGTGGGGTTGTGCCTAAATAACCTGGATATGCCAGTGACATGTAAACCAGTAAATAATGCTGATGAATAGTCATATGTACAGTATGTAGATCTTTTGTGGCACAAAGAGTTGAACGAGAAAATACCTGACATTGATTTGGATAAAACGTTTATGCATATACACAGGCCTTCTGACGCATTTAATATGTATTAAAGGTTTACATAGAAATCATTTCAATGTCTAAGTGTAATAAAGGCTTGACCATTATTTTCTAAATTTAAAAGGTCAGGTTTTCGGTTACTGCACTGTATTATGTGACTCTAGCTTGTCGGAGAAAGATAATAGTTGAGGGTGTGTGAAATAACGATAGCTCATTGGATAATTGATTAGTTTGATTGACATGTGGCGACTGGTTAATTCTGCAATCTGCCTGTCTGCGAGGTCAAATATTATCCGAGGGGCGGAGTCCGTCTAAAATTATACCCCGTAACTCTGCCTTCGGCCAATGAACGACGATCTTTCAAACTGTCGGTTTACTGTAACACCGCCTTCTGCCAATCAATGTAGACGTCGCCACGTCTGTGTGAAGAATCTATGTGTAGTGTCTATTATTGTACAATGTAAAGTCGGTATAGATAAAACGGTAGTTTATATTAAATTAACTTTACATCAAATGCTACAATATCTATGTGTGTTTGCGTATTAAAATTATTGATCTGAATTAATTTTGACATTTCCCCCCAACATTCTCCAAACTCCGCAAACGACTGACACTTTTCTCACATATTGATCACATTTCTCTGATAGGGAGCGAGCCTGCAGTCCTGATGATAGTGGTAAAAGGCAAGTTCTAACATCGGCGCTCTAGACTGTGTGTCTTACGTTTATTTATCGTCGCTACCGGTTGCCCATATGTGCGATGACTCCTGAAGAGATTAGACATTTTAGATTTGTGGAGGATAGTGCAATGATACAGACAGAGACCCATTACAGAGTCTCCTCTGGTTCTTATACATGCACAGTGTAAAGCATCGACACGAGACCTTGGTTTAAAGTCCCATCTGAAAGAATGAATCGACCACTCGACCTCGGAGTCTCATTACATGGTCGGGGGAAAGTTACGTGTACGGAAAGTATTAACATGACATATAAAGTGACATCGTATGATCTGTAGCTTCAGATATGGGTTACAGCTGTAATAGCGAGGTTATTATTTATTATTCAAGGAATTTCCATGTTTGGAATGATGCTTGGATGGCACGTCCGAAATTGCCATCGGGGTATGGTGGTTGGCAAGCAATTGACGCCACACCACAGGAAGCCAGTGGAGGTAAGACGTGTGCTCATTATATTTTATTTTTCCTATGTTACACATGTTTTATTAGCTCACCTGTGCAAAGCTCGTGTGAGTGATTGCTACCGCAATGTGTCTGTCCGTCTGTCCTCGTCTGTGAACATTTCCAACGTCTTCTCCTCAGTAACCATTGCTTCAATATCCACCATTTATGGTCATGATACTTGGGTTGGTGGGGGATTACATAATTGTTAAAATCAAGTCATTGCGTAATCCAAGATGGCCGCTGTCGCACATTCTTGAAGCATGCACGTTCAAGAAACTCTATTGGTATGATCCTTTCCAAAGTCGCTAAAATAAAGTTCCCCTGAAATCCAATATGGCCGCCATAAAAAACTAGCACACATTCTTAATACATCTTCACACGAACCGTCAGCCGGATTTTGACCTAAAAATGTCAGGAATGATCGGGGTACAATGCTCTTTAAAAGGTGTTCAAATGGTGACTCTGATCTAAAACGTGGCCCGGAGGTCAAATGGGGGGTGAAATTTGATTTTTGACCGAATATGGTCATGTCATATATAAAATCGAAGGCGATCGCTCTGATGCAATTGTTGTCAAAATCAGATTATTTTGTCATTCAAGATGGCCGCCGAAAAGTCAAATTGATCAGTGGATAGATAGAAATGATCGATGTACAATGTTCTTTCAAAGTTGTTAAAATGGTGACCCCGTGTACAATCTGGAGTCAGGTTAGCGATACAGGGCCAGCATGATCCTCTTGTTTTAGTTCGGCTCACAAGTAGTTCCATTTCATAATAACACAGATATTAAATCACTTTTAGTATGTTTTATTAAAATTGGATACGGGACACTCACATACATCACGCGCCACTCACAAACAGTAGGTGACACTCACAGACAGCACATGGCACTCACATACATCACGGGATACTCACGGACATCATGAGACACACACATACAGCACGGGACACTCACAGACAGCACGTGCTACTCACAGACAGCACGTGCCACTCACAGACAGAACGTGACACTCGCATACAGCACGGGACACTCACATACAGCATGGGACACTCACATATAGCACGGGACACTCACAGACAGCACGGAACACACACAGACAGCACATGCCACTCAGATACAGCACATGACACTCGCAGACAGCACGGGACACTCACATACAGCACGGGACACTCACATACAGCACGGGACACTCACAGACAGCACGTGCCACTCAGATACAGCACATGACACTCGCAGACAGCACGGGGCACTCATATACCGCACGGGATACTGACATACAACACGTGAGAGACTCACAAACAGCACGGGACATTCACAGACAGCACGGGACACTCATATACAGCACGGGACACTGACATACAACACATGAGACTCACAAACAGCACGGGGCACTCACATACATCACGGGACACTGACATACAGCACGGAACACTCACAAGACAGCACGGGACACTCACATACATCACGGGACACTCACATATAGCACGGGACACTCATATACAGCACGGGACACTCACATAAAGCACATGGCACTCGCAGACAGCACGTGTCAGTCACTCACATACATCATGAGATACTCACAGAGAGCACATGCCACTCACAAACAGCACATGACACTCACATACATCACGGGACACTGACATACAGCACGGAACACTCACATACAGCACGGGACACTCACATACATCACGGGACACTCACATACATCACGTGACACTCACATACATCACGGGACACTCACATACAGCACGGGACACTCACATACATCACGAGACACTCACATACAGCATGGGGCAATCACAGACAGAACAGGGCAATCACAAGATAGCACGGGACACTCACATACAACAGGGGACACTCGCATACAACATGCTCGGGACACTCACTCACATACAGCACGGGACACTCACATACAGCATGCTCGGGACACTCACTCACACATAGCACGGGACACTCACATACAGCCCATGACACTCACATACAGTATGGGACAATCACAGACAGCACAGGGCAATCACAAGATAGCACGGGACACTCCCATACAATACGGGACACTCACATACAGCATGCTCGGGACACTCACACACAGCACGGGACACTCACATACAGCCCATGACACTCACATACAGTATGGGACAATCACAGACAGCACAGGGCAATCACAAGATAGCACGGGACACTCCCATACAATATGGGACACTCGCATACAGCACGCACGGGACACTCACTCACATACAGCACGGGACACTCACATACAGCCCAGGGCACTCACATACAACATGCATGGAACACTCACATGCAGCACGGGACAATCAGAGACAGTGCGTGACACTCACATACAGCACACACAGGACACTCACATCCAGTACGTGACACTCACATACAGCACGCACAGGACACTCACATCCAGTACGTGATACTCACATACAGCACGCACAGGACACTCACATCCAGTATGTGACACTCACATACAGCACACATGGGACACTCACATACAGAATGGGACACTCACATCCAGTATGGGACACTCACATACTGTATGCACGGGACACTCACATACAGCATACACAGGACACTCACATACAGCATGGGATACTCACATCTAGTACGGGACACTCACAGACAGCACACACATGAGACTCACATACATCATGGGACACTCACATACAGCACACATGGGACACTCACAGACATCACTGGATATTCACAGACAGCATGGGACACTCGCATACATCACGGGACACTCACATACAGCACGTGACACTCACATCCAGTACAGTACACTCACATACAGCATGCACGGGACACTCACATACAGCACACATGGGGCACTCACATCCAGTACGGGACACTCACATACTGCATGCACGGGACACTCACAGACATATCGGGACACTCACAGACATATCGGGACACTCACAGACAGCACGGGACATTCACATACATAACGGGACACTCACAGACATCACGGGACACTTACATCCAGTACAGGACACTCACAGACATCACGGGACACTCACAGACATCACGGGACACTCACACACATCACGGGACACTCACATCCAGTACAGACACTCACATACATCACGGGACACTCACAGACATCACGGGACATTCACAGACATAACGGGACGCTCACATACATCACGGGACACTCACAGCCATAACGGGACACTCACATACATAACGGGACACTCACAGACATAACGGGGCACTCACAGACATAACGAGACACTCACATACATCACTGGACACTCACATACAGCACGGGACATTCACAGACATCACGCGACACTCACAGACATACGCGACACTCAAAGACATCACGGGACACTCACATACATCACGCGACACTCAAAGACATCACGGGACACTCACATACATCACGGGACACTCACATACATCACGGGACACTCACAGACATCACGGGACACTCACATACATCACGGGACACTCACAGACAGCACGGGACACTCACAGACATACCGGGACACTCACAGACATAACGGGACACTCACAGACATTGTAGTTTTGTTGTTTTGAACAGGTATATGATGTTACATATTTCACAATACAATCTGCTATTACATTGTATTCTGTTGCGGCAGGAAACGGTCAGTCCATAGGCAAGCGTAACGGTGATTTTGTTTTTACTTTTTACACTTTTCTTGCCCAATTAGAGAATCAAATCACTGTTAGGTCCGTCTGTGGGAACAGTGAATGATAGTGTGTTTTACGTTATTTATCGTCGCTACCGGTTATCCATATGAGCGACGCCTCATGAAGAGATTAGTCATTTTAGATGTTTGGAGGATAGTGCAATGATACAGACAGAGACCCATTCCAGAGTCTTCTCTGGTTCTTTTACGTGCATGATATACAGCACCGACACGAGACCTCGGTTTAAAATCCCACCTGAAAGATGGGACATTTTATTAGGGTCAGACGGGAAATCGAACCTGCGATCCCTGGATTACCAGTCCAGCGTGTTACCACTGGACTACAGATCAATCTGTGAACTCTTGTATTTTTCATAACTAGGTACATACTGCATGGGACCTATGCCATTGTTGGCTATCAAGCGTGGTGAATTAAATCTAAATTATGATGGACAGTTTGCCTTCGCGGAGGTGAATGCTGACAGGGTGTGGTGGATTCGTGACAAGATTACCCGCAAGTTTAGTGTACAGCGTGTATCTACTAACAGGTAAGATGAATGGTGTTAATTTAACATGGTTCCGCCTCATTAGGATTTCCACTTTTGGATTAAAATCTTGAAAATTAAATATTGTTAGATTTGTTGTTCAGAAAAGATAGTTTTTCACTTATTTTGTTTGGCCGAACCGCTTTGTTTCAGTATTTCCATTCACAGCCATGATTTGGAGTATTTATCGGCGGCACCATTGATTATTCGGAGAGACGCAGGTTATTTTAGTAATTTTATTGTTTGGAGGGTATAGCAAGATACAGAAGACACTCAAATGCCAGAAACAGTCCTGAGTCTCAGACGGATCTGTAGTCCGGTGGTAACACGCTGGACTGGTAATCCACACGCTGGACTGGTAATCCAGGTAGCGCAGGTTCGATCCCCCGTCTAACCCTAATAAAATTAACAGTCTTTCAAATGGGACTTTAAACCGAGGTCTCGTGTTGGTGCTGTACACCATTACAGAGTCTCCTCTCGTTCTGTTACGTGCACGGTGTACGGCACCGACACGAGACCTCAGCTTAAAGTCCCTCTGTATCATTGCACTATCCTCCACAAATCTAAAATGACTAATCTCTTCAGGAGGCGTCGATCATATGAGCAACTGGTAGTCCTAACACTGGATACAAGTTATTCTACAGTGACCTTGCCCACACAATGATTCACGTGCAGTATTAATTATATAACATAGGCTATAAATAATTAAAATAATAGAAGCAGGCGACAATTCATTAATGTGTTTTTCTTATTTGTAACTGAAAACTTTGGAAATTCCATGACAGGTTTTACTGTTATTTTCACCGCTAGCATGCAACGTTAACTAATGACACAAGATGACCTTCCGGAATACACTTTCCTAATTAAGGTGATTGTGTTAACTAATGACACAAGATGACCTTCCGGAATAAACTTTCCTAATTAAGGTGATTGCGTTAACTAATGACACAAGATGACCTTCCGGAATAAACTTTCCTAATTAAGGTGATTGCGTTAACTAATGACACAAGATGACCTTCCGGAATAAACTTTCCTAATTAAGGCGATTGCGTCTCTTGTTTTCGTAGGATAACTTCTATTTCAGTGTTGGGTCATGTGTAGTAACGAAAGCTCCAAATGCTAAGCTAACAGAATACATCACGGACCAATACAAGTACAAAGAAGGTATGGTTACATATTTAGTGTCTACAACATAAGTTTGGATTGCTGTTTTAATAGATTCAATATGTACACTATACCTCGTCAATATGTGCACACTATGCATTGTCAATATGTACACTATACCGAGTCAATATGTACACTATACCGAGTCAATATGTACACTATACCTGGTCAATATGTACACTATGCCTGGTCAATATGTACACTATACCTGGTCAATATGTACACACTATACCTGGTCAATATGTACACTATACCTGGTCAATATGTACACTATACCTGGTCAATATGTACACTATACCTGGTCAATATGTACACACTATACCTAGTCAATATGTACATACTATACCTAGTCAATATGTACACACTATACCTAGTCAATATGTGCACTATACCTAGTCAATATGTGCACTATACCTCGTCAATATGTACACGCTATGCATTGTAAATATGTACACTATATCTGGTCAATATGTGCACTATACCTCGTCAATATGTACACTTTGGTTTGTACATATACCTGTCAATATGTACACTATACCTAGTCAATATGTACACTATACCTGGTCAATATGTGCACTATACCTAGTCAATATGTGCACTATACCTCGTCAATATGTACACGCTATGCATTGTAAATATGTACACTATATCTGGTCAATATGTGCACGCTATGCATTGTCAATATGTGCACTATACCTCGTCAATATGTACATGCTATGCCTGGTCAATATGTACACTATACCTGGTCAATATGTGCACTATACCTAGTCAATATGTGCACACTATACCTAGTCAATATGTACACACTATACCTTGTCAATATGTACACTATACCTGTCAATATGTACACTATACCTGGTCAATATGTACACTATGCCTGGTCAATATGTACACACTATACCTAGTCAATATGTACACACTATACCTGGTCAATATGTATACACTATACCTGGTCAATATGTACACTATACCTAGTCAATATGTACACTATACCTGGTCAATATGTACACTATACCTCGTCAATATGTGCACTATACCTAGTCAATATGTACACTCTATACCTAGTCAATATGTACACTATACCTGGTCAATATGTACACTATACCTAGTCAATATGTACACTATACCTGGTCAATATGTACACTATACCTGGTCAATATGTACACTATACCTGGTCAATATGTACACTATACCGAGTCAATATGTACACTATACCTCGTCAATATGTACACACTATACCTCGTCAATATGTACACTATACCGAGTCAATATGTACACACTATGCCTGGTCAATATATACACTATACCTAGTCAATATGTACACTATACCTAGTCAATATGTACACAATACCTAGTCAATATATACACACTATACCTGGTCAATATGTACACTATACCTGGTCAATATGTACACTATACCGAGTCAATATGTACACTATACCGAGTCAATATGTACACTATACCTAGTCAATATATACACACTATACCTAGTCAATATGTACACACTATACCTGGTCAATATGTACACTATACCGAGTCAATATGTACACTATACCGAGTCAATATGTACACTATACCTGGTCAATATGTACACTATACCTGGTCAATATGTACACACTATGCCTGGTCAATATGTACACACTATACCTGGTCAATATGTACACTATACCGAGTCAATATGTACACACTATACTGAGTCAATATGTACACTATATCTGGTCAATATGTACACTATACCTGGTCAATATGTACACTATACCTAGTCAATATGTACACTATACCTAGTCAATATGTACACTATACCTAGTCAATATGTACACTATACCTAGTCAATATGTACACTATACCTAGTCAATATGTACACTATACCTGGTCAATATGTACACTATACCTAGTCAATATGTACACTATACCTAGTCAATATGTACACTATACCTAGTCAATATGTACACTATACCTAGTCAATATGTACACTATACCTAGTCAATATGTACACTATACCTAGTCAATATGTACACTATACCTAGTCAATATGTACACTATACCTAGTCAATATGTACACTATACCTAGTCAATATGTACACTATACCTAGTCAATATGTACACTATACCTAGTCAATATGTACACTATACCTGGTCAATATGTACACTATACCTCGTCAATATGTGCACTATACCTAGTCAATATGTACACTATACCTGGTCAATATGTACACTATACCTAGTCAATATGTACACACTATACCTAGTCAATATGTACACTATACCTGGTCAATATGTACACTATACCTGGTCAATATGTACACTATACCTCATCAATATGTGCACTATACCTAGTCAATATGTACACTCTATACCTAGTCAATATGTACACTATACCTAGTCAATATGTACACACTATACCTAGTCAATATGTACACTATACCTGGTCAATATGTACACTATACCTGGTCAATATGTACACTATACCTGGTCAATATGTACACTATACCTAGTCAATATGTACACTATACCTGGTCAATATGTACACTATACCTCATCAATATGTACACTATACCTAGTCAATATGTACACTATACCTGGTCAATATGTACACTATACCTAGTCAATATGTACACACTATACCTGGTCAATATGTACACTATACTGAGTCAATATGTACACTATACCTCGTCAATATGTACACACTATACCTCGTCAATATGTACACTATACCGAGTCAATATGTACACACTATGCCTGGTCAATATATACACTATACCTAGTCAATATGTACACTATACCTAGTCAATATGTACACAATACCTAGTCAATATATACACACTATACCTGGTCAATATGTACACTATACCTGGTCAATATGTACACTATACCGAGTCAATATGTACACTATACCGAGTCAATATGTACACTATACCTAATCAATATATACACACTATACCTAGTCAATATGTACACACTATACCTGGTCAATATGTACACTATACCGAGTCAATATGTACACTATACCGAGTCAATATGTACACTATACCTGGTCAATATGTACACTATACCTGGTCAATATGTACACACTATACCTGGTCAATATGTACACTATACCTAGTCAATATGTACACACTATACCTGGTCAATATGTACACTATACCGAGTCAATATGTACACTATACCGAGTCAATATGTACACTATACCTGGTCAATATGTACACTATACCTGGTCAATATGTACACACTATGCCTGGTCAATATGTACACACTATACCTAGTCAATATGTACACTATACCGAGTCAATATGTACACACTATACTGAGTCAATATGTACACTATATCTGGTCAATATGTACACTATACCTGGTCAATATGTACACTATACCTAGTCAATATGTACACTATACCTAGTCAATATGTACACTATACCTAGTCAATATGTACACTATACCTAGTCAATATGTACACTATGCCGAGTCAATATGTACACTATACCTGGTCAATATGTACACTATACCTAGTCAATATGTACACTATACCTAGTCAATATGTACACTATACCTAGTCAATATGTACACTATACCTAGTCAATATGTACACTATACCTAGTCAATATGTACACTATACCTAGTCAATATGTACACTATACCTGGTCAATATGTACACTATACCTAGTCAATATGTACACTATACCTGGTCAATATGTGCACTATACCTAGTCAATATGTGCACACTATACCAAGTCAATATGTACACACTATACCTAGTCAATATGTACACTATACCTAGTCAATATGTACACTATACCTGGTCAATATGTATACACTATACCTGGTCAATATGTACACACTATACCTAGTCGATATGTACACACTATACCTGGTCAATATGTATACACTATACCTGGTCAATATGTACACTATATCTGGTCAATATGTACACTATACCTAGTCAATATGTACACACTATACCTGGTCAATATGTACACTATACTGAGTCAATATGTACACTATACCTCGTCAATATGTACACACTATACCTCGTCAATATGTACACTATACCGAGTCAATATGTACACACTATGCCTGGTCAATATATACACTATACCTAGTCAATATGTACACTATACCTAGTCAATATGTACACAATACCTAGTCAATATATACACACTATACCTGGTCAATATGTACACTATACCTGGTCAATATGTACACTATACCGAGTCAATATGTACACTATACCGAGTCAATATGTACACTATACCTAGTCAATATGTACACACTATACCTAGTCAATATGTACACACTATACCTGGTCAATATGTACACTATACCGAGTCAATATGTACACTATACCGAGTCAATATGTACACTATACCTGGTCAATATGTACACTATACCTGGTCAATATGTACACTATACCTGGTCAATATGTACACTATACCTAGTCAATATGTACACTATACCTGGTCAATATGTACACTATACCTAGTCAATATGTACACTATACCTAGTCAATATGTACACTATACCTGGTCAATATGTACACTATACCTGGTCAATATGTACACACTATGCCTGGTCAATATGTACACTATACCTAGTCAATATGTACACTATACCTAGTCAATATGTACACTATACCTAGTCAATATGTACACTATACCTGGTCAATATGTACACTATACCTGGTCAATATGTACACTATACCTAGTCAATATGTACACTATACCTAGTCAATATGTACACTATACCTAGTCAATATGTACACTATACCTAGTCAATATGTACACTATACCTAGTCAATATGTACACTATACCTAGTCAATATGTACACTATACCTAGTCAATATGTACACTATACCTGGTCAATATGTACACTATACCTAGTCAATATGTACACTATACCTGGTCAATATGTGCACTATACCTAGTCAATATGTGCACACTATACCTAGTCAATATGTACACACTATACCTAGTCAATATGTACACTATACCTAGTCAATATGTACACTATACCTGGTCAATATGTATACACTATACCTGGTCAATATGTACACTCTATACCTAGTCAATATGTACACTATACCTGGTCAATATGTACACACTATACCTGGTCAATATGTACACTATACCTAGGCAATATGTACACACTATACCTGGTCAATATGTGCACTATACCTAGTCAGTATGTGCACACTATACCTAGTCAATATGTACACACTATACCTAGTCAATATGTACACTATACCTAGTCAATATGTACACTATACCTGGTCAATATGTATACACTATACCTGGTCAATATGTACACTCTATACCTAGTCAATATGTACACTATACCTGGTCAATATGTACACACTATACCTGGTCAATATGTACACTATACCTAGTCAATATGTACACACTATACCTGGTCAATATGTACACTATACCGAGTCAATATGTACACTATACCGAGTCAATATGTACACTATACCTGGTCAATATGTACACTATACCTGGTCAATATGTACACACTATGCCTGGTCAATATGTACACACTATACCTAGTCAATATGTACACTATACCTGGTCAATATGTACACTATACCTGGTCAATATGTACACACTATGCCTGGTCAATATGTACACACTATACCTAGTCAATATGTACACTATACCAAGTCAATATGTACACACTATACTGAGTCAATATGTACACTATATCTGGTCAATATGTACACTATACCTGGTCAATATGTACACTATACCGAGTCAATATGTACACACTATACTGAGTCAATATGTACACTATATCTGGTCAATATGTACACTATACCTGGCCAATATGTACACTATACCTAGTCAATATGTACACTATACCTAGTCAATATGTACACTATACCTAGTCAATATGTACACTATACCTAGTCAATATGTACACTATGCTGAGTCAATATGTACACTATACCTGGTCATAATGTACACTATACCTAGTCAATATGTACACTATACCTAGTCAATATGTACACTATACCTAGTCAATATGTACACTATACCTAGTCAATATGTACACTATACCTAGTCAATATGTACACTATACCTGGTCAATATGTACACTATACCTCGTCAATATGTGCACTATACCTAGTCAATATGTACACTCTATACCTAGTCAATATGTACACTATACCTGGTCAATATGTACACTATACCTAGTCAATATGTACACACTATACCTAGTCAATATGTACACTATACCTGGTCAATATGTACACTATACCTGGTCAATATGTACACTATACCTGGTCAATATGTACACTATACCTAGTCAATATGTACACTATACCTGGTCAATATGTACACTATACCTGGTCAATATGTACACTATACCTAGTCAATATGTACACTATACCTGGTCAATATGTACACTATACCTAGTCAATATGTACACACTATACCTGGTCAATATGTACACTATACCGAGTCAATATGTACACTATACCGAGTCAATATGTACACTATACCTGGTCAATATGTACACTATACCTGGTCAATATGTACACACTATGCCTGGTCATTATGTACACTATACCTAGTCAATATGTACACTATACCTAGTCAATATGTACACTATACCGAGTCAATATGTACACACTATACTGAGTCAATATGTACACTATATCTGATCAATATGTACACTATACCTGGTCAATATGTACACTATACCGAGTCAATATGTACAATTTACCTGGTCAATATGTACACTATACCTGGTCAATATGTACACACTATACCTGGTCAATATGTACACTATACCTAGTCAATATGTACACACTATACCTGGTCAATATGTACACTATACCTGGTCAATATGTACACACTACGCCTGGTCAATATGTACACTATACCTAGTCAATATGTACACTATACCGAGTCAATATGTACACACTATACTGAGTCAATATGTACACTATATCTGGTCAATATGTACACTATACCTGGTCAATATGTACACTATACCTAGTCAATATGTACACTATACATAGTCAATATGTACACTATACCTAGTCAATATGTACACTATACCTAGTCAATATGTACACTATGCCGAGTCAATATGTATACTATACCTGGTCAATATGTACACTATACCTAGTCAATATGTACACTATACCTAGTCAATATGTACACTATACCTAGTCAATATGTACACTATACCTAGTCAATATGTACACTATACCTAGTCAATATGTACACTATACCTGGTCAATATGTACACTATACCTAGTCAATATGTACACTATATCTGGTCAATATGTGCACTATACCTGGTCAATATGTGCACACTATACCTAGTCAATATGTACACACTATACCTAGTCAATATGTACACTATACCTAGTCAATATGTACACTATACCTGGTCAATATGTATACACTATACCTGGTCAATATGTACACACTATACCTAGTCAATATGTACACTATACCTGGTCAATATGTACACACTATACCTGGTCAATATGTATACACTATACCTGGTCAATATGTACACTATACCTAGTCAATATGTACACTATACCTGGTCAATATGTACACTATACCTCGTCAATATGTGCACTATACCTAGTCAATATGTACACTCTATACCTAGTCAATATGTACACTATACCTGGTCAATATGTACACTATGCCTAGTAAATATGTACACACTATACCTAGTCAATATGTACACTATACCTGGTCAATATGTACACTATACCTGGTCAATATGTACACTATACCTGGTCAATATGTACACTATACCTAGTCAATATGTACACTATACCTGGTCAATATGTACACTATACCTCGTCATTATGTACACTATACATAGTCAATATGTACACTATACCTGGTCAATATGTACACTATACCTAGTCAATATGTACACACTATACCTGGTCAATATGTACACTATACCGAGTCAATATGTACACTATACCGAGTCAATAGGTACACTATACCGAGTCAATATGTACACTATACCTGGTCAATATGTACACTATACCTGGTCAATATGTACACACTATACCTGGTCAATATGTACACTATAGCTAGTCAATATGTACACTATACCTCGTCATTATGTACACTATACCTAGTCAATATGTACACTATACCTGGTCAATATGTACACTATACCTAGTCAATATGTACACTATGCCGAGTCAATATGTACACTATACCTGGTCAATATGTACACTATACCTAGTCAATATGTACACTATACCTAGTCAATATGTACACTATACATAGTCAATATGTACACTATACCTAGTCAATATGTACACTATACCTAGTCAATATGTACACTATACCTAGTCAATATGTACACTATACCTAGTCAATATGTACACTATACCTAGTCAATATGTACACTATACCTAGTCAATATGTACACTATACCTGGTCAATATGTACACTATACCTAGTCAATATGTACACTATACCTGGTCAATATGTACACTATACCTAGTCAATATGTACACTATACCTGGTCAATATGTGCACTATACCTGTTCAATATGTGCACACTATACCTAGTCAATATGTACACACTATACCTAGTCAATATGTACACTATACCTAGTCAATATGTACACTATACCTGGTCAATATGTATACACTATACCTGGTCAATATGTACACACTATACCTAGTCAATATGTACACTATACCTGGTCAATATGTACACACTATACCTGGTCAATATGTATACACTATACCTGGTCAATATGTACACTATACCTAGTCAATATGTACACTATACCTGGTCAATATGTACACTATACCTCGTCAATATGTGCACTATACCTAGTCAATATGTACACTCTATACCTAGTCAATATGTACACTATACCTGGTCAATATGTACACTATACCTAGTAAATATGTACACACTATACCTAGTCAATATGTACACTATACCTGGTCAATATGTACACTATACCTGGTCAATATGTACACTATACCTGGTCAATATGTACACTATACCTAGTCAATATGTACACTATACCTGGTCAATATGTACACTATACCTCGTCATTATGTACACTATACATAGTCAATATGTACACTATTCCTGGTCAATATGTACACTATACCTAGTCAATATGTACACACTATACCTGGTCAATATGTACACTATACCGAGTCAATATGTACACTATACCGAGTCAATATGTACACTATACCGAGTCAATATGTACACTATACCTGGTCAATATGTACACTATACCTGGTCAATATGTACACACTATACCTGGTCAATATGTACACTATAGCTAGTCAATATGTACACTATACCTCGTCATTATGTACACTATACCTAGTCAATATGTACACTATACCTGGTCAATATGTACACTATACCTAGTCAATATGTACACTATGCCGAGTCAATATGTACACTATACCTGGTCAATATGTACACTATACCTAGTCAATATGTACACTATACCTAGTCAATATGTACACTATACCTAGTCAATATGTACACTATACCTAGTCAATATGTACACTATACCTAGTCAATATGTACACTATACCTAGTCAATATGTACACTATACCTAGTCAATATGTACACTATACCTGGTCAATATGTACACTATACCTAGTCAATATGTACACTATACCTGGTCAATATGTGCACTATACCTGGTCAATATGTGCACACTATGCCTAGTCAATATGTACACACTATACCTAGTCAATATGTACACTATACCTAGTCAATATGTACACTATACCTGGTCAATATGTATACACTATACCTGGTCAATATGTACACACTATACCTAGTCAATATGTACACTATACCTGGTCAATATGTACACACTATACCTGGTCAATATGTATACACTATACCTGGTCAATATGTACACTATACCTAGTCAATATGTACACTATACCTGGTCAATATGTACACTATACCTCGTCAATATGTGCACTATACCTAGTCAATATGTACACTCTATACCTAGTCAATATGTACACTATACCTGGTCAATATGTACACTATACCTAGTCAATATGTACACACTATACCTAGTCAATATGTACACTATACCTGGTCAATATGTACACTATACCTGGTCAATATGTACACTATACCTGGTCAATATGTACACTATACCTAGTCAATATGTACACTATACCTGGTCAATATGTACACTATACCTCGTCATTATGTACACTATACCTAGTCAATATGTACACTATACCTGGTCAATATGTACACTATACCTAGTCAATATGTACACACTATACCTGGTCAATATGTACACTATACCGAGTCAATATGTACACTATACCGAGTCAATATGTACACTATACCGAGTCAATATGTACACTATACCTGGTCAATATGTACACTATACCTGGTCAATATGTACACACTATACCTGGTCAATATGTACACTATACCTAGTCAATATGTACACACTATACCTAGTCAATATGTACACACTATACCTGGTCAATATGTACACTATACCGAGTCAATATGTACACTATACCGAGTCAATATGTACACTATACCTGGTCAATATGTACACTATACCTGGTCAATATGTACACACTATGCCTGGTCAATATGTACACTATACCTAGTCAATATGTACACTATACCGAGTCAATATGTACACACTATACTGAGTCAATATGTACACTATATCTGGTCAATATGTACACTATACCTGGTCAATATGTACACTATACCGAGTCAATATATACACACTATACTGAGTCAATATGTACACTATATCTGGTCAATATGTACACTATACCTGGTCAATATGTACACTATACCTAGTCAATATGTACACTATACCTAGTCAATATGTACACTATACCTAGTCAATATGTACACTATACCTAGTCAATATGTACACTATGCCGAGTCAATATGTACACTATACCTGGTCAATATGTACACTATACCTAGTCAATATGTACACTATACCTAATCAATATGTACACTATACCTAGTCAATATGTACACTATACCTAGTCAATATGTACACTATACCTGGTCAATATGTACACTATACTTCGTCAATATGTGCACTATACCTAGTCAATATGTACACTCTATACCTAGTCAATATGTACACTATACCTGGTCAATATGTACACTATACCTAGTCAATATGTACACACTATACCTAGTCAATATGTACACTATACCTGGTCAATATGTACACTATACCTGGTCAATATGTACACTATACCTGGTCAATATGTACACTATACCTAGTCAATATGTACACTATACCTGGTCAATATGTACACTATACCTGGTCAATATGTACACTATACCTAGTCAATATGTACACACTATACCTGGTCAATATGTACACTATACCGAGTCAATATGTACACTATACCTCGTCAATATGTACACACTATACCTCGTCAATATGTACACTATACCGAGTCAATATGTACACACTATGCCTGGTCAATATATACACTATACCTAGTCAATATGTACACTATACCTAGTCAATATGTACACAATACCTAGTCAATATATACACACTATACCTGGTCAATATGTACACTATACCTGGTCAATATGTACACACTATACCTAGTCAATATATACACACTATACCTGGTCAATATGTACACTATACCTAGTCAATATGTACACACTATACCTGGTCAATATGTACACTATACCGAGTCAATATGTACACTATATCGAGTCAATATGTACACTATACCTGGTCAATATGTACACTATACCGAGTCAATATGTACACTATACCTAGTCAATATGTACACTATGCCTAGACAATATGTACACTATGCCTGGTCAATATGTACACTATACCTGGTCAATATGTACACTATACCTCGTCAATATGTACACACTATACCAGGTCAATATGTACACTATACCTAGTCAATATGTACACACTATGCCTGGTCAATATGTACACTATACCAGGTCAATATGTACACTATACCTAGTCAATATGTACACACTATGCCTGGTCAATATGTACACACCATACCAGGTCAATATGTACACTATACCTGGTCAATATGTACACACTATGCCTGGTCAATATTTACACACTATACCAGGTCAATATGTACACTATGCCTAGTCAATATGTACACACTATGCCTGGTCAATATTTACACACTATACCAGGTCAATATGTACACTATACCTAGTCAATATGTACACTATACCTGGTCAATATGTACACTATACCGAGTCAATATGTACACTATACCTGGTCAATATGTACACTATACCGAGTCAATATGTACACTATACCGAGTCAATATGTACACTCTGCCTGGTCAATATGTACACACTATACCTGGTCAATATGTACACACTATACCTAGTCAATATGTACACTATGCCTGGTCAATATGTACACTATACCAGGTCAATATATACACACCATACCTGGTCAATATGTACACACTATGCCTGGTCAATATGTACACACTATACCAGGTCAATATGTACACTATAACTAGTCAATATGTACACACTATGCCTGGTCAATATGTACACACTATGCCTGGTCAATATGTACACTATGCCTGGTCAATATGTACACTATGCCTAGTCAATATGTACACACTATGCCTGGTCAATATGTACACACTATACCAGGTCAATATGTACACTATAACTAGTCAATATGTACACACTATACCTGGTCAATATGTACACTATGCCTGGTCAATATGTACACACTATGCATCGTCAATATGTACACTATACCGAGTCAATATGTACACACTATACCAGGTCAATATGTACACTATACCTCGTCAATATGTACACTATGCCTAGTCAATATGTACACACTATACCAGGTCAATATGTACACTATACCTCGTCAATATGTACACTATGCCTCGTCAATATGTACACTATGCCTGGTCAATATGTACACACTATACCTGGTCAATATGTACACTATACCTAGTCAATATGTACACTATACCTGGTCAATATGTACACTATACCTAGTCAATATGTACACTATACCGAGTCAATATGTACACTATACCTAGTCAATATGTACACACTATACCGAGTCAATATGTACACTATACCTAGTCAATATGTACACACTATACCTCGTCAATATGTACACTATACCTAGTCAATATGTACACTATACCGAGTCAATATGTACACTATACCTAGTCGATATGTACACACTATACCTCGTCAATATGTACACTATACCTAGTCAATATGTACACTATACCTGGTCAATATGTACACTATACCTAGTCAATATGTACACTATACCTAGTCAATATGTACACTATACCTCGTCAATATGTACACACTATACCATTACTGTTACAGGTACTCCGGAGGAGCGCGCTGCTGTTCGTAATGCAAATATGCACTCAAAGATGCGAGAGGACTATGCTTCTGTGTACGCTGATGTCAAAGTAGAGGTAAATTGTAGTGTGTGTGTGTGTAGATTTTGTAGTATTAATGGATGTAGTGCCTGCGTGGATTTGGTAGTATTAATGAATATAGTGTCTGTGTGGATTTGGTAGTATTAATGAATGTAGTGTATGCGTGGATTGTGTAGTATTAATGAATGCAGTGTTTGCGTGGATTTTGTAGTATTAATGAATGTAGTGCCTGTGTGGATTATGTAGTATTACTGAATGTAGTGTTTGCGTGGATTTTGTAGTATTAATGAATGTAGTGCCTGCATGGATTGTGTAGTATTAATGAATGTAGTGCCTGTGTGGATTATGTAGTATTAATGAATGTAGTGTCTGTGTGGATTATGTAGTATTAATGAATGTAGTGTCTGCGTGGATTGTGTAGTAGTAATGAATGTAGTGCCTGTGTGGATTGTGTAGTATTAATGAATGTAGTGTCTGCGTGGATTGTGTAGTATTAATGAATGTAGTGCCTGCGTGGATTGTGTAGTATTAATGAATGTAGTGTCTGCATGGATTGTGTAGTATTAATGAATGTAGTGTCTGCGTGGATTGTGTAGTATTAATGAATGTAGTGTGTTTTGGTTCTGACTTGGACATTCTGGCCTATGACTTTTTATCCATCCTTTTTGATCAGATAGTAAATTTGGCCAAACTGGTTTGGAAGTCAGTTATACTAAATGAAGAATGATTTCATGTTTTATTACAAAACTATTTAGATATTATGAGTATCTTTGTTTATTACTTAGATATGAAGTTTAGCCAATTTCCCCCCATTATTTGCCTACCACTATACTGTCTACCACCCAGGTCGATGCGCTGTGTATTACGTTTGCTGGTATGATATGGTCACGTGTCCGTATCAAACCAGAAAAATCCGTATCATAACTAGTTCCTGAGAAATAACGCATGCAGTGACATTCGGTGCTAGTTTGTTTACTTCCCGTAGCCTCCCAGTGTGCAACAGCTAACATATGTTTGTAGTTTCGTGGTAATATTTCAATTGTTTTCCTGATTTATTCCTGATAAAGGAGAGCATGGTTTCGATTATTAAATATTCAAATTCAATTCAAAGTAATAAAGACGTTATTGCGTGGCTAGTTTCATATCAGCTTATGTATCGACCCGAGGTAGCATGAGGTGTCAAGTTTCCTCGGGTCGATGCCTAGGCTGATATGAAGCTAATATAATAACCGCTAAATATTACTTTATCTGCTCTTATGTTATATTTCGGGTTTTACGCCTGCATCAGCACCATTTCGGGCTATATCGCAGAGGGCAGTTTACCTAACAACATCTTTCCTGGGCAGGCTCCAGCGGTTAACCAGTACTTGGGTGCACCAACCTCCGTAAGAAACGGCCAACTTTTTCATATAAATGAGACACGGCCTTAACGGGGCTCGAACCGTGACCATCAGTGATGATAGGTTACAGTGGTATACAAGTCAGCGACCTTAACCACTCGACCACGGAGGCGGACTTTGATCTGCTCTACTAAATGAAAACAGAAATAAATAATATATCGCTACATGTGTGTTATTTGTGACAATGTGGAAAGAAGCAAAACAATAATATTGTGAGAATGGAGGACATGTTTGTTGACTGTTTCACTACAATAGATTACTTTTCATACATATGCAGCAGTTAAAGTTGTTAAGCTTGTATGCCTGGCACCTGGCATACAACCATAGGCTTCGGGAAGTGCTGATGTTCATAAAAGAGGTGTCTCATAAGTCAGAAATAGGGGTGACACCACAGACACAAGACACAATTGTTTGGCCCTACAGTAAACATTACTTACTATATGACCATAGGGCAAACACAAATAATTTGTGTATTGTGACTGTGGGTAACACTATAATAAACAAACACTTTACTTTTATTTTTTACTTTACAGGACAGCATTGATTTCAATCTGAAGCTCGGAAAAGCCATTGTTGGACAGCCATTAACACTGAGTTTGAAGGTCACCAATACGACTAACAGCAGCAAGACGTTTTCCGGGACCATGAAGTTGACCAGCATGTTTTATACAGGGGTTCCTTATTTAGAAATCTGGAAAGAGAAGGTTAAAAACAAATCTCTGAAGGCGAAGGAAGGTTTGTTGAACTGTTACTGGAACTATTGACCAATCGCACAGGGATCATTCTAGAGGGCGATGTGGGCGAAATTGTCGCCCTAGGGACCCTGACTTCGCCCTTTGGGGGCCCCACTTCTCCCTAAAAAAAAAATGTCCTTTTTTTTTTTTTGGTTTTTATGATTTTCAAACAAAATTGTGTCTAGTAAGATACACTGGCCCATTATAAAGTACTCCTTCTATTCAAATGTTGTATTTAATGGGTGTACTGTGCATTTTAACCCTATTTTGCAGAAGTATATTAAATAACACCATTTTAAGGAAGCGATCACGCGCTTTCTCACTTCTCCCAAAAATTCTGACCTAGAATGAACCCTGATCGCATTAGATTAATTTACTACATTATACGTGT
The DNA here is from genome assembly GCA_014843695.1 of Archivesica marissinica. Classification (NCBI taxonomy): domain Eukaryota; kingdom Metazoa; phylum Mollusca; class Bivalvia; order Venerida; family Vesicomyidae; genus Archivesica; species Archivesica marissinica. The sequence goes on from CM026389.1 coordinate 32,367,177, forward strand.
GTTGCTATATATAGTAACATAATTGTACTGAGAAAATCATTTAATGCGTCGTCAGAAATCTTTACCATGTGTCTGCCTGCTCATGCGCAGGTCCATTATCAAATAATTGCCACAGGAAATAATGCGCTTTCAAACGTGTCGTCATTAAGGACGTCAATACCCTACACCGTCCAATATAGTAATGTGTATTTTGAACTGCAAGGAGAGAAACTATATAAGCTCTGCTTCCGTTTGAATCCTTTCCTATTCTTTGATTTTGTGTACATATAATTATTGTTTTGTGAATGTATATAGTGGAATACATATGTTTAAACCAATAGCCTATACTCTACACCGTCCAAAACAATGGCTTCGGATGGGCTGGGACTCGGTACCAAAGACAAAGTATACGCCATATTGTATAAATTGCTGTCTTATACGGTATGCCAGTTCAGTGATTTTAAATAAGACACAGATGCGTATTACACAGTACAATCTATGGCTGACCAGTGCCATTTAGTGATAATGGCCCATGGCTGAGTAACGTGTTGAATGTCGAAGATGAAGGTATCGGGTTATTTTCACATTACTGGGGGTATTATCATTAAGATATATATAATATTGTATAACTCATTTTAATATGCACCAAACATACCAAACTCTGGTGAGATACCCATGACATTGTCACGGGTGATCTACGGCTAGACATTGCTATCTGTTTGCGACAGTGAGACCCCCTCTGGCATTGTCATGGGTGATCTTCGACTAGACATTGCTATCTGTGTTTATTACGGTGAGACCCCCTGGCATTGTCATGGGTGATCTACGACTAGACATTGCTATCTGTGTTTATTACGGTGAGATGCCCCCTGGCATTGTCATGGGTGATCTTCGACTAGACATTGCTACCTTTGTTTGTGGCTGCGAGACCCCTGGCATTGTCATGGGTGATCTTCGACTAGACATTGCTATCTGTGTTTATTACGGTGAGATGCCCCCTGGCATTGTCATGGGTGATCTACGACTAGACATTGCTATCTGTGTTTATTACGGTGAGATGCCCCCTGGCATTGTCATGGGTGATCTTCGACTAGACATTGCTATCTGTGTTTATTACGGTGAGATGCCCCCTGGCATTGTCATGGGTGATCTTCGACTAGACATTGCTATATGTGTTTATTACGGCGAGACCCCTAGCATTGTCATGGGTGATCTTCGACTAGACATTGCTATCTGTGTTTATTACGGCGAGACCCGCTGGTATTGTCATGGGTGATCTACGACTATACATTGCTATCTGTGTTTGTTACGGTGAGACCCCTGGTATTGTCATGGGTGATCTTCGACTATATATTGCTATCTGTGTTTATTACGGCGAGACCCCCTAGCATTGTCATGGGTGATCTACGACTATACATTGCTATCTGTGTTTATTACGGTGAGATGCCCCCTGGCATTGTCATGGGTGATCTACGACTAGACATTGCTATCTGTGTTTATTACGGTGAGATGCCCCCTGGCATTGTCATGGGTGATCTTCGACTAGACATTGCTATCTGTGTTTATTACGGCGAGACCCCCTGGCATTGTCATGGGTGATCTTCGACTAGACATTGCTATCTGTGTTTATTACGGCGAGACCCCCTGGCATTGTCATGGGTGATCTTCGACTAGACATTGCTATCTGTGTTTGTGGCGGCGAGACCCCCTGGCATTGTCATGGGTGATCTACGACTAGACATTGCTATCTGTGTTTATTACGGCGAGACCCCTGGCATTGTCATGGGTGATCTTCGACTAGACATTGCTATCTTGTTTATTACGGTGAGACCCCTGGCATTGTCATGGGTGATCTTCGACTAGACATTGCTATCTTTGTTTGTGGCGGCGAGACCCCCTGGCATTGTCATGGGTGATCTTCGACTAGACATTGCTATCTGTGTTTGTGGCTGCGAGACCCCTGGCATTGTCATGGGTGATCTTCGACTAGACATTGCTATCTGTGTTTGTGGCTGCGAGACCCCTGGCATTGTCATGGGTGATCTTCGACTAGACATTGCTATCTTTGTTTGTGGCGGCGAGACCCCCTGGCATTGTCATGGGTGATCTTCGACTAGACATTGCTATCTGTGTTTATTACGGCGAGACCCCCTGGCATTGTCATGGGTGATCTTCGACTAGACATTGCTATCTTTGTTTGTGGCTGCGAGACCCCCTGGCATTGTCATGGGTGATCTTCGACTAGACATTGCTATCTTTGTTTGTGGCGGCGAGATGCCCCCTGACATTGTTACTGAGATCTTCGACTACAATTTAGAGATTGTCATCTGCGGTTTGTGTGGTTGCAGGTGATATTCAGCCATGCAGCACGTTGAGACCCGTGTATAAGAGATTGGTGTAGATAACATTGATGATTTGCTTATCCAATCAGAAAGCTTGATACAGTTGATCGTTTAAGAACAGTTAAAACAGTTATAAAATCCAGACTTAAATAAACCCGACTTACAGACAGATACGTAGTCCAGTGGTAACACGCTGGACTGGTAATCCAGTTATCGCAGGTTCGTTCGATCCCCCGTCTGACCCTAATAAAATTAACAGTCTTTTAGATGGAACATTAAACCGAGGTCTCGTGTCGGTTCTGTACACCGTGCACGTAAAAGAACCAGAGGAGATTCTGGAATGGGTATCTGTCTGTATCATTGCGCTATCCTCCAAACATATTAAATGACTAATCTCTCCAGGAGGAGTCGCTCATATGGGTAACCGGTAACGACGACACTATAAATACATAAATAAACGTAAAACACAACACACACAATACCCGACTTTAAACATAGATTAATTTCACTTCAGAAAAGATTTTCAAAATGGATATACCGGCGGGTGTTTATTGGGAGAAGACGACCGATCACTGCATATTTAAGATAGCCTGTGTGTTGATTGTGAAGGAAACGAAGCAGACCTACATAGAACACGAGGAAATAAAGTTGGATAAACCGAATCTTATAATCGAGGTAAGATATGAATTTATCATGCTCTTTGTATTACCACTTTAGATAGTTAATGTGCTTACATTAATCATGGACGGTGCAAACAGTACATTCTATCTAAGCAACTGAAATCATACCCAACCAAGTGTAACCCTACGTAACCTACTCCAATCATACCTAGCCCACTTTAACCATACCCAACCAAGTGTAACCCTACGTAACCTACTCCAGTCATACCTAGCCCACTTTAACCATACCCAACCAAGTGTAACCCTACGTAACTTACTCCAATCATACCTAGCCCACTTTAACCAGACCTAACCTAGTATAACCCTACGTAACATACTCCAATCATACCTAGCCCACTTTAATCATACCCAACCAAGTGTAACCCTATGTAACCTACTCCAATCATACCTAGCCCACTTTAACCATACCTAACCTAGTATAACCCTACGTAACCTACTCCAATCATACCTAGCCCACTTTAATCATACCCAACCAAGTGTAACCCTATGTAACCTACTCCAATCATACCTAGCCCACTTTAACCATACCTAACCTAGTATAACCCTACGTAACCTACTCCAATCATACCTAGCCCACTTTAATCATACCCAACCAAGTGTAACCCTATGTAACCTACTCCAATCATACCTAGCCCACTTTAACCATACCTAACCTAGTATAACCCTACGTAACCTACTCCAATCATACCTAGCCCACTTTAATCATACCCAACCAAGTGTAACCCTACGTAACCTACTCCAATCATACCTAGCCCACTTTAACCATACCTAACCTAGTATAACCCTACGTAACCTACTCCAATCATACCTAGCCCACTTTAATCATACCTAACCAAGTGTAACCCTACGTAACCTACTCCAATCATACCTAGCCCACTTTAACCATACCTAACCTAGTATAACCCTACGTAACCTACTCCAGTCATACCTAGCCCACTTTAACCATACCCAACCAAGTACATGTATAACCCTACCTAACCTACTCCAATCATACCTAGCCCACTTTAATCATACCCAACCAAGTGTAACCCTATGTAACCTACTCCAGTCATACCTAGCCCACTTTAACCATACCTAACCAAGTACATGTATGACCCTACGTAACCTACTCCAGTCATACCTAGCCCACTTTAATCATACCTAACCAAGTGTAATCCTACGTAACCTACTCCAATCATACCTAGCCCACTTTAATCATACCCAACCAAGTGTAACCCTACGTAACCTAATCCAATCATACCTAGCCCACTTTAACCATACCTAACCTAGTATAACCCTACCTAACCTACTCCAGTCATACCTAGCCCACTTTAACCATACCTAACCAAGTACATGTATAACCCTATGTAACCTACTCCAGTCATACCTAGCCCACTTTAACCATACCCATCCAAGTACATGTATAACCCTACGTAACCTAATCCAGTCATACCTAGCCCACTTTAACCATACCCAACCAAGTGTAACCCTACGTAACCTACTCCAGTCATACCTAGCCCACTTTAATCATACCCAACCAAGTGTAACCCTACGTAACCTACTCCAATCATACCTAGCCCACTTTAACCATACCCAACCAAGTATAACCCTACGTAACCTACTCCAGTCATACCTAGCCCACTTTAACCATACCTAACCAAGTATAACCCTACGTAACCTACTCCAGTCATACCTAGCCCACTTTAACCATACCTAACCAAGTATAACCCTACGTAACCTACTCCAGTCATACCTAGCCCACTTTAACCATACCCAACCAAGTATAACCCTACGTAACCTACTCCAATCATACCTAGCCCACTTTAACCATACCTAACCAAGTATAACCCTACGTAACCTAATCCAATCATACCTAGCCCACTTTAACCATACCTAACCAAGTATAACCCTACGTAACCTACTCCAGTCATACCTAGCCCACTTTAACCATACCTAACCAAGTAGTATAACCCTACGTAACCTACTCCAGTCATACCTAGCCCACTTTAACCATACCTAACCAAGTATAACCCTACGTAACCTACTCCAGTCATACCTAGCCCACTTTAACCATACCTAACCAAGTATAACCCTACGTAACCTAATCCAATCATACCTAGCCCACTTTAACCATACCTAACCAAGTATAACCCTACGTAACCTAATCCAGTCATACCTAGCCCACTTTAACCATACCTAACCAAGTATAACCCTACGTAACCTAATCCAGTCATATCTAAGCAAATCAAATCATACTTAACCAAGTGTAATCATACATAAACGAATCCAGCATATCTAACACAAGACAATCATATTTAACCCAAGCAAGCATATCTAACACAAGACAATCATATTTAACCAAAGCCAGCATATCTAACCCGATCCAGCATATCTAACACAAGACAATCATATTTAACCCAAGCAAGCATATCTAACACAAGACAATCATATTTAACCCAATCCAAGCATATCTAACCCAATCCAAGCATATCTAACACAAGACAATCATATTTAACCCAAGCAAGCATATCTTACCCAATCCAAGCATATCTAACCCGATCCAAGCATATCTAACCCGATCCAAGCATATCTAACCCAACCCAGCATATCTAACCCACCCAGCATATCTAACCCGATCCAGCATATCTAACCCGATCCAGCATATCTAACACAAGACAATCATATTTAACCCAAGCAAGCATATCTAACACAAGACAATCATATTTAACCCAATCCAAGCATATCTAACCCAATCCAAGCATATCTAACACAAGACAATCATATTTAACCCAAGCAAGCATATCTAACCCAATCCAAGCATATCTTACCCATTCCAAGCATATCTAACCCAATCCAAGCATATCTAACCCAATCCAAGCATATCTAACACAAGACAATCATATTTAACCCAATCCAGCATATATAACCCAATCCAAGCATATATAACCTGATCCAAGCATATCTAACCCGATCCAAGCATATCTAACCTGATCCAAGCATATATAACCCAATACAAGCATATCTAACCCAATCCAAGCATATCTAACCAAATCCAGCATATCTAACCCAATCCAAGCATATCTAACACAATCCAAGCATATCTAACCCAATCCAAGCATATCTAACCCGATCCAGCATATCTAACCCGATCCAAGCATATCTAACCCGATCCATGCATATCTAACCCAATCCAAGCATATCTAACCCAATCCAAGCATATCTAACCCAATCCAAGCATATCTAACCCGATCCAGCATATCTAACCCGATCCAAGCATATCTAACCCGATCCATGCATATCTAACCCAATCCAAGCATATCTAACCCAATCCAAGCATATCTAACCCGATCCAGCATATCTAACCCAATCCAGCATATGTAACCCAATACAAGCATATCTAACCCAATCCAGCATATCTAACCCAATCCAGCATATCTAACCCAATCCAAGCATATCTAACCCAATCCAAGCATATCTAACCCGATCCAGCATATATAACCCAATCCAAGCATATATAACCTGATCCAAGCATATCTAACCCGATCCAAGCATATCTAACCCGATCCAAGCATATATAACCCAATCCAAGCATATCTAACCCGATCCAAACATATCTAACCCGATCCAAGCATATCTAACCCAATCCAAGCATATCTAACCCAATCCAAGCATATCTAACACAATTCCAAGCATATCTAACCCGATCCAGCATATCTAACCCGATCCAAGCATATCTAACCCGATCCAAGCATATCTAACCCAATATCTAACCCAATCCAAGCATATCTAACCCAATCCAAGCATATCTAACACAATCCAAGCATATCTAACCCAATCCAGCATATCTAACCCGATCCAGCATATATAACCCAATCCAAGCATATATAACCTGATCCAAGCATATCTAACCCGATCCAAGCATATCTAACCCGATCCAAGCATATCTAACCCAATTCAGCATTTCTAACCCAATCCAAGCATATCTAACCAAATCCAAGCATATCTAACCCAATCCAGGCATATCTAACCCAATTCAGGCATATCTAACCCAATCCAAGCATATCTAACCCAATCCAGGCATATCTAACCAAAGTCATTCCAATCAAGCCTAATACCAATTTGTTACATGTAGTGAAAGTAACTGAAGACTGTATTTTAATGTATCTATAGGCCCCAGCGATCGGTAGTATCGGAAAGGAATTCGAAGTTAAGGTGTCATTTACAAACCCACTTCAGATGGCATTGACAGACTGCCAACTGATTGTTGAAGGTCCGGGTCTTCAGCGACAAAAAGCATATGCACAGCCGTAAGTAATCCCTATTTATTGTATGCTTTCCAATGAAATATAGAAATTTATCAGTGAAATAACATGCGTTATTACACTGGTTGAACTATATTTCTCATTGCCATGCACGTGTGGTACCTAGCTGCTGCATGTTGAAATGTTGTCAATACACGAACGTCATTGCTATGCACGTGTGGTTCCTAGCTGCTGCATGTTGAAATGTTGTCAATACACGAACGTCATTGCTATGCACGTGTGGTTCCTAGC
>CM026389.1:32375709-32401630 GCA_014843695.1 Archivesica marissinica
GTTGCATATACACATTGTTGCATGTTGCATATACACATTGTTGCATGTTGCATATACACATTGTTGCATATACACATTGTTGCATGTTGCATATACACATTGTTGCATATACATATTGTTGCATATTGTATATACATATTGTTGCATGTTGCATATACACATTGTTGCATGTTGCATATACACATTGTTGCATATATAAATTGTTGCATGTTGCATATACACATTGTTGCATGTTGCATATACACATTGTTGCATGTTGCATATACACATTGTTGCATATACACATTGTTGCATGTTGCATATACATAGTGTTGCATGTTGCATACACACATTGTTGCATATACACATTGTTGCATATACACATTGTTGCATGTTGCATATACACATTGTTGCATGTTGCATATACACATTGTTGCATGTTGCATATACACATTGTTGCATGTTGCATATACACATTGTTGCATATACACATTGTTGCATATACATATTGTTGCATGTTGTATATACACATTGTTGCATGTTCATGTACACATTGTTGCATGTTGCATATACACATTGTTGCATATACATATTGTTGCATGTTGTATATACACATTGTTGCATGTTGCATATACACATTGTTGCATATATAAATTGTTGCATGTTGCATATACACATTGTTGCATGTTGCATATACACATTGTTGCATGTTGCATATACACATTGTTGCATATACACATTGTTGCATATTGCATATACATATTGTTGCATGCTGCATACACACATTGTTGCATAAACACATTGTTGCATATACACATTGTTGCATATACACATTGTTGCATGTTGCATATACACATTGTTGCATGTTGCATATACACATTGTTGCATATACACATTGTTGCATATACACATTGTTGCATGTTGTATATACACATTGTTGCATGTTCATGTACACATTGTTGCATGTTGCATATACACATTGTTTCATATACACATTGTTGCGTGTTGCATATACACATTGTTGCATGTTGCATAATACACATTGTTGCATGTTGCATATACACATTGTTGCATGTTGCATATACACATTGTTGCATGTTACATATACACATTGTTGCATGTTGCATATACACATTGTTGCATATACACATTGTTGCATGTTGCATATACACATTGTTGCATGTTGCATATACACATTGTTGCATGTTGCATATACACATTGTTGCATATACACATTGTTGCATGTTGCATATACATAGTGTTGCATGTTGCATACACACATTGTTGCATATACATATTGTTGCATATACACATTGTTGCATGTTGCATATACACATTGTTGCATGTTGCATATACACATTGTTGCATGTTGCATATACACATTGTTGCATGTTGCATATACACATTGTTGCATATACACATTGTTGCATATACATATTGTTGCATGTTGTATATACACATTGTTGCATGTTCATGTACACATTGTTGCATGTTGCATATACACATTGTTGCATATACATATTGTTGCATGTTGTATATACACATTGTTGCATGTTGCATATACACATTGTTGCATATATAAATTGTTGCATGTTGCATATACACATTGTTGCATGTTGCATATACACATTGTTGCATGTTGCATATACACATTGTTGCATATACACATTGTTGCATGTTGCATATACATATTGTTGCATGTTGCATACACACATTGTTGCATATACACATTGTTGCATATACACATTGTTGCATGTTGCATATACACATTGTTGCATGTTGCATATACACATTGTTGCATGTTGCATATACACATTGTTGCATATACACATTGTTGCATATACATATTGTTGCATGTTGTATATACACATTGTTGCATGTTCATGTACACATTGTTGCATGTTGCATATACACATTGTTTCATATACACATTGTTGCGTGTTGCATATACACATTGTTGCATGTTGCATAATACACATTGTTGCATGTTGCATATACACATTGTTGCATGTTGCATATACACATTGTTGCATGTTACATATACACATTGTTGCATGTTGCATATACACATTGTTGCATATACACATTGTTGCATGTTGCATATACACATTGTTGCATGTTGCATATACACATTGTTGCATATACATATTGTTGCCATGTTGCATATACACATTGTTGCATATACATATTGTTGCATGTTGTATATACACATTGTTGCATGTTGCATATACACATTGTTGCATATACATATTGTTGCATGTTGCATATACACATTGTTGTGTATACATATTGTTGCATGTTGTATATACCCAGTGTTGCATGTTGCATATACACATTGTTGCATGTTGCATATACACATTGTTGCATATACACATTGTTGCGTGTTGCATATACACATTGTTGCATATACACATTGTTGCATATACACATTGTTGCATGTTGCATATACACAGTGTTGCATGATGCATATACACATTGTTGCATATATACATTGTTGCATGTTGCATATACACATTGTTGCGTGTTGCATATACACATTGTTGCATGTTTCATATACACATTGTTGCATATTCACATTGTTGCATGTTGCATATACATATCGTTGCATGTTGCATATACACATTGTTGCATATACATATTGTTGCATGTTGCATATACATATTGTTGCATATACATATTGTTGCATGTTGCATATTGTTGCATATACATATTGTTGCATGTTGCATATACACATTGTTGCGTATACATATTGTTGCATGTTGTATATACACATTGTTGCATGTTGCATATACACATTGTTGCATGTTGCATATACACATTGTTGCATATACACATTGTTGCGTGTTGCATATACACAGTGTTGCATGTTGCATATACACATTGTTGCATATATACATTGTTGCATGTTGCATATACACATTGTTGCGTGTTGCATATACACATTGTTGCATATACACATTGTTGCATATACACATTGTTGCATATACACATTGTTGCATGTTGCATATACATATTGTTGCATATACATATTGTTGCATGTTGTATATACACATTGTTGCATGTTGCATATACACATTGTTGCATATATAAATTGTTGCATGTTGCATATACACATTGTTGCATGTTGCATATACACATTGTTGCATGTTGCATATACACATTGTTGCATATACACATTGTTGCATGTTGCATATACATAGTGTTGCATGTTGCATACACACATTGTTGCATATACACATTGTTGCATATACACATTGTTGCATGTTGCATATACACATTGTTGCATGTTGCATATACACATTGTTGCATGTTGCATATACACATTGTTGCATGTTGCATATACACATTGTTGCATATACACATTGTTGCATATACATATTGTTGCATGTTGTATATACACATTGTTGCATGTTCATGTACACATTGTTGCATGTTGCATATACACATTGTTGCATATACATATTGTTGCATGTTGTATATACACATTGTTGCATGTTGCATATACACATTGTTGCATATATAAATTGTTGCATGTTGCATATACACATTGTTGCATGTTGCATATACACATTGTTGCATGTTGCATATACACATTGTTGCATATACACATTGTTGCATGTTGCATATACATATTGTTGCATGCTGCATACACACATTGTTGCATATACACATTGTTGCATATACACATTGTTGCATGTTGCATATACACATTGTTGCATGTTGCATATACACATTGTTGCATGTTGCATATACACATTGTTGCATATACACATTGTTGCATATACATATTGTTGCATGTTGTATATACACATTGTTGCATGTTCCTGTACACATTGTTGCATGTTGCATATACACATTGTTTCATATACACATTGTTGCGTGTTGCATATACACATTGTTGCATGTTGCATAATACACATTGTTGCATGTTGCATATACACATTGTTGCATGTTGCATATACACATTGTTGCATGTTACATATACACATTGTTGCATGTTGCATATACACATTGTTGCATATACACATTGTTGCATGTTGCATATACACATTGTTGCATGTTGCATATACACATTGTTGCATGTTGCATATACACATTGTTGCATATACACATTGTTGCATGTTGCATATACATAGTGTTGCATGTTGCATACACACATTGTTGCATATACACATTGTTGCATATACACATTGTTGCATGTTGCATATACACATTGTTGCATGTTGCATATACACATTGTTGCATGTTGCATATACACATTGTTGCATGTTGCATATACACATTGTTGCATATACACATTGTTGCATATACATATTGTTGCATGTTGTATATACACATTGTTGCATGTTCATGTACACATTGTTGCATGTTGCATATACACATTGTTGCATATACATATTGTTGCATGTTGTATATACACATTGTTGCATGTTGCATATACACATTGTTGCATATATAAATTGTTGCATGTTGCATATACACATTGTTGCATGTTGCATATACACATTGTTGCATGTTGCATATACACATTGTTGCATATACACATTGTTGCATGTTGCATATACATATTGTTGCATGTTGCATACACACATTGTTGCATATACACATTGTTGCATATACACATTGTTGCATGTTGCATATACACATTGTTGCATGTTGCATATACACATTGTTGCATGTTGCATATACACATTGTTGCATATACACATTGTTGCATATACATATTGTTGCATGTTGTATATACACATTGTTGCATGTTCATGTACACATTGTTGCATGTTGCATATACACATTGTTTCATATACACATTGTTGCGTGTTGCATATACACATTGTTGCATGTTGCATAATACACATTGTTGCATGTTGCATATACACATTGTTGCATGTTGCATATACACATTGTTGCATGTTACATATACACATTGTTGCATGTTGCATATACACATTGTTGCATATACACATTGTTGCATGTTGCATATACACATTGTTGCATGTTGCATATACACATTGTTGCATATACATATTGTTGCCATGTTGCATATACACATTGTTGCATATACATATTGTTGCATGTTGTATATACACATTGTTGCATGTTGCATATACACATTGTTGCATGTTGCATATACACATTGTTGCATGTTGCATATACACATTGTTGCATATACACATTGTTGCATGTTGCATATACACATTGTTGCATGTTGCATATACACATTGTTGCATGTTGCATATACACATTGTTGCATATACATATTGTTGCATGTTGCATATACACATTGTTGCATATACATATTGTTGCATGTTGTATATACACATTGTTGCATGTTGCATATACACATTGTTGCATGTTGCATACACACATTGTTGCATATACATATTGTTGCATGTTGCATATACACATTGTTGCATATACATATTGTTGCATGTTGTATATACACATTGTTGCATGTTGCATATACACATTGTTGCATGTTGCATATACACATTGTTGCATATACACATTGTTGCGTGTTGCATATACACATTGTTGCATGTTGCATATACACATTGTTGCATGTTGCATATACACATTGTTGCATATACACATTGTTTCATGTTGCATATACACATTGTTGCATGTTGCATATACACATTGTTGCATGTTGCATATACACATTGTTGCATATACACATTGTTGCATGTTGCATATACACATTGTTGCATGTTGCATATACACATTGTTGCATATACATATTGTTGCATGTTGCATATACACATTGTTGCGTATACATATTGTTGCATGTTGTATATACACATTGTTGCATGTTGCATATACACATTGTTGCATGTTGCATATACACATTGTTGCATATACACATTGTTGCGTGTTGCATATACACATTGTTGCATGTTGCATATACACATTGTTGCATGTTTCATATACACATTGTTGCATATTCACATTGTTGCATGTTGCATATACATATTGTTGCATGTTGCATATACACATTGTTGCATATACACATTGTTGCATGTTGCATATACACATTGTTGCATGTTGCATATACACATTGTTGCGTGTTGCATATACACATTGTTGCATATACACATTGTTGCATATACACATTGTTGCATGTTGCATATACACAGTGTTGCATGATGCATATACACATTGTTGCATATATACATTGTTGCATGTTGCATATACACATTGTTGCGTGTTGCATATACACATTGTTGCATGTTTCATATACACATTGTTGCATATTCACATTGTTGCATGTTGCATATACATATCGTTGCATGTTGCATATACACATTGTTGCATATACATATTGTTGCATGTTGCATATACATATTGTTGCATATACATATTGTTGCATGTTGCATATACATATTGTTGCATATACATATTGTTGCATGTTGCATATACACATTGTTGCGTATACATATTGTTGCATGTTGTATATACACATTGTTGCATGTTGCATATACACATTGTTGCATGTTGCATATACACATTGTTGCATATACACATTGTTGCGTGTTGCATATACACAGTGTTGCATGTTGCATATACACATTGTTGCATATATACATTGTTGCATGTTGCATATACACATTGTTGCATATACACATTGTTGCATATACACATTGTTGCATGTTGCATATACATATTGTTGCATATACATATTGTTGCATGTTGTATATACACATTGTTGCATGTTGCATATACACATTGTTGCATATATAAATTGTTGCATGTTGCATATACACATTGTTGCATGTTGCATATACACATTGTTGCATGTTGCATATACACATTGTTGCATATACACATTGTTGCATGTTGCATATACATAGTGTTGCATGTTGCATACACACATTGTTGCATATACACATTGTTGCATATACACATTGTTGCATGTTGCATATACACATTGTTGCATGTTGCATATACACATTGTTGCATGTTGCATATACACATTGTTGCATGTTGCATATACACATTGTTGCATATACACATTGTTGCATATACATATTGTTGCATGTTGTATATACACATTGTTGCATGTTCATGTACACATTGTTGCATGTTGCATATACACATTGTTGCATATACATATTGTTGCATGTTGTATATACACATTGTTGCATGTTGCATATACACATTGTTGCATATATAAATTGTTGCATGTTGCATATACACATTGTTGCATGTTGCATATACACATTGTTGCATGTTGCATATACACATTGTTGCATATACACATTGTTGCATGTTGCATATACACATTGTTGCATGATATACATTGTTGCATATACAATTGTTGCATATACACATTGTTGCATGTTGCATATACACATTGTTGCATATACATATTGTTGCATGTTGCATATACACATTGTTGCATATACATATTGTTGCATGTTGTATATACACATTGTTGCATGTTGCATATACACATTGTTGCATGTTGCATATACACATTGTTGCATATACACATTGGTGCGTGTTGCATATACACATTGTTGCATGTTGCATATACACATTGTTGCATGTTGCATATACACATTGTTGCATGTTGCATATACACATTGTTGCATATACACATTGTTTCATGTTGCATATACACATTGTTGCATGTTGCATATACACATTGTTGCATGTTGCATATACACATTGTTGCATATACACATTGTTGCATGTTGCATATACACATTGTTGCGTGTTGCATATACACATTGTTGCATATACACATTGTTGCATATACACATTGTTGCATGTTGCATATACACAGTGTTGCATGATGCATATACACATTGTTGCATATATACATTGTTGCATGTTGCATATACACATTGTTGCGTGTTGCATATACACATTGTTGCATGTTTCATATACACATTGTTGCATATTCACATTGTTGCATGTTGCATATACATATCGTTGCATGTTGCATATACACATTGTTGCATATACATATTGTTGCATGTTGCATATACATATTGTTGCATATACATATTGTTGCATGTTGCATATACATATTGTTGCATATACATATTGTTGCATGTTGCATATACACATTGTTGCGTATACATATTGTTGCATGTTGTATATACACATTGATGCATGTTGCATATACACATTGTTGCATATATACATTGTTGCATGTTGCATATACACATTGTTGCATGTTGCATATACACATTGTTGCATGTTGCATATACACATTGTTGCATGTTGCATATACACATTGTTGCATGTTGCATATACACAGTGTTGCATGTTGCATATACACATTGTTGTATGTTGCATATACACAGTGTTGCATGTTGCATATACACATTGTTGCATGTTGCATATACACAGTGTTGCATGTTGCATATACACATTGTTGCATATACACATTGTTGCATGTTGCATATACATATTGTTGCATGTTGCATATACACATTGTTGCATGTTGCATATACATATTGTTGTATGTTTCATATACATAGTGTTGCATGTTGCATATACACATTGTTGCATGTTGCATATACACCTTGTTGCATATACACATTGTTGCATAAACACCTTGTTGCATGTTGCATATACACATTGTTGCATGTTACATATACACAGTGTTGCATGTTGCATATACACAGTGTTGCATGTTGCATATACACATTGTTGTATGTTGCATATACACAGTGTTGCATGTTGCATATACACATTGTTGCATGTTGCATATACACATTGTTGCATGTTGCATATACACATTGTTGCATGTTGCATGTACACATTGTTGCATATACACATTGTTGCATGTTGCATATACACAGTGTTGCATATTGCATATACACATTGTTGCGTGTTGCATATACACATGGTTGCATGTTGCATATACACAGTGTTGCATGTTGCATATACACATTGT
The DNA here is from genome assembly GCA_014843695.1 of Archivesica marissinica. Lineage (NCBI taxonomy): Eukaryota > Metazoa > Mollusca > Bivalvia > Venerida > Vesicomyidae > Archivesica > Archivesica marissinica. Next base: position 32,384,597 of record CM026389.1, read on the forward strand.
TGCATGTTGCATGTTACATGTGCACATTGTTGCGTGTTGCTTATACACATTGTTGCATATACACAATGTTGCATGTTTCATATACACATTGTTGCATGTTTCATATACACATTGTTGCATGTTGCATATACACAGTTATCTTCATGTTCATGCATACGTATAGTGGCGCTTGACGTTTCTATTTTCTTCTCTTTTTTCTTGTCGTTCGCGAATCACAGCAAACCGGCAGCAAACACGAAATGGGCCGTCCTCCCCAGATCCTCCCGGCAGCCATGTAACTTCGTCTGGGGAGAAGTATCTGTTGCCCAGGTTGTTTTCCTCAGCCCATGAAGATTGGGACACTCCTGGAGGATGTGTTCTGCAGTTTCTATTTTAAGGGGTCATATTCATAAGACATAGCATATTGGTTTATTCTTTCGCTCATTCTATGTACATTAATACAACGGGCGTACCGGTTTTCGGCCTCCAAAGGTTTGAATGCGAATAACAATTAGTCAGTCTCTATTATAGCATATGAACTAATATTACTATGTAAAGTGACCATTCTTACACGCTTGACGAAACTAAAATAAAACCACATTTCACTAACAAGGCGTCAACAAATACCTAAGTTTCATGAACCAGAAATGTGTTTCAGTTATTTGTTACATGATTGACACGTGACCTTGTAACGCCAAGCATTAGAGTTCTCCTGTTACAATGTCTTTGCATATACCTCTGTGTCTGAGGGTAGACGTGAATTAGATGAAAACATCAACATTTACTTATGTTTTCTTCCACCATGCTCAGCCAAACGTAAATTATTTATACTATAACTTTTCTATTATAATAACAACAAACCACAAGGTGTAGTTGTGTTGGCACAGGCTTCACCTTTTGGACTAACTACATATACCGGTGAGTAATGTTGTTGGCCAAATCATATTAGCTAGCTATTAATTTAGCAAGACTAAGCGTGCAGTGCATTAAGACATTGCTAAATAAACTGATGTCTTTGAAATGTTGTTTCAGATTGCATATTGACCATACTTTGCCTGGTAAGTCAAACGTCGAGAATCGGTTCCCCTCAATATTTGCGTTATCGATTAAACACACAAGTGTTAAGCACGATATGTGCCAGTCCCGTGCAAGTATTAAACACGATATGTGCCAGTCCCGTACACGTATTAAACACGATATGTGCCAGTCCCGTACAAGTATTAAACACGATATGTGCCAGTCCCGTACAAGTATTAAACACGATATGTGACAACCGTACAAGTATTAAACACGATATGTGCCAGTCCCGTACAAGTATTAAACACGATATGTGACAGAACCGTACAAGTATTAAACACGATATGTGCCAGTCCCGTACAAGTATTAAGCACGATATGTGCCAGTCCCGTGCAAGTATTAAACACGATATGTGCCAGTCCCGTACATGTATTAAACACGATATGTGCCAGTCCCGTACAAGTATTAAACACGATATGTGCCAGTACCGTACAAGTATTAAACACGATATGTGACAACCGTACAAGTATTAAACACGATATGTGCCAGTCCCGTACAAGTATTAAACACGATAGGTGACAGAACCGTACAAGTATTAATGTGCCAGTCCCGTACAAGTATTAAACACGATATGTGCCAGTCCCGTACAAGTATTAAACACGATATGTGCCAGTCCCGTACAAGTATTAAACACGACATGTGCTAGTGCGGGACTTTGTCCCGTGAACGTGGTGGTTGACCAGTGGGTGGATGTAATGATGGACCAGTGAACGTGGTGGTTGACCAGTGGGTGGATGTAATGATGAACCAGTGGTTTTGATATTTGTCCAGTGAACGTGGAGGCTGACCTGGACACAATGGATTCTTGGAAAAGCAGGTATTCTGGTAGGTGTAGAGAATAGGTCGGAATAATGAAAACAATCTTTGCCAAGGATTAGTCCTGCAATGTTCTAAGCTGTGGGGCTGCTGCAGTTTTACCTTTGCAATTTTAGTGTTATTTCTGTTCTTAATTGTGTAAATTCGGAATATCAATAACACGACATAAACATAAAGATAGATTTTTTATTGAATCACACTACAGTTAATACAAGCTTAGACCATCTAACACATTGAATAAGATACAAACACAGAAACCCCTCAAAGGATACTACTTCACAATGTTGGCGCTTAGCAATGTCTAGGTTATTACGTGATCTAGGTTATTACGAGATCTAGGTTATTACGAGATCTAGTTTATAGGTTATTACGAGATCTAGGTTATTACGAGATCTAATTTATTACGAGATCTAGTTTATTACGAGATCTAGTTTTTTTACGAGATCTAGGTTATTACGAGATCTAGTTTATTACGAGATCGAGGTTATTATGAGATCTAGGTCATTAACGACCGTAATATGCAATAGAAATGAACGGTTCAGATTTTTTCTAAAATACCACATGCTAGTGTCAAACATATCTATATACTGGAACGAAGAATAAAAGAGAAAAACCAAATGGATACAAATTCAAAAACTTTGCTAGAGGAAATAAAAAAATACAAACACAATTCCAATAAAAAACATTTCTGAAAACGTACAATAAAAAGCATTTATGTCATATTCGAACTTTTACGTCGAAAATATAGACATATTTGAGAGAAAGAAATATAGATTATAGATAGTTTTATTTTTTAAATTCAGTAAACCAGAGGCCCATGTGAAAATACAACAAACATAAACATGGATGTAATACAATGACGCAACAAGAATGAAATACAATACAAATACACACAAGGATTATAAAACGGTAAATCTTAAAGCACTCAATTTGGAGGGTAGTTTGTAAAAATCACACACATGTCACAACTCTTAATTTCCAGCAATCAAGACATTGATTTGTGTATTCGGGTATTCGGCTGTCGATTACTAGTTTTACTAGTCGGTTTTATCTTTATTAATCAATTGACCTTTCTGCCGATTTTGATTGACAGCTGGCGTTAGCCAATCGCATCGCACCATTTGCGCACACCCCCGGCAACGGCTTATCGCCGCCATCTTGTTAGACAAACAATGCATATTAGACAAACTAGTAACGAGTAGACAAATTTGAAAAGGCGTGAATTTGATCGAAAATACGGGTTTAAAATTGTTTTAATGATGTTGAAAATGTGTAGCTTTGGTGTGTGGGTTAGTTATAGTACAATATTAATCGACATCCTGGTGATCGACGTTAAATTCAACCCATTTCAAAATCCTTGGACAAATCTAAAAGTGTGTATATGAACCACAACATACCAGACAGCTGCTTTAAAAACAATGCATCTATAAAAACACCGACTGACCCCATATAGTCATTCTTTTCTAGCAAACACAGCAATCAAATTTAAGCGTGTCACACTGTTTATTGGGAGTAATCGACTACCGGTATATCACAGAGACCGCCGACTGTATAATATCCCGGATTATCAAGATCAAAATTGCACATCGGAATTTAGCACTGATTGTGCTAATTGGTCAATTATAAAATGTGTGCACATAATTATAGCATTGATTACTACACTGAATCATTGTTTTATCGTTCTGTCAGACAAACGAGTTATTTAGTAACGTTTTAATCAAATCTGATAACGAGTGATCGTGATCTGAAATTATGTTTTGAAAAATAATTACAAATTAATTAATGCTGTCTGTCATTGACAATGGTGAAAAGATGTAGTTACGGTCTGTGGGATAGTATATATCCAGATCGATTGATAGGTGACGTTAAATTCGTGCCATTTCCAAAACCTAAGACAAATCTTGAAACATGTCTAAGGTGAATTAAGCGACCAGCTGAATACATCCAAAATTAATGCAAACAGATATATTTGCACAAAAGTATGTTGAAATTAATTTATTTATGCATAATAAAATATTTCGAAAAAATATATTCTGCATTTATAGATTTACTGTTCACAAGAGATATGTGAGTATAATGGTGATTAAAATTATACATGTGGTTCATACATATTGTCGTGGATGGTGGACTAGGGATCAGATAGTAGTAATAGTACCCATGCATGTGCAGAGCTGTGGGATTCCCATATTAGCTCAGTGAACGTACTGGTGTTCAGTGTTTGGGCCTAATGTTCGAGTCTTCTAGGAGGCATAGGGTCGAGTCTCTCAAGACGGTGGCATATTTCATTTCTTTTGATGTCAAAGTTGACACGATATGGTTGTTCACTCTTCCGTTGACTGCGAAAGCATTTTCCACGAACACTTAACACGCCCTCAGCCGTTAAATATATCTGTACTTTAGAGAAATAACCATCACTGAAAAACTTAAACCATTGCTGTCTTGCTTTCAACGAGATATTCTTATCTGGGTGAAATAAAACCGAGAAATTCGACGGAATTTATCTAGATTAACTCGATGCAGGACTGCGTTAGACGCCATTTTGTTAGATAGCTTGTCTCGCGTGGTTACAGCGATCACCGGTAACTATGGGGGGCGTGCCTAAGTAGCGTTTGCAGAAAGGTCAATTATGTACAGTAAATAAGGTGCAGATTATTATCTCCGTCAAATGAAACACCTTTCTTTTATGCTTTCCAATGAATGATAGAGAGTTTTCTCAGTGAAAGAAAACCCACCTCCCACTGCTTTCAAACAGTGAAAGGTGGAATTTTCACTGCCACTGGTTGCGTATCTTATTCCTCCTTAGATGTACTTTTTGCTATTTTCCGACGATCATGGACAAAGTCATATATATTCTAATGAATTTGTTTTGTCTGTAGTTTTTACTGTAGTTGTTACTGTAGTTTTGACAGCAAACAGAAATTAACTTGAAAATTATACCGGAACTATTTCTTCTTACGGACGTTCACACTATCATAAGTGGTTGTGGAATGTATGTAGATAATGTATGGCGTTTGTGTTGAGTATAGGGTTAATTTGTAATCGTTATTAAAACAGTAATCTATAGCAAGACTATTTCTGATACTTAAATCATTATTATTCTGTCCAACTTCAGTTGCATCCGTGGTCCAGTTGTAGATTTGGAATCGATCGATCCCGGTTTCAATACTCAGCCTGGCCACGTATGTAGTGTCATTGAGCAAGGCACCTCACACACATTGCTTAGTACTGGTTGACCACTTAGGTCGGATAAGCTTGCCCAGGAAAACATGTCTACGTCCCCGCATGGGGTTTGCCATTAATGGAACATACATATACAACTTCTTTTACTATCAAGTACCCACATGTGTGCACTTTATTATCCTACCGTTATGCAACATAATGTGAAATGCCTTGCCTACTAAACTTTGCGTTATTAGTCACTGACTGATACACTTTTGTGACGTCATATTTTTGTGATATCGCTGTGACGTCATATCTTCACATATGGTATGAAACACTTCAGGTCATAAATATTCAGTAATGATTCTTCCCTAAAACTTCTTTTCATCAGAAGATTTAGGGACTGTATTGAATCAGTTCTGTGAACTAAATAAAGGGACTGTATTGAATCAGTTCTGTGAACTAAATAAAGGGACTGTATTGAATCAGTTCTGTGAACTAAATAAAGGGACTGTATTGAATCAGTTCTGTGAACTAAATAAAGGGGTTATGTACTGTTCACTGTATTGAATCAGTTATGTGAACTAAATAAAGGGACTGTATTGAATCAGTTATGTGAACTAAATAAAGGGGTTATGTACTGTTCACTGTATTGAATCAATTATGTGAACTAAATAAAGGGGTTATGTACTGTTCACTGTATTGAATCAATTATGTGGACTAAATAAAGGGGTTATGTACTGTTCACTGTATTGAATCAATTCTGTGAACTAAATAAAGGGACTGTATTGAATCAGTTATGTGAACTAAATAAAGGGGTTATGTACTGTTCACTGTATTGAATCAATTCTGTGAACTAAATAAAGGGGTTATGTACTGTTCACTGTATTGAATCAATTATGTGGACTAAATAAAGGGGTTATGTACTGTTCACTGTATTGAATCAATTATGTGGACTAAATAAAGGGGTTATGTACTGTTCACTGTATTGAATCAATTATGTGGACTAAATAAAGGGGTTATGTACTGTTCACTGTATTGAATCAATTATGTGGACTAAATAAAGGGGTTATGTACTGTTCACTGTATTGAATCAATTATGTGAACTAAATAAAGGGGTTATGTACTGTTCACTGTATTGAATCAATTATGTGAACTAAATAAAGGGGCTATGTACTGTTCACTGTATTGAATCAATTATGTGGACTAAATAAAGGGGTTATGTACTGTTCACTGTATTGAATCAATTATGTGGACTAAATAAAGGGGTTATGTACTGTTCACTGTATTGAATCAGTTATGTGAACTAAATAAAGGGGTTATGTACTGTTCACTGTATTGAATCAGTTATGTGAACTAAATAAAGGGGTTATGTACTGTTCACTGTATTGAATCAGTTCTGTGAACTAAATAAAGGGGTTATGTACTGTTCACTGTATTGAATCAGTTCTGTGAACTAAATAAAGGGGTTATGTACTGTTCACTGTATTGAATCAGTTATGTGAACTAAATAAAGGGGTTATGTACTGTTCACTGTATTGAATCAGTTATGTGAACTAAATAAAGGGGTTATGTACTGTTCACTGTATTGAATCAGTTCTGTGAACTAAATAAAGGGACTGTATTGAATCAATTATGTGAACTAAATAAAGGGACTGTATTGAATCAGTTATGTGAACTAAATAAAGGGGTTATGTACTGTTCACTGTATTGAATCAGTTATGTGAACTAAATAAAGGGGTTATGTACTGTTCACTGTATTGAATCAGTTATGTGAACTAAATAAAGGGGTTATGTACTGTTCACTGTATTGAATCAGTTCTGTGAACTAAATAAAGGGGTTATGTACTGTTCACTGTATTGAATCAATTATGTGAACTAAATAAAGGGGTTATGTACTGTTCACTGTATTGAATCAGTTCTGTGAACAAACTCACTGGAGTCCACTTATTTGCTGATTTGCATATCATGAGAGTCTTCAATGCTGTACAGTTGCTTAGAGTTGAAACACACTATGATTGCTGTCTCACTCGCCTTCATCGGAGTCATGGTGAACTTGCTAGAGAACGCTTGATTGGGCCCAACATTTCTGTAAATATAAAGTATCAATGAAATGACAAATGAGTAATGTTGAAATTGCCCCAAAACGTTATACCCAGTACGCAAACATATATGGGCCCCGTCTGGGACGAATCTAAATCTGGGCATATCTATGTATTATTTTTAATTAAAACTTTATTTATTTTACAACGATTGCGAAGCAATTTTTAACAACTTATATTAATCACTCTCGTTGGCGCGGATGAAAGCGTATATGTGGTCATTCGTGTGGGAAGAAGAAAACCCACCTGTCCGATCTGGCGACCATCGTACGATTTCACATACTTCCCGATCCGAGGATCGAACCCGGGTCGCATTGGTGAGAAGCGAGCGTGCTAACAACTGCGCTAATTGGACATTGATAAACTTTGAATATAAAATATGTGAGACCCTTATTCTATAGTACACTTGACTGGGCTGGGCTGGGGGACCTTATAAGCAATAACAATACTAACAAGAGATCATAAACTATTGTTTCAAATAGTTCATCAGTACTATTTCACCCATATTGGCCCCATGCGGGACCCATATATTATGTGTCATATGTCTGAGAATATAATGAGCAAAATGACAACGTCATATATATGAAGCTACTACAATTTGAAAGCTTAAATTAGATATTTTATCTTCTATTTATGACAAATCCAATTAATTGTTTATAATAATAATAATAAAGACTTTATTTTACGAGGGAGCTTACATAACACATGGCTAATACAAATAAGGCCCTTAACATATATACAATGTCATAGAAAACATATTAATAAAAGAAACACTACATGTTAAGTACAGTATTCAGCAATACGTGGAAGCTCATCTATTATGATGTATCTGCTAAGCTATCGATTTAAGCATCAGACATCGTAACTTGTGTTTATATATACAGTCTACAACCGTTATGTCAAAGTCGATTATGTCGAATTCTCCGGTTGTCTCGAAGTCGGATCAAAGTCCCGTTTCCGACACTATCATTTTACATATAACTGGCTCCGTTTATATCGAATTTCGTTAAGTCAAACTTCGGTTATGTCAAAGTATTTTGTTTGGTCCGACGGAATTCGACATAACGGATGTAGACTGTATTTATTTACACGCATGTTTTACAATAGCAATGATAACATCATATGTTTTGTGATGATCTGGAACTTTAATTCAACATGGTAAGACTAATATTAATACATTAATTTTATGAAATGAATGTTTTCACAAACTAGGAATGTCAATAAAACGATAAACAAATTGCATTATAATTTTTAAAGGAGCGCGTTGTGGTACTAATTACACTGGCAGTAGTTATTTTCTGTCTTAGAATTACCCTCGAAATGAACAACAAAATCAAGAAATATCACAGTAGCCTACGCGATGCTGTGCCACGAGTGACGCTATGCCACGAGTGACGCTATGCCACGAGTGCACGAGTGACGCTATGCCACGAGTGCCGCTATGCCACGAGTGACGCTATGCCACGAGTGCCGCTATGCCACGAGTGACGCTATGCCATGAGTGACGCTATGCCACGAGTGACTGACGCTATGCCACGAGTGACTGACGCTATGCCACGAGTGACTGACGCTATGCCACGAGTGACTGACGCTATGCCACGAGTGACTGACGCTATGCCACGAGTGACTGACGCTAGGCCACGAGTGACTGACGCTATGCCACGAGTGACGCTATGCCACGAGTGACGCTATGCCACGAGTGCCGCTATGCCACGAGTGCCGCTATGCCACGAGTGACGCTATGCCACGTGTTAAGTTATGCCACGAGTGACGCTATGCCATGGGTAACGCTATGCCACGAGTGGTAATGATAATACCTATGTTCATGCGTTAAACTAACAAATCCGCTTTTTATTTTAGGCTGAAAACGTGTTTTTATGATAACTATGTGGAAATGACGATAATAGTTCGAAAACGTTTGTGTTGACAATAGTTCAACATGCAGCGACTATGAGCCACACGTACATAGCAATGACATTCATGTGTTGACAACATTTCAACATTCAGCGACTAGGAACTACACGTGCATAGCAATGACGTTCATGTGTTGACATCATTTCAACATTCAGCGACTAGGAACCACACATGCATAGCAATGATGTTCATGTGTTAACAACATTTCAACATTCAGCGACTAGGAACCACACATGCATAGCAATGATGTTCATGTGTTAACATCATTTCAACATTCAGCGACTAGGAACCACACGTGCATAGCAATGACGTTCATGTGTTGACAACTTTTCAACATTCAGCGACTAGGAACCACACGTGCATAGCAATGACGTTCATGCGTTGACATCATTTCAACATGCAGCAGCTAGGAACCACACGTGCATAGCAATGACGTTCGTGTGTTAACAACAATTCAACATGCAGCGACTAGGAACAACACATGCATAGCAATGACGTTCGTGTATTGACAACATTTCAACATTCAGCGACTAGGAACCACACGTGCATAGCAATGACGTTCATGCGTTGACATCATTTCAACATGCAGCAGCTAGGAACCACACGTGCATAGCAATGACGTTCATGTGTTAACAACAATTCAACATGCAGCGACTAGGAACCACACATGCATAGCAATGACGTTCGTGTATTGACAACATTTCAACATTCAGCGACTAGGAACCACACGTGCATAGCAATGACGTTCATGTGTTAACAACAATTCAACATTCAGCGACTAGGAACCACACGTGCATAGCAATGACGTTCATGTGTTCTCAACATTTCAACATGCATCAGCTAGGAACCACACATGCATAACAATGACGTTCATGTGTTGTCAACATTTTAACATGCAGTGGCTAGGAACCACACATGCATAACAATGACGTTCATGTGTTGTCAACTTTTCAACATGCAGCAGCTAGGTACCACACATGCATAGCAATGACGTTCATGTGTTGTCAACATTTCAACATGCAGCTGCTAGGAACCACACGTGCATAGCAATGACGTTCATGTGTTGTCAACATTTCAACATGCAGCTGCTAGGAACCACACGTGCATAGCAATGACGTTCGTGTGTTGTCAACATTTCAACATGCAGCTGCTAGGAACCACACGTGCATAGCAATGACGTTCGTGTGTTGTCAACATTTCAACATGCAGCTGCTAGGAACCACACGTGCATAGCAATGACGTTCATGTGTTGTCAACATTTCAACATGCAGCTGCTAGGAACCACACGTGCATAGCAATGACGTTCGTGTGTTGTCAACATTTCAACATGCAGCTGCTAGGAACCACACATGCATAGCAATGACGTTCATGTGTTGTCAACATTTCAACATGCAGCTGCTAGGAACCACACGTGCATAGCAATGACGTTCATGTGTTGTCAACATTTCAACATGCAGCTGCTAGGAACCACACGTGCATAGCAATGACGTTCGTGTGTTGTCAACATTTCAACATGCAGCTGCTAGGAACCACACGTGCATAGCAATGACGTTCGTGTGTTGTCAACATTTCAACATGCAGCTGCTAGGAACCACACGTGCATAGCAATGACGTTCATGTGTTGTCAACATTTCAACATGCAGCTGCTAGGAACCACACGTGCATAGCAATGACGTTCGTGTATTGACAACATTTCAACATGCAGCTGCTAGGAACCACATGTGCATAGCAATGACGTTCGTGTGTTGTCAACATTTCAACATGCAGCTGCTAGGAACCACACGTGCATAGCAATGATGTTCATGTGTTGTCAACATTTCAACATGCAGCTGCTAGGAACCACACGTGCATAGCAATGATGTTCGTGTATTGACAACATTTCAACATGCAGCTGCTAGGAACCACACGTGCATAGCAATGACGTTCGTGTATTGACAACATTTCAACATGCAGCAGCTAGGAACCACACGTGCATAGCAATGACGTTCGTGTATTGACAACATTTCAACATGCAGCAGCTAGGAACCACACGTGCATAGCAATGACTTCGTGTATTGACAACATTTCAACATGCAGCAGCTAGGTACCACACGTGCATAGCAATGAGAAATATAGTTCAACCAGTGTAATAACGCATGTTATTTCACTGATAAATTTCTATATTTCATTGGAAAGCATACAATAAATAGGGATTACTTACGGCTGTGCATATGCTTTTTGTCGCTGAAGACCCGGACCTTCAACAATCAGTTGGCAGTCTGTCAATGCCATCTGAAGTGGGTTTGTAAATGACACCTTAACTTCGAATTCCTTTCCGATACTACCGATCGCTGGTGCCTATAGATACATTAAAATACAGTCTTCGGTTACTTTCACTACATGTAACAAATTGGTATTAGGCTTGATTGGAATGACTTTGGTTAGATATGCCTGGATTGGGTTAGATATGCTTGGATTGGGTTAGATATGCCTGAATTGGGTTAGATATGCCTGGATTGGGTTAGATATGCTTGGATTTGGTTAGATATGCTTGGATTGGGTTAGAAATGCTGAATTGGGTTAGATATGCTTGGATCGGGTTAGATATGCTTGGATCGGGTTAGATATGCTTGGATCAGGTTATATATGCTTGGATTGGGTTATATATGCTGGATCGGGTTAGATATGCTGGATTGGGTTAGATATGCTTGGATTGTGTTAGATATGCTTGGATTGGGTTAGATATGCTTGGATTGGGTTAGATATTGGGTTAGATATGCTTGGATCGGGTTAGATATGCTTGGATCGGGTTAGATATGCTGGATCGGGTTAGATATGCTTGGAATTGTGTTAGATATGCTTGGATTGGGTTAGATATGCTTGGATTGGGTTAGATATGCTTGGATCGGGTTAGATATGTTTGGATCGGGTTAGATATGCTTGGATTGGGTTATATATGCTTGGATCGGGTTAGATATGCTTGGATCGGGTTAGATATGCTTGGATCAGGTTATATATGCTTGGATTGGGTTATATATGCTGGATCGGGTTAGATATGCTTGGATTGGGTTAGATATGCTTGGATTGGGTTAGATATGCTGGATTGGGTTAGATATGCTGGATTGGGTTAGATATGCTTGTATTGGGTTACATATGCTGGATTGGGTTAGATATGCTGGATCGGGTTAGATATGCTTGGATTGGGTTAGATATGCTTGGATTGGGTTAGATATGCATGGATCGGGTTAGATATGCTTGGATCGGGTTAGATATGCTGGATCGGGTTAGATATGCTTGGATTGGGTTAGATATGCTTGGATTGGGTTAGATATGCTTGGATTGGGTTAGATATGCATGGATCGGGTTAGATATGCTTGGATCGGGTTAGATATGCTGGATCGGGTTAGATATGCTTGGATTGGGTTAGATATGCTTGGATTGTGTTAGATATGCTTGGATTGGGTTAGATATGCTGGATTTGGTTAGATATGCTTGGATTGGGTTAGATATGCTTGTATTGGGTTATATATGCTTGGATCAGGTTAGATATGCTTGGATCGGGTTAGATATGCTTGGATCAGGTTATATATGCTTGGATTGGGTTATATATGCTGGATTGGGTTAAATATGATTGTCTTGTGTTAGATATGCTTGGATTGGGTTAGATATGCTTGGATTGGGTTAGATATGCTTGGAATGGGTAAGATATGCTTGGATTGGGTTAGATATGCTTGCTTGGGTTAAATATGATTGTCTTGTGTTAGATATGCTTGGATTGGGTTAGATATGCTTGGATTGGGTTAAATATGATTGTCTTGTGTTAGATATGCTTGCTTGGGTTAAATATGATTGTCTTGTGTTAGATATGCTGGATCGGGTTAGATATGCTGGATCGGGTTAGATATGCTGGGTGGGTTAGATATGCTGGGTTGGGTTAGATATGCTTGGATCGGGTTAGATATGCTTGGATCGGGTTAGATATGCTTGGATTGGGTAAGATATGCTTGCTTGGGTTAAATATGATTGTCTTGTGTTAGATATGCTTGGATTGGGTTAGATATGCTTGGATTGGGTTAAATATGATTGTCTTGTGTTAGATATGCTTGCTTGGGTTAAATATGATTGTCTTGTGTTAGATATGCTGGATCGGGTTAGATATGCTGGCTTTGGTTAAATATGATTGTCTTGTGTTAGATATGCTTGCTTGGGTTAAATATGATTGTCTTGTGTTAGATATGCTGGATTCGTTTATGTATGATTACACTTGGTTAAGTATGATTTGATTTGCTTAGATATGACTGGATTAGGTTACGTAGGGTTATACTTGGTTAGGTATGGTTAAAGTGGGCTAGGTATGACTGGATTAGGTTACGTAGGGTTATACTTGGTTAGGTATGGTTAAAGTGGGCTAGGTATGATTGGATTAGGTTACGTAGGGTTATACTTGGTTAGGTATGGTTAAAGTGGGCTAGGTATGACTGGAGTAGGTTACGTAGGGTTATACTTGGTTAGGTATGGTTAAAGTGGGCTAGGTATGACTGGAGTAGGTTACGTAGGGTTATACATGTACTTGGTTAGGTATGGTTAAAGTGGGCTAGGTATGATTGGAGTAGGTTACGTAGGGTTATACTTGGTTAGGTATGGTTAAAGTGGGCTAGGTATGATTGGATTAGGTTACGTAGGGTTATACTTGGTTAGGTATGGTTAAAGTGGGCTAGGTATGATTGGAGTAGGTTACGTAGGGTTATACTTGGTTGGGTATGGTTAATGTGGGCTAGGTATGACTGGAGTAGGTTACGTAGGGTTATACTTGGTTAGGTATGGTTAAAGTGGGCTAGGTATGACTGGAGTAGGTTACGTAGGGTTATACTTGGTTAGGTATGGTTAAAGTGGGCTAGGTATGACTGGAGTAGGTTACGTAGGGTTATACTTGGTTGGGTATGGTTAAAGTGGGCTAGGTATGATTGGAGTAGGTTACGTAGGGTTACACTTGGTTGGGTATGATTAAAGTGGGCTAGGTATGACTGGAGTAGGTTACGTAGGGTTACACTTGGTTGGGTATGGTTAAAGTGGGCTAGGTATGACTGGATTAGGTTACGTAGGGTTATACATGTACTTGGATGGGTATGGTTAAAGTGGGCTAGGTATGACTGGAGTAGGTTACATAGGGTTATACATGTACTTGGTTAGGTATGGTTAAAGTGGGCTAGGTATGACTGGAGTAGGTTAGGTAGGGTTATACTAGGTTAGGTATGGTTAAAGTGGGCTAGGTATGATTGGATTAGGTTACGTAGGGTTACACTTGGTTGGGTATGATTAAAGTGGGCTAGGTATGATTGGAGTAGGTTACGTAGGATTACACTTGGTTAGGTATGATTAAAGTGGGCTAGGTATGACTGGAGTAGGTTACGTAGGGTCATACATGTACTTGGTTAGGTATGGTTAAAGTGGGCTAGGTATGACTGGAGTAGGTTACATAGGGTTACACTTGGTTGGGTATGATTAAAGTGGGCTAGGTATGATTGGAGTAGGTTAGGTAGGGTTATACATGTACTTGGTTGGGTATGGTTAAAGTGGGCTAGGTATGACTGGAGTAGGTTACATAGGGTTACACTTGGTTGGGTATGATTAAAGTGGGCTAGGTATGATTGGAGTAGGTTACGTAGGGTTATACTAGGTTAGGTATGGTTAAAGTGGGCTAGGTATGATTGGAGTAGGTTACGTAGGGTTATACTAGGTTAGGTATGGTTAAAGTGGGCTAGGTATGACTGGAGTAGGTTAGGTAGGGTTATACTAGGTTAGGTATGATTAAAGTGGGCTAGGTATGATTGGAGTAGGTTACGTAGGGTTATACTAGGTTAGGTATGGTTAAAGTGGGCTAGGTATGATTGGATTAGGTTACGTAGGGTTACACTTGGTTGGGTATGATTAAAGTGGGCTAGGTATGATTGGAGTAGGTTACGTAGGGTTATACTAGGTTAGGTATGATTTCAGTTGCTTAGATAGAATGTACTGTTTGCACCGTCCATGATTAATGTAAGCACATTAACTATCTAAAGTGGTAATACAAAGAGCATGATAAATTCATATCTTACCTCGATTATAAGATTCGGTTTATCCAACTTTATTTCCTCGTGTTCTATGTAGGTCTGCTTCGTTTCCTTCACAATCAACACACAGGCTATCTTAAATATGCAGTGATCGGTCGTCTTCTCCCAATAAACACCCGCCGGTATATCCATTTTGAAAATCTTTTCTGAAGTGAAATTAATCTATGTTTAAAGTCGGGTATTGTGTGTGTTGTGTTTTACGTTTATTTATGTATTTATAGTGTCGTCGTTACCGGTTACCCATATGAGCGACTCCTCCTGGAGAGATTAGTCATTTAATATGTTTGGAGGATAGCGCAATGATACAGACAGATACCCATTCCAGAATCTCCTCTGGTTCTTTTACGTGCACTGTGTACAGAACCGACACGAGACCTCGGTTTAATGGTCCATCTAACAGTAATGTTATTTTATTCGGGGTCAGACGGGGGGACGAACGAACAAACTGCCGGATAACTAGGATTACAGTCCAGCGTGTTACCAATGGACTAAGTACGGTCTGTAAGTCGGGTTTATTTAAGTCTGGATTTTATAACTGTTTTAACTGTTCTTAAACGATCAACTGTATCAAGCTTTCTGATTGGATAAGCAAATCATCAATGTTATCTACACCAATCTCTTATACACGGGTCTCAACGTGCTGCATGGCTGAATATCACCTGCAACCACACAAACCGCAGATGACAATCTCTAAATTGTAGTCGAAGATCTCAGTAACAATGTCAGGGGGCATCTCGCCGCCACAAACAAAGATAGCAATGTCTAGTCGAATATCACCCATGACAATGTCAGGGGGTCTCGCAGCCACAAACAAAGATAACAATGTCTAGTCGAAGATCACCCATGACAATGCCAGGGGGTCTCACCGTAATAAACACAGATAGCAATGTCTAGTCGAAGATCACCCATGACAATGCCAGGGGGTCTCGCCGCCACAAACAAAGATAGCAATGTATAGTCGAAGATCACACATGACAATGCCAGGGGTCTCGCAGCCACAAACACAGATAGCAATGTCTAGTTGAAGATCACACATGACAATGCTAGGGGTCTCGCAGCCACAAACACAGATAGCAATGTCTAGTCGAAGATCACACATGACAATGCCAGGGGTCTCGCAGCCACAAACAAATATAGCAATGTCTAGTCGAAGATCACCCATGACAATGTCAGTGGGTCTCGCCGTAATAAACACAGATAGCAATGTCTGGTCGAAGATCACCCATGACAATGCCAGGGGGTCTCGCCGTAATAAACACAGATAGCAATGTCTAGTCGAAGATCACCCATGACAATGCCAGGGGGTCTCGCCGTAATAAACACAGATAGCAATGTCTAGTCGAAGATCACCCATGACAATGCCAGGGGGTCTCGCCGTAATAAACACAGATAGCAATGTCTAGTCGAAGATCACCCATGACAATGCCAGGGGGTCTCGCCGTAATAAACACAGATAGCAATGTCTAGTCGAAGATCACCCATGACAATGCCAGGGGGTCTCGCCGTAATAAACACAGATAGCAATGTCTAGTCGAAGATCACCCATGACAATGCCAGGGGGTCTCGCCGTAATAAACACAGATAGCAATGTCTAGTCGAAGATCACCCATGACAATGCCAGGGGTCGAAGATCACCCATGACAATGCCAGGGGGTCTCGCCGTAATAAACACAGATAGCAATGTCTAGTCGAAGATCACCCATGACAATGCCAGGGGGTCTCGCCGGAATAAACACAGATAGCAATGTCTAGTCGAAGATCACCCATGACAATGTCCAGGGGGCCTTCGCGCCACAAACAAAGATAGCAATGTCTAGTCGAAGATCACCCATGACAATGTCAGGGGCATCTCGCCGCCACAAACAAAGATAGCAATGTCTAGTCGAAGATCACCCATG
>CM026389.1:32402630-32441286 GCA_014843695.1 Archivesica marissinica
TTTATTAGCACCAGTGTCATTCTCACGGTCCACTTCTAAATCACGCACCGTTAGCCTACTTCCGCTAGGACTACTTTCCCTAGAAGCCTGGGAAAGTGAGCGTAGGAATGTAATTGCGTACGATGCTCGCCTGAAAACATTGCCATACATGCTTGTGCTATCGGATTGGTCTCCGTTTGAAATGTGTGTATCTGTTGGCGACATAGACCTTCCTTTATCAGCTGAGTCGAGGTATTTTTCGCGGAGACTGGAAAATGGAAAATTATCCATGTACAACAATAAAATGTATACCATGTATTTATTTATGCAACCAAACTGAGAATAGTTGGGGAGGGCAGTTTACTAATGTTGCTAGAACTTGTTGCCCAACCCATTTTGCATTTTACCACATATACTGAATGTTAAGTCTATATGTACTATATATGTAAAATAGCAAATACAATATGATTAAACACTGAGAATAGTAGTTTATACAAATTTATATTAGTTCCATTGCGAAACAAGATTTTACAACTTATATTAATCACTCTCGATACCTCTTTCCTGATGGAGTCCATCGCCACGAGGAATTTAAATTCCTTGCCTAAGTACACAATCGTAACGGCTCCACCGGGGCTTGAACTCTTGGTCTTTCGCACCTTAAGCGAACGCGCTACCACTGCGCTATCACGATATTCACTTAATATTACTCACTATATTCAATCGCGCTCATTTAACCGTTTATGAAACTCATATTTAATTGTATACAAAATGGATGACCAATGTTTGTAATTAAGCATATGTGTTAACTGATACCGACTAACGTGCAATCAACCATTAATACTTTCAACACTACATCCCTCTAAATAGGCATACAAAAGGTGTAGATCCAGATGAGCCGTTTCGTGACGTGCTGGCTCGTGGCGAGCCATTTCGTCAGGATCTGCACTTGCTGCCAGTAATATTACTATTTTTAGAAATGTACTTTTCTTATTAATTTATTGGTCTAAGACATATCATGCACCAGTCCATGCCAGTAACTTGGTGCTAGTTTATACAAATTTAATTTGGCTCGATTGCGAAACAAGTTCTTACAACTTATATTAATCACTCTCGAGACCTCATTCCTGATGGAGTCCATCGCCACGAGGGAGAGAGAAGAGACAACGTGGAATTTAAATGCCTTGCCTAAGGGCACACTCGTAACGGCTCCAGCGGGGCTCGAACACCAGACGTTTCGCACCTGAAGCGAACGTGCATCCACTGCGCTATCACGACTTCCACTGGGTGTTGAATGTGTTAACCAACAAGACATTCATACATAAATGAAGCGTATATAACTCTATATTATTAATCATCCATAAATCATTATTTATTTATTTATTAATGTTATTATAATACTATAAGGAAGTAAAAGAAATGTAATACATGTGCATTTCCGGTGGTAGAGTTAATGTGTATCCGTCCTTTCCGACCAGCCAGTACGTTTTCTGCATACCTTTACCCTGTTAGTTGATAAATGAAGAACATGTACATTCGTTCAATGGGACCTCCGTGGCCGAGTGGTTCAAACCACTTGCCCTTCGCCGATCTGATGTAGGTAGGTTCGAATCCCACTGGAGTTGTCGAATTCTTCCATGTGGTAGGTCGGTGGTTCTACCTGGATGTCCGTCCGTGGTTGCAATACTGCTCGGAAGGACATTAGGGGTCTTCCTCAACCAAGGGGCTGGATAGTCAATACTAACTGGAAACAGTCTTTCAAATTACACGCGCGAGTGCTTGACTTATTGGTTATAAGTTATAGGTAGGATGTTTAAAACAAGTACATGTTGTTAAACATGATATCTGCGTTGCTAGGTGATAGTACATGTTGTAAGTTAAACATGATATCTGCGATGCTAGGTGATAGTACATGTTGTAAGTTAAACATGATATCTGCGATGCTAGGTGATAGTACATGTTGTAAGTTAAACATGATATCTGCGATGCTAGGTGATAGTACATGTTGTTAAACATGATATCTGCGTTGCTAGGTGATAGTACATGTTGTAAGTTAAACATGATATCTGCGATGCTAGGTGATAGTACATGTTGTAAGTTAAACATGATATCTGCGATGCTAGGTGATAGTACATGTGGTTAAACATGATATCTGCGATGCTAGGTGATAGTACATGTTGTAAGTTAAACATGATATCTGCGATGCTAGGTGATAGTACATGTTGTAAGTTAAACATGATATCTGCGATGCTAGGTGATAGTACATGTTGTAAGTTAAACATGATATCTGCGATGCTAGGTGATAGTACATGTTGTAAGTTAAACATGATATCTGCGATGTTAGGTGATAGTACATGTTGTTAAACATGATATCTGCGTGCTAGGTGATAGTACATGTTGTAAGTTAAACATGATATATGCGATGCTAGGTGATAGTACATGTTGTTAAACATGATATCTGCGTTGCTAGGTGATAGTACATGTTGTAAGTTAAACATGATATCTGCGATGCTAGGTGATAGTACATGTTGTTAAACATGATATCTGCGTTGCTAGGTGATAGTACATGTTGTAAGTTAAACATGATATCTGCGATGCTAGGTGATAGTACATGTTGTTAAACATGATATCTGCGTTGCTAGGTGATAGTACATGTTGTTAAACATGATATCTGCGATGCTAGGTGATAGTACATGTTGTTAAACATGATATCTGCGTTGCTAGGTGATAGTACATGTTGTAAGTTAAACATGATATCTGCGATGCTAGGTGATAGTACATGTTGTAAGTTAAACATGATATCTGCGTTGCTAGGTGATAGTACATGTTGTTAAACATGATATCTGCGTTGCTAGGTGATAGTACATGTTGTTAAACATGATATCTGCGTTGCTAGGTGATAGTACATGTTGTAAGTTAAACATGATATCTGCGATGCTAGGTGATAGTACATGTTGTTAAACATGATATCTGCGTTGCTAGGTGATAGTACATGTTGTAAGTTAAACATGATATCCGCGATGTTAGGTGATAGTACATGTTGTAAGTTAAACATGATATCTGCGATGCTAGGTGATAGTACATGTTGTAAGTTAAACATGATATCTGCGATGCTAGGTGATAGTACAAGTTGTAAGTTAAACATGATATCTGCGATGTTAGGTGATAGTACATGTTGTAAGTTAAACATGATATCTGCGATGCTAGGTGATAGTACATGTTGTAAGTTAAACATGATATCTGCGATGCTAGGTGATAGTACATGTTGTAAGTTAAACATGATATCTGCGATGCTAGGTGATAGTACATGGTGTAAGTTAAACATGATATCTGCGTTGCTAGGTGATAGTACATGTTGTAAGTTAAACATGATATCTGCGATGCTAGGTGATAGTACATGTTGTAAGTTAAACATGATATCTGCGTTGCTAGGTGATAGTACATGTGGTTATACATGATATCTGCGATGCTAGGTGATAGTACATGTTGTAAGTTAAACATGATATCTGCGTTGCTAGGTGATAGTACATGTGGTTATACATGATATCTGCGTTGCTAGGTGATAGTACATGTTGTAAGTTAAACATGATATCTGCGTTGCTAGGTGATAGTACATGTTGTAAGTTAAACATGATATCTGCGATGCTAGGTGATAGTACATGTTGTAAGTTAAACATGATATCTGCGATGCTAGGTGATAGTACATGTTGTAAGTTAAACATGATATCTGCGATGCTAGGTGATAGTACATGTTGTAAGTTAAACATGATATCTGCGATGCTAGGTGATAGTACATGTTGTAAGTTAAACATGATATATGCGATGCTAGGTGATAGTACATGTTGTAAGTTAAACATGATATCTGCGATGCTAGGTGATAGTACATGTTGTAAGTTAAACATGATATATGCGATGCTAGGTGATAGTACATGTTGTAAGTTAAACATGATATCTGCGATGCTAGGTGATAGTACATGTTGTTAAACATGATATCTGCGATGCTAGGTGATAGTACATGTTGTAAGTTAAACATGATATCTGCGATGCTAGGTGATAGTACATGTTGTAAGTTAAACATGATATCTGCGATGCTAGGTGATAGTACATGTTGTAAGTTAAACATGATATCTGCGATGCTAGGTGATAGTACATGTTGTAAGTTAAACATGATATATGCGATGCTAGGTGATAGTACATGTTGTAAGTTAAACATGATATCTGCGATGCTAGGTGATAGTACATGTTGTAAGTTAAACATGATATCTGCGATGCTAGGTGATAGTACATGTTGTAAGTTAAACATGATATATGCGATGCTAGGTGATAGTACATGTTGTAAGTTAAACATGATATCTGCGATGCTAGGTGATAGTACATGTTGTAAGTTAAACATGATATCTGTGATGCTAGGTGATAGTACATGTTGTAAGTTAAACATGATATCTGCGATGCTAGGTGATAGTACATGTTGTAAGTTAAACATGATATCTGCGATGCTAGGTGATAGTACATGTTGTAAGTTAAACATGATATCTGCGTTGCTAGGTGATAGTACATGGTGTAAGTTAAACATGATATCTGCGATGCTAGGTGATAGTACATGTTGTAAGTTAAACATGATATCTGCGATGCTAGGTGATAGTACATGTTGTAAGTTAAACATGATATCTGCGATGCTAGGTGATAGTACATGTTGTAAGTTAAACATGATATCTGCGATGCTAGGTGATAGTACATGTTGTAAGTTAAACATGATATCTGCGATGCTAGGTGATAGTACATGTGGTTAAACATGATATCTGCGATGCTAGGTGATAGTACATGTTGTAAGTTAAACATGATATATGCGATGCTAGGTGATAGTACATGTGTTGTAAGTTAAACATGATATGCGATGCTAGGTGATAGTACATGTTGTAAGTTAAACATGATATCTGCGATGCTAGGTGATAGTACATGTGGTTAAACATGATATCTGCGATGCTAGGTGATAGTACATGTTGTAAGTTAAACATGATATATGCGATGCTAGGTGATAGTACATGTTGTAAGTTAAACATGATATATGCGATGCTAGGTGGTAGTACATGTTGTAAGTTAAACATGATATCTGCGATGCTAGGTGATAGTACATTTTGTAAGTTAAACATGATATCTGTGATGCTAGGTGATAGTACATGGTGTAAGTTAAACATGATATCTGCGTTGCTAGGTGATAGTACATGGTGTAAGTTAAACATGATATCTGCGTTGCTAGGTGATAGTACATGTTGTAAGTTAAACATGATATCTGCGTTGCTAGGTGATAGTACATGGTGTAAGTTAAACATGATATCTGCGTTGCTAGGTGATAGTACATGTTGTAAGTTAAATATGATATCTGCGATGCTAGGTGATAGTACATGTTGTAAGTTAAACATGATATATGCGATGCTAGGTGATAGTACATGTTGTAAGTTAAACATGATATCTGTGATGTTAGGTGATAGTACATGTTGTAAGCTAAACATGATATCTGCGATGTTAGGTGATAGCACATGTTGTAAGTTAAACATGATATCTGCGATGCTAGATGATAGTACATGTTGTAAGTTAAACATGATATCCGCGATGTTAGGTGATAGTACATGTTGTAAGTTAAACATGATATCTGCGATGCTAGGTGATAGTACATGTTGTAAGTTAAACATGATTTATGCGATGATTGGTGATAGTACATGGTTTAAACATGATATCTGCGATGCTAGGTGATAGTACATGTTGTAAGTTAAACATGATATATGCGATGCTAGGTGATAGTACATGTTGTAAGTTAAACATGATATCCGCGATGTTAGGTGACAGTACATGTTGTAAGTTAAACATGATATATGCGATGCTAGGTGATAGTACATGTTGTAAGTTAAACATGATATCTGCGATGCTAGGTGGTAGTACTTGGTGTTAAACATGATATATGCGATGCTTGGTGATAGTACATGTTGTAAGTTAAACATGATATCTGCGATGCTAGGTGATAGTACATGTTGTTAAACATGATATCTGTGATGCTAGGTGATAGTACATGTTGTAAGTTAAACATGATATCTGCGATGTTAGGTGATAGTACATGTTGTAAGTTAAACATGATATCTGCGATGTTAGGTGATAGTACATGGTGTAAGTTAAACATGATATATGCGATGCTAGGTGATAGTACATGGTGTAAGTTAAACATGATATATGCGATGCTTGGTGATAGTACATGTTGTATGTTAAACATGATAGCTGCAATGCTTGGTGATAGTACATGTTGTAAGTTAAACATGATATCTGCGATGCTTGGTGATAGTACATGTTGTAAGTTAAACATGATAGCTGTTAAACATGATAGCTGCGATGCTTGGTGATAGTACAAGTTGTAAGTTAAACATGATATCTGCGATGCTAGGTGATAGTACATGTTGTAAGTTAAACATGATATCTGCGATGCTAGGTGGTAGTACATGGTGTAAGTTAAACATGATATCTGCGTTGCTAGGTGATAGTACATGTTGTAAGTTAAATATGATAGCTGCGTTGCTAGGTGATAGTACATGTTGTTAAACATGATATCTGCGATGCTAGGTGATAGTACATGTTGTAAGTTAAACATGATATATGCGATGCTAGGTGATAGTACATGATGTAAGTTAAACATGATATATGCGATGCTAGGTGATAGTACATGTTGTAAGTTAAACATGATATATGTGATGCTAGGTGATAGTACATGTTGTAAGTTAAACATGATATCTGCGATGCTAGGTGATAGTACATGTTTTAAGTTAAACATGATATATGCGATGCTAGGTGATAGTACATGTTGTAAGTTAAACATGATATATGCGATGCTAGGTGATAGTACATGTTGTAAGTTAAACATGATATATACGATGCTAGGTGATAGTACATGTTGTTAAACATGATATCAGTGATGCTAGGTGATAGTACATGTTGTAAGTTAAACATGATATCTGTGATGCTAGGTGATAGTACATGTTGTAAGTTAAACATGATATCTGCGTTGCTACGTGATAGTACATGTTGTAAGTTAAACATGATATCTGCGATGCTAGGTGATAGTACATGTTGTTGAACATGATATCTGCGTTGCTAGGTGATAGTACATGTTGTAAGTTAAACATGATATCTGCGATGCTAGGTGATAGTACATGTTGTTAAACATGATATCTGCGTTGCTAGATGATAGTACATGTTGTAAGTTAAACATGATATCCGCGATGCTAGGTGATAGTACATGTTGTTAAACATGATATCTGCGTTGCTAGGTGATAGTACATGTTGTAAGTTAAACATGATATCTGCGATGCTAGGTGATAGTACATGTTGTTAAACATGATATCTGCGTTGCTAGGTGATAGTACATGTTGTAAGTTAAACATGATATCCGCGATGCTAGGTGATAGTACATGTTGTTAAACATGATATCTGCGTTGCTAGGTGATAGTACATGTTGTAAGTTAAACATGATATCTGCGATGCTAGGTGATAGTACATGTTGTTAAACATGATATCTGCGATGCTAGGTGATAGTACATGTTGTAAGTTAAACATGATATCTGCGATGCTAGGTGATAGTACATGTTGTAAGTTAAACATGATATCTGCGATGCTAGGTGATAGTACATGTTGTAAGTTAAACATGATATCTGCGATGTTAGGTGATAGTACATGTTGTAAGTTAAACATGATATCTGCGATGCTAGGTGATAGTACATGTTGTAAGTTAAACATGATATCTGCGATGCTAGGTGATAGTACATGTTGTAAGTTAAACATGATATCTGCGATGCTAGGTGATAGTACATGTTGTAAGTTAAACATGATATCTGCGATGCTAGGTGATAGTACATGTTGTAAGTTAAACATGATATATGCGATGCTAGGTGATAGTACATGGTGTTAAACATGATATCTGCGATGCTAGGTGATAGTACATGTTGTAAGTTAAACATGATATAGCGTGCTGGTGATAGTACATGTTTAAACATGATATCTGCGATGCTAGGTGATAGTACATGTGTTAAACATGATATCTGCGATGCTAGGTGATAGTACATGTTGTAAGTTAAACATGATATCTGCGATGCTAGGTGATAGTACATGTTGTAAGTTAAACATGATATCTGCGATGCTAGGTGATAGTACATGTTGTAAGTTAAACATGATATATGCGATGCTAGGTGATAGTACATGTTGTAAGTTAAACATGATATCTGCGATGCTAGGTGATAGTACATGTTGTAAGTTAAACATGATATCCGCGATGTTAGGTGATAGTACATGTTGTAAGTTAAACATGATATCTGCGATGCTAGGTGGTAGTACATGGTGTTAAACATGATATATGCGATGCTTGGTGATAGTACATGTTGTAAGTTAAACATGATATCTGCGATGCTAGGTGATAGTACATGTTGTTAAACATGATATCTGCGATGCTAGGTGATAGTACATGTTGTAAGTTAAACATGATATCTGCGATGTTAGGTGATAGTACATGTTGTAAGTTAAACATGATATATGCGATGTTAGGTTATAGTACATGGTGTAAGTTAAACATGATATATGCGATGCTAGGTGATAGTACATGGTGTAAGTTAAACATGATATATGCGATGCTTGGTGATAGTACATGTTGTAAGTTAAACATGATATCTGCGATGCTAGGTGATAGTACATGGTGTAAGTTAAACATGATATCTGCGATGCTAGGTGATAGTACATGTTGTAAGTTAAACATGATATCTGCGATGCTAGGTGATAGTACATGGTGTTAAAAATGATATATGCGATGCTTGGTGATAGTACATGTTGTAAGTTAAACATGATATCTGCGATGCTAGGTGATAGTACATGTTGTTAAACATGATATCTGCGATGCTAGGTGATAGTACATGTTGTAAGTTAAACATGATATCTGCGATGTTAGGTGATAGTACATGTTGTAAGTTAAACATGATATCTGCGATGTTAGGTGATAGTACATGGTGTAAGTTAAACATGATATATGCGATGCTAGGTGATAGTACATGTTGTAAGTTAAACATGATATCTGCGATGCTAGGTGATAGTACATGGTGTAAGTTAAACATGATATCTGCGATGCTAGGTGATAGTACATGTTGTAAGTTAAACATGATATCTGCGATGCTAGGTGATAGTACATGGTGTTAAAAATGATATATGCGATGCTAGGTGATAGTACATGTTGTTAAACATGATATCTACGATGTTAGGTGATAGTACATGTTGTTAAACATGATATCTGCGATGCTAGGTGATAGTACATGTTGTAAGTTAAACATGATATCTGCGATGTTAGGTGATAGTACATGTTGTAAGTTAAACATGATATCTGCGATGTTAGGTGATAGTACATGGTGTAAGTTAAACATGATATATGCGATGCTAGGTGATAGTACATGTTGTAAGTTAAACATGATATCTGCGATGCTAGGTGATAGTACATGTTGTAAGTTAAACATGATATCTGCGATGCTAGGTGATAGTACATGTTGTTAAACATGATATCTGCGATGCTAGGTGATAGTACATGTTGTAAGTTAAACATGATATATGCGATGCTAGGTGATAGTACATGTTGTAAGTTAAACATGATATCTGCGATGCTAGGTGATAGTACATGTTGTAAGTTAAACATGATATCTGCGATGCTAGGTGATAGTACATGTTGTAAGTTAAACATGATATCTGCGATGCTAGGTGATAGTACATGTTGTAAGTTAAACATGATATCTGCGATGCTAGGTGATAGTACATGTTGTAAGTTAAACATGATATATGCGATGCTAGGTGATAGTACATGTTGTAAGTTAAACATGATATCTGCGATGCTAGGTGATAGTACATGTTGTAAGTTAAACATGATATATGCGATGCTAGGTGATAGTACATGTTGTTAAACATGATATCTGTGATGCTAGGTGATAGTACATGTTGTAAGTTAAACATGATATCTGCGATGCTAGGTGATAGTACATGTTGTAAGTTAAACATGATATCTGCGATGCTAGGTGATAGTACATGTTGTAAGTTAAACATGATATCTGCGATGCTTGGTGATAGTACATGTTGTAAGTTAAACATGATATCTGTGATGCTAGGTGATAGTACATGTTGTAAGTTAAACATGATATCTGCGATGCTAGGTGATAGTACATGTTGTAAGTTAAACATGATATCTGCGATGCTAGGTGATAGTACATGTTGTAAGTTAAACATGATATCTGCGATGCTAGGTGATAGTACATGTTGTAAGTTAAACATGATATCTGCGATGCTAGGTGATAG
This sequence comes from Archivesica marissinica, assembly GCA_014843695.1. Lineage (NCBI taxonomy): Eukaryota > Metazoa > Mollusca > Bivalvia > Venerida > Vesicomyidae > Archivesica > Archivesica marissinica. Next base: position 32,412,966 of record CM026389.1, read on the forward strand.
TACATGTTGTAAGTAAACATATATTGCGATGCTGGTGATAGTACATGTTGTTAAACATGATATCTGCGATGCTAGGTGATAGTACATGTTGTTAAACATGATATCTGCGATGCTAGGTGATAGTACATGTTGTTAAACATGATATCTGCGATGCTTGGTGATAGTACATGTTGTTAAACATGATATCTGCGATGCTAGGTGATAGTACATGTTGTAAGTTAAACATGATATCTGCGATGCTAGGTGATAGTACATGTTGTAAGTTAAACATGATATATGCGATGCTTGGTGATAGTACATGTTGTAAGTTAAACATGATATATGCGATGCTTGGTGATAGTACATGTTGTAAGTTAAACATGATATCTGTGATGCTAGGTGATAGTACATGTTGTAAGTTAAACATGATATCTGCGATGCTTGGTGATAGTACATGTTGTAAGTTAAACATGATATATGCGATGCTTGGTGATAGTACATGTTGTAAGTTAAACATGATATCTACGATGCTAGGTGATAGTACATGTTGTAAGTTAAACATGATATATGCGATGCTTGGTGATAGTACATGGTGTAAGTTAAACATGATATCTGTGATGTTAGGTGATAGTACATGTTGTAAGCTAAACATGATATCTGTGATGCTAGTTGATAGTACATGTTGTAAGTTAAACATGATATCTGCGATGCTTGGTGATAGTACATGTTGTAAGTTAAACATGATATCTGTGATGCTAGGTGATAGTACATGTTGTAAGCTAAACATGATATCTGTGATGCTAGTTGATAGTACATGTTGTAAGTTAAACATGATATCTGCGATGCTTGGTGATAGTACATGTTGTAAGTTAAACATGATATCTGTGATGCTAGGTGATAGTACATGTTGTAAGTTAAACATGATATCTGTGATGCTAGTTGATAGTACATGTTGTAAGTTAAACATGATATCTGCGATGCTTGGTGATAGTACATGTTGTAAGTTAAACATGATATCTGTGATGCTAGGTGATAGTACATGTTGTAAGCTAAACATGATATCTGTGATGCTAGTTGATAGTACATGTTGTAAGTTAAACATGATATCTGCGATGCTTGGTGATAGTACATGTTGTAAGTTAAACATGATATCTGCGATGCTAGGTGATAGTACATGTTGTAAGTTAAACATGATATCTGCGATGCTAGGTGATAGTACATGTTGTTAAACATGATATCTGCGATGCTAGGTGATAGTACATGTTGTTAAACATGATATCTGCGATGCTAGGTGATAGTACATGTTGTAAGTTAAACATGATATCTGCGATGCTAGGTGATAGTACATGTTGTAAGTTAAACATGATATATGCGATGCTAGGTGATAGTACATGTTGTAAGTTAAACATGATATATGCGATGCTAGGTGATAGTACATGTTGTAAGTTAAACATGATATCTGCGATGCTTGGTGATAGTACATGTTGTAAGTTAAACATGATATCTGCGATGCTAGGTGATAGTACATGTTGTTAAACATGATATCTGCGATGCTAGGTGATAGTACATGTTGTAAGTTAAACATGATATCTGCGATGCTAGGTGATAGTACATGTTGTAAGTTAAACATGATATCTGCGATGCTAGGTGATAGTACATGTTGTTAAACATGATATCTGCGATGCTAGGTGATAGTACATGTTGTAAGTTAAACATGATATCTGCGATGTTAGGTGATAGTACATGTTGTAAGTTAAACATGATATCTGCGATGTTAGGTGATAGTACATGTTGTAAGTTAAACATGATATATGCGATGCTAGGTGATAGTACATGTTGTAAGTTAAACATGATATCTGCGATGCTAGGTGATAGTACATGTTGTAAGTTAAACATGATATCTGCGATGCTAGGTGATAGTACATGTTGTTAAACATGATATCTGCGATGCTAGGTGATAGTACATGTTGTAAGTTAAATATGATATATGCGATGCTAGGTGATAGTACATGTTGTAAGTTAAACATGATATCTGCGATGCTAGGTGATAGTACATGTTGTAAGTTAAACATGATAGCTGCGATGCTAGGTGATAGTACATGTTGTAAGTTAAACATGATATTTGCGATGCTAGGTGATAGTACATGTTGTAAGTTAAACATGATATATGTGATGCTAGGTGATAGTACATGTTTTAAGTTAAACATGATATATGCGATGCTAGGTGATAGTACATGTTGTAAGTTAAACATGATATTTGCGATGCTAGGTGATAGTACATGTTGTAAGTTAAACATGATATATACGATGCTAGGTGATAGTACATGTTGTTAAACATGATATCTGTGATGCTAGGTGATAGTACATGTTGTAAGTTAAACATGATATATGTGAAGCTAGGTGATAGTACATGTTGTAAGTTAAACATGATATCTGTGATGCTAGGTGATAGTACATGTTGTAAGTTAAACATGATATCTGCGATGCTTGGTGATAGTACATGTTGTAAGTTAAACATGATATCTGTGATGCTAGGTGATAGTACATGTTGTAAGTTAAACATGATATCTGCGATGCTTGGTGATAGTACATGTTGTAAGTTAAACATGATATCCGCGATGCTTGGTGATAGTACATGTTGTAAGTTAAACATGATATCTGTGATGCTAGGTGATAGTACATGTTGTAAGTTAAACATGATATCTGCGATGCTTGGTGATAGTACATGTTGTAAGCTAAACATTATATATGCTATACTTGGTGATAGTACATGTTGTTAAACATGATATCTACGATGCTAGGTGATAGTACATGTTGTTAAACATGATATCTACGATGCTTGGTGATAGTACATGTTGTTAAACATGATATCTTCGATGCTTGGTGATAGTACATGTTGTTAAACATGATATCTGCGATGCTTGGTGATAGTACATGTTGTAAGTTAAACATGATATCTACGATGCTAGGTGGTAGTACATGTTGTAAGTTAAACATGATATATGCGATGCTTGGTGATAGTACATGTTGTAAGTTAAACATGATATATGCGATGCTTGGTGATAGTACATGTTGTAAGTTAAACATGATATCTGTGATGCTAGGTGATAGTACATGTTGTAAGTTAAACATGATATCTGCGATGCTTGGTGATAGTACATGTTGTAAGTTAAACATGATATATGCGATGCTTGGTGATAGTACATGTTGTAAGTTAAACATGATATATACGATGCTTGGTGATAGTACATGTTGTAAGTTAAACATGATATATGCGATGCTTGGTGGTAGTACATGGTGTAAGTTAAACATGATATCTGTGATGTTAGGTGATAGTACATGTTGTAAGCTAAACATGATATCTGTGATGCTAGTTGATAGTACATGTTGTAAATTAAACATGATATCTGCGATGCTTGGTGATAGTACATGTTGTAAGTTAAACATAATATCTGTGATGCTAGGTGATAGTACATGTTGTAAGTTAAACATGATATCTGCGATGCTAGGTGATAGTACATGTTGTTAAACATGATATCTACGATGCTAGGTGATAGTACATGTTGTTAAACATGATATCTACGATGCTAGGTGGTAGTACATGTTGTAAGTTAAACATGATATATGCGATGCTTGGTGATAGTACATGTTGTAAGTTAAACATGATATATGCGATGCTTGGTGATAGTACATGTTGTAAGTTAAACATGATATATGCGATGCTAGGTGATAGTACATGTTGTAAGTTAAACATGATATATGCGATGCTTGGTGATAGTACATGTTGTAAGTTAAACATGATATCTACGATGCTAGGTGATAGTACACGGTGTAAGTTAAACATGATATATGCGTTGCTAGGTGATAGTACATGTTGTAAGTTAAGCATGATATATGCGATGCTTGGTGATAGTACATGTTGTTAAACATGATATCCGCGATGCTAGGTGATAGTACATGTTGTAAGTTAAACATGATATATGCGATGCTAGGTGATAGTACATGTTGTAAGTTAAACATGATATCTGCGATGCTAGGTGATAGTACATGTTGTAAGTTAAACATGATATATGCGATGCTTGGTGATAGTACATGTTGTAAGTTAAACATGATATCTACGATGCTAGGTTGTAGTACATGTTGTAAGTTAAACATGATATCTGCGATGCGTGGTGATAGTACATATTGTTGAACATGATATGATGTTCTCAATATACACACTCTGTTCTCAATATTTACATTGTGTTCTCAATATAAACATTGTGTTCTCAATATATACATCGTGTTCTCAATATAAACATTGTGTTCTCAATATAAACATTGTGTTCGCAATATATACATCGTGTTCTCGATATAAACACTGTGTACTCAATATAAACATTGTGTTCTCAATATATACATTATGTTCTCAATATAAACATTATGTTCTCAATATAAACACTGGGTTCTCAATATAAACACTGTGTTCTCAATATATACATCGTGTTCTCAATATATGCATTATGTTCTCAATATAAACATTGTGTTCTCAATATAAACATTGTGTTCTCAATATATACACTGTGTTCTCAATATAAACATTGAGTTCTCAATATAAACATTGTGTTCTCAATATAAACATTGTGTTCTCAGTATAAACATTGTGTTCTCAATATCTACATTGTGTTCTCAATATAAACACTGTGTTCTCAATATAAACACTGTGTTCTCAATATAAACACTGTGTTCTCAATATAAATATTGTGTTCTCAATATAAATATTGTGTTCTCAATATAAACATTGTGTTCTCAATATAAACACTGTGTTCTCAATATAAACATTGTGTTCTCAATATAAATATTGTGTTCTCAATATAAACATTGTGTTATCAATATAAACACTGTGTTCTCAATATAAACATTGTGTTCTCAATATATACACTGTGTTCTCAATATATACATCGTGTTCTAAATATAAACATTGTGTTCTCAATATATATACTGTGTTCTCAATATTTACATCGTGTTCTAAATATAAGCATTGTGTTCTCAATATATACACTGTGTTCTCAATATATACATGGTGGTCTAATTCTGCATTGTGTTCTAATTCTGCATTGTGAAATCGTGTTTTCCAAACTTGCTTGCACATTTTATGTATTCATACGCACCTTGACCTCGATGACCCCCCTTTCCACGAGAAGGAACCCCCAGTTGAGTGTCCTAACTGCATCCGCAAAATCATTACTCACGTGGATATGAAACGCTGTCAATAAATAAATAAATACATGTCACAGTTTGTAATTTATACATAGGTCTTAACATTATGTTCTTAAGGTATCGTAAATCACACAAATGCGTTAACATCGCGCATGCGTCAAACATCGGTTACGTTCGTATTGATTTCATTAATCCGGTTGTTTCTATGTGTTCTAGTATAAGTAATTGTATGGAAGACATTCGGCAATGTATATATGTATGTATGTATGTATGTATGTATGTATGTATGTATGTATGTATGTTCCTTTAATGTCAAACCCCTCGCGGGGACTTAGACATGTTTTCCTGGGCAGGCTTAGCCGACCTAAGCGATTAACCAGTACTAAGCAATGTGTGTGAGGTGCCTTGCTCAATGACACTACATACGTGGCCTGACCGAGTATCGAACCCGGGACCGTTCGAGTTACGTCAATGTACGTCAATGACGGAAATAGCCGATGCTACCCATGCAATTTCGAGCAAATTGTCCGTCAACACATATCACATATTAAAGTTAGAGTTGTTTTGTATATGTCCAATCGTTGTGTCTGTTTTATGTGTATGAATGGATTATAGTATGAACGAATTGCGTGCATTGGTTGTTTAATAATAATCCTTTCACTGATGGGTATTTGGAATATCTTTCCTGGTTGTCAGGACAGAATTATCTTACGAGATAGACGTTTTGTATAGTAACTTGAAATATTCAGATTACTCTGATACATGTATATACATTGTATATAGAAATACAACAGACGCTGTGGTAAGATATTGTAAATGCATCATGTGTATTACTTATATTTCAAACGCATCGGTTGTTTTATTGAGTACTGTGATATGTTGTATTGTTTTATATATATTTTTTTAAATTATATTATCCTAAAACGTATAGGGGTCAATTGTGTAACATGAACGGTGTTGGAAACGAATACAATAACAAGATAAATGGACACTGATAAAAGATAGAATCAAATACTAGCACGTACCTTTCCCGGTGGATTCCATTCTTGAAGCCATATTTACTGTATCGCCGAAAAGACAGTACCTAGGCATGGTAAGCCCGACAACCCCCGCTGCACAATGTCCAGTATGTAAACCAATACGTAATTGTAACTTTGCTTCCGGTATGTGGCGGATACGGAAGCTGGTAACCGCACTAAGAAGATCCAGCGCCATCTTGGCTATTTCCCCAGAATGCCGTTTGCCATTCCTCCTTGGAATACCACTTGAAACCATATACGCATCGCCAATTGTCTCAACCTAAAACAGTTAGAGAACCAGTGAAAGTCGTGATAGCGTAGTAGTAGCGCGTTCGCTTCAGGTGCGAAAGGCCCGGAGTTCACACCCAGCTTTTACGATTGTGCCCTTAGGCAAAGCATTTAAATTACACATTGCCTCTTCTCTCTCACTCGTGGCGATGGATTACATCAGGAATGAGGTCTCGAGTGTGATTAATATAAGTTGTGAGAACTTGTTTCGCAATCGAGCTCAAATAAATTAGTATAAACTAACAACAGCGTAAGGAGGAAAATGGAAACAATTACCTTGTATACGTCATGCATGCCAATTATTTCATCAAACGTTGTATACAGGTCGTTAAGCAAATCAATCACCTAAAATATACATCAATTTAAGAAATAGTATTTGTATTATGTTATTAATATATATAGGATATAAGCCGACAACGAGCCAATATGTAAAATATTGGACTGTGTGAGGCGCATAGCACTGAAGACAGTACCACTATTTTACATATTGGCTCCGTTTTAGGCTTACTTAAAACACACACTTATATAACAAGATCCTACAAATCAAAATTGTTAATTACGTACTGTTACACTTAGGATTTAATGTAATACTCTGGCTTTTTGACAGCAGTCCAATATTAATAATAATGGACTGCAGGTACAAATATATGACGTCACAGCAGTGTTTTAATGGCGAATAAAACATGGGTTGAAGCTTTGACGCTGTAGGAATTAGCCACACAGGCCGTAGGCGCGAAAGATTAACTCTGGCGCTCAGAACGACATTTAACATTAAACATAACAGTTAAAGACGTTATAAGGGTCCATCGTGTCAGTGTGACGTCATATCACCTGTCCCTCAGTGTTGCTGGTTCGAATCCGATTGGGGATATCAAATTATTTCAAGTGAGGAAGCTATCCATCTTGCCTGCGGAAGGTCGGTGGTTCTACCTGGGTGCCCGCCCGTACAGTGATAGATGGAGAGTCGACAAATTACCGAAGCTGTTGGTGCGACTTTAAACCGCCAAAAACACATACAGACGCATAAAAACGCCTTTGCAAAAAGCAGAGAACCCGATCAGACGAAACATAACGTGTCGTCTGATCAGGCTGTATGCTGATTGCTCTTCAGAAGAAGAAGAAGAATCGTTTATTAAGACACAAACTTATACAGTGTATGGTCTATAAACAAATGAATATAATAATAATACATTCAGACAGTGGAACTAAAGCACATATCCAAACGCCGCGTCTGGTCAGGATCTATGTTATTTGCATATTGCTTTGAATATATTCAGCGCTGAAAGAGTTCATTCAAAAATGATGCGACTGCATACGATATCTTACCTGAAGTGGGGTACTAGCCCCGGATATACTTGTAAACCCGACAATGTCAGAGAAGAATATTGACACCTCGGAAAATGTCTCGGGTTCAACATGTTTTCCGCGTTTCAACTGTTCAGCCACGAGCCTGATAAAAGGGAGGTAATATATGTGTACGCTGTACAAATACTGTCAGAACTGGCATATCTGTATTTTATCCAAATTGTATATTTGCATTTTGGGTAAAATAAAGGTTATAAATTGTTCAAATACTTGTAGCAGACGATACATTATTAATGTATTTTTCTTATTTGTAACTGAAAACTCTGGAAATATGTCATGACATTTCATTAGAATTGTGTCGTTTTCAAAACGTGTGTGTGTTTTACGTTTATTTATCGTCGCTACCCGTTGCCCATATGAGCGACGCCTCCTGAAGAGATGAGTCATTTTTGTAGGATAGTGTAATGAAACAAACAGAGACCCATTCCAGAGTCTCCTCTGGTTCGTTTACGCGCAAGTGTAAAGCACCGACACGGGACCTCGATTTAACGTCCCATCTGAAAGACTGTTCATTTTATTAGTGTCAGACAGGGGATCGAACCTGCGACCCCTGGAATACCAGTTCAGCGTGTTACCACTGGACTACAGATCTGTCTGTTCATTACAAGATTCTAATGAAAAAAACAAAAAAAAAAAAAAAAAGAATCCCGGTGCCTATTTGACTGTTTCAGATCACGAGTCATCCCTGTTGTTTCACGCATACGCGCTATTCGTGTTTACATTTCGTGTGTTGATAAACAAATTCGCGTATACGACGGTTTAAATTAATTGGAATTTTATCGTTTCTGAGCGACTATTTCGATTTTTGTAAACACACATACATTAATTAGTATTTATATTTTACCCAAAACATCCTTTATTACGATGTAATGCTGCTTTAATACGCTTGACGAAACTAAAATAAAACCACATTTAAAAAAATACCTAAGTTTCATGAACCAGAAATGTGTTTCATTTATTTTTTACATGATTGACACGTGACCTTGTAACGCCAAGCATTAGAGTTCTCCAGTTACAATGTCTTTGCATATACCTCTGTGTCTTAGGGTAGACGTGAATTAGATGAAAACATCAACATTTACTTATGTTTTCTTTCACCATTTTCAGCCAAACGTAAATTATGTATACTATAACTTTTCTGTTATAATAACAACAAAACACAAGGTGTAGTTGTTCTGGCACTGGCTTCACCTGTTGGACTAACTACATATACCGGTGAGTAATGTTGTGGGCCAAGTAATATTAACAAGCTATTAATTTAGCAAGACTAAGCGTGCAGTGCATTAAGACATTGCTAAATAAACTGATGTCTTTGAAATGTTGTTTCAGATTGCATATTGACCATACTCTGCCTGGTAATTCAAGTCGACAATCGGTTCCCCTCAATATTTGCGTTATCGATTAAACACACAAGTATTAAACACGATATGTGCCAGTCCCGTACAAGTTTTAAACACGATATGTGCCAGTCCCGTACAAGTATTAAACACGATATGTGCCAGTCCCGTACAAGTATTAAACACGATATGTGCCAGTCCCGTACAAGTATTAAACACGATATGTGCCAGTCCCGTACAAGTATTAAACACGATATGTGACAGAACCGTACAAGTATTAAACACAATATGTGCCAGTCCCGTACAAGTATTAAGCACGATATGTGCCAGTCCCGTGCAAGTATTAAACACGATATGTGCCAGTCCCGTGCAAGTATTAAACACGATATGTGCCAATCCCGTACAAGTATTAAACACGACATGTGCTAGTGCGGGACTTTGTCCCGTGAACGTGGTGGTTGACCAGTGGGTGTATGTAATGATGGACCAGTGGTCTTGATATTTGTCCAGTGAACGTGGTGGTTGACCAGTGGGTGTATGTAATGATGGACCAGTGGTTTGATATTGTCCAGTGAGTGGTGGTTGACCAGTGGGTGGGTAATGATGAACCAGTGGTTTTGATATTTGTCCAGTGGATGTGGTGGTTGACCAGTGGGTGGGTAATGATGAACCAGTGTTTGATATTGTCCAGTGGAGTGGTGGTGACAGGGGTGGGTGTAATGATGAACCAGTAGTCTTGATATTTGTCCAGTGGACGTGGTGGTTGACCAGTGGGTGGGTGTAATGATGAACCAGTAGTCTTGATATTTGTCCAGTGAACGTGGTGGTGTTGACCAGTGGGTGGACGCAATGATGAACCAGTGGTCTTGATATTTGTCCAGTGGACGTGGATGCTGACCTGGACACAATGGATTCTTGGAAAAGCAGGTATTCTGGTAGGTGTAGAGAATAGGTCGGAATAATGAAAACAATATTTGCCAAGGATTAGTCCTGCAATGTTCTAAGCTGTGGGGCTGCTGCAGTTTTACCTTTGCAATTTTAGTGTTATTTCGGTTCTTAATTGTGTAAATTCGGAATATCAATAACACGACATAAACATAAAGATAGATTTTTTATTGAATCACACTACAGTTAATACAAGCTTAGACCATCTAACACACTGAATAAGATACAAACACAGAAACCCCTCAAAGGATACTACTTCACAATGTTGGCGCTTAGCAATGTCTAGGTTATTACGTGATCTAGGTTATTACGAGATCTAGGTTATTACGAGATCTAGTTTATAAGTTATTACGAGATCTAGGTTATTACGAGATCTAATTTATTACGAGATCTAGTTTATTACGAGATCTAGTTTTTTTTACGAGAGCTAGGTTATTACGAGATCTAGTTTATTACGAGATCGAGGTTATTATGAGATCTAGATCATTAACGACCATAATATGCAATATAAATGAACGGTTCAGATTTTCTAAAATACCACATGCTAGTGTCAAACATATATATATACTGGAACGAAGAATAAAAGAGAAAAACCAAATGGATACAAATTCAAAAACTTTGCTAGAGGAAATAAAAAAATACAAACACAATTCCAATAAAAAACATTTCTGAAAACGTACAATAAAAAGCATTTATGTCATGTTCGAACTTTTACGTCGAAAATATAGACATATTTGAGAGAAAGAAATATAGATTATAGATAGATAGTTTTATTTTTCAAATTCAGTAAGCCAGTAGGCCCATGTGAAAATACAACACACATAAACATGGATGTAATACAATGACGCAACAAGAATGAAATACAATACAAATACAATGAAATACACACAAGGATTATAAAACGGTTTATAATCTTAAAGCACTCAGTTTGGAGCGTAGTTTGTAACGTCACACACATGTCATAACTCTTAATTTCCAGCAATCAAGACATTGATTTGTGTATTCGGGTATTCGGCTGTCGATTACTAGTTTTACTAGTCGGTTTTATCTTTATTAATCAATTATGTACAGTAAATAAGGTGCAGATTATTATCTCCGTCAAATGAAACACCTTTCTTTTATGCTTTCCAATGAATGATAGAGAGTTTTCTCAGTGAAAGAAAACCCACCTCCCACTGCTTTCAAACAGTGAAAGGTGGAATTTTCTCTGCCACTGGTTGCGTATCTTATCCCTCCTTAGATGTACTTTTTGCTATTTTCCGACGATCATGGACAAAGTCATATATATTCTAATGAATTTGTTTTGTCTGTAGTTTTTAATTTTGACAGCAAACAGAAATTAACTTGAAAATTATACCGGAACTATTTCTTCTTACGGACGTTCACACTAACATAAGTGGTTGTGGAATGTATGTAGATAATGTATGGCGTTTGTGTTGAGTATAGGGTTAATTTGTAATCGTTATTAAAACAGTAATCTATAACAAGACTATTTCTGATACTTAAATCATTATTATTCTGTCCAACTTCAGTTGCATCCGTGGTCCAGTTGTAGAGCGTCAGATTTGGAATTGATCGATCCCGGTTTCGATACTCAGCCTGGCCACGTATGTAGTGTCATTGATCAAGGCACCTCACACACATTGCTTAGTACTGGTTGACCACTTAGGTCGGATAAGCCTGCCCAGGAAAACATGTCTACGTCCCCGCATGGGGTTTGCCATTAATGGAACATACATATACAACTTCTTTTACTATCAAGTACCCACATGTGTGCACTTTATTATCCTACCGTTATGCAACATAATGTGAAACGCCTTGCCTACTAAACTTTGCGTTATTAGTCACTGACTGATACACTTTTGTGACGTCATATTTGTGTGATATCGCTGTGACGTCATATCTTCACATATGGTATGAAACACTTCAGGTCATAAATATTCAGTAATGATTCTTCCCTAAAACTTCTTTTCATCAGAAGATTTAGGGACTGTATTGAATCAGTTCTGTGAACTAAATAAAGGGACTGTATTGTATCAGTTCTGTGAACTAAATAAAGGGACTGTATTGTATCAGTTCTGTGAACTAAATAAAGGGACTGTATTGAATCAGTTCTGTGAACTAAATAAAGGGACTGTATTGAATCAGTTCTGTGAACTAAATAAAGGGACTGTATTGAATCAGTTCTGTGAACTAAATAAAGGGACTGTATTGAATCAGTTCTGTGAACTAAATAAAGGGACTGTATTGAATCAGTTCTGTGAACTAAATAAAGGGACTGTATTGAATCAGTTCTGTGAACTAAATAAAGGGACTGTATTGAATCAGTTCTGTGAACTAAATAAAGGGACTGTATTGAATCAGTTCTGTGAACTAAATAAAGGGACTGTATTAAATCAGTTCTGTGAACTAAATAAAGGGACTGTATTGAATCAGTTCTGTGAACTAAATAAAGGGACTGTATTGAATCAGTTCTGTGAACTAAATAAAGGGACTGTATTGAATCAGTTCTGTGAACTAAATAAAGGGACTGTATTGTATCAGTTCTGTGAACTAAATAAAGGGACTGTATTGAATAAGTTCTGTGAACTAAATAAAGGGACGGTATTGAATCAGTTCTGTGAACTAAATAAAGGGACTGTATTGAATCAGTTCTGTGAACTAAATAAAGGGACTGTATTGTATCAGTTCTGTGAACTAAATAAAGGGACTGTATTGAATAAGTTCTGTGAACTAAATAAAGGGACGGTATTGAATCAGTTCTGTGAACTAAATAAAGGGACTGTATTGAATCAGTTCTGTGAACTAAATAAAGGGACGGTATTGAATCAGTTCTGTGAACTAAATAAAGGGACTGTATTGAATCAGTTCTGTGAACTAAATAAAGGGACTGTATTGAATCAGTTCTGTGAACTAAATAAAGGGACTGTATTGAATCAGTTCTGTGAACTAAATAAAGGGACTGTATTGAATCAGTTATGTGAACTAAATAAAGGGACTGTATTGAATCAGTTCTGTGAACTAAATAAAGGGACTGTATTGAATCAGTAATGTGAACTAAATAAAGGGGTTTTGTACTGTTCACTGTATTGAATCAGTTCTGTGAACAAACTCACTGGAGTCCACTTATTTGCTGATTTGCATATCATGAGAGTCTTCAATGCTGTACAGTTGCTTAGAGTTGAAACACACTATGATTGCTGTCTTACTCGCCTTCATCGGAGTCATGGTGAACTTGCTCGAAAACGCTTGATTGGGCCCAACATTTCTGTAAATATAAAGTATCAATGAAATGACAAATGAGTAATGTTGAAATTGCCCCAAAACGTTATACCCAGTACGCAAACATATATGGGCCCCGTCTGGGCCGAATCTAAATCTGGGCATATCTATGTATTATTTTTAATTAAAACTTTATTTATTTTACAACGATTGCGAAGCAATTTTTAACAACTTATATTAATCACTCTCGTTGGCGCGGATGAAAGCGTATATGTGGTCATTCGTGTGGGAAGAAGAAAACCCACCTGTCCGATCTGGCGACCATCGTACGATTTCACATACTTCCCGATCCGAGGATCGAACCCGGGTCGCATTGGTGAGAAGTGAGCGTGCTAACAACTGCGCTAATCGGACATTGATAAACTTTGAATATAAAATATGTGAGACCCTTATTCTATAGTACACTTGACTGGGCTGGGCTGGGGGACCTTATAAGCAATAACAATACTAACAAGAGATCATAAACTATTGTTTCAAATAGTTCATCAGTACTATTTCACCCATATTGGCCCCATGCGGGACACATATATTATGTGTCATATGTCTGAGAATATAATGAGCAAAATGACAACGTCATATATATGAAGCTACTACAATTTGAAAGCTTAAATTAGATATTTTATCTTCTATTTATGACAAATCCAATTAATTGTTTATAATAATAATAATAAAGACTTTATTTTACGAGGGAGCTTACATAACACATGGCTAATACAAATAAGGCCCTTAACATATATACAATGTCATAGAAAACATATAAATTAAAGAAACACTACATGTTAAGTACAGTATTCAGCAATACGTGGAAGCTCATCTATTATGATTTATCTGCTAAGCTATCGATTTAAGCATCAGACATCGTAACTTGTGTTTATATATACAGTCTACAACCGTTATGTCAAAGTCGATTATGTCGAATTCTCCGGTTGTCTCGAAGTCGGATCAAAGTCCCGTTTCCGACACTATCATTTTACATATAACTGGCTCCGTTTATATCGAATTTCGTTAAGTCAATCTTCGGTTATGTCAAAGTATTTTGTTTGGTCCGACGGAATTCGACATAACGGATGTAGACTGTATTTATTTACACGCATGTTTTACAATAGCAATGATAACATCATATGTTTTGTGATGATCTGGAACTTGAATTCAACATGGTAAGACTAATATTAATACATTAATTTTATGAAATGAATGTTTTCACAAACTAGGAATGTCAATAAAACGATAAACAAATTGCATTATAATTTTTAAAGGAGCGCGTTGTGGTACTAATTACACTGGCAGTAGTTATTTTCTGTCTTAGAATTACCCTCGAAATGAACAACAAAATCAAGAAATATCACAGTAGCCTACGCGATGCTGTGCCACGAGTGACGCTATGCCACGAGTGACGCTATGCCACGAGTGCACGAGTGACGCTATGCCACGAGTGCCGCTATGCCACGAGTGACGCTATGCCACGAGTGCCGCTATGCCACGAGTGACGCTATGCCACGAGTGACTGACGCTATGCCACGAGTGACTGACGCTATGCCACGAGTGACTGACGCTATGCCACGAGTGACTGACGCTATGCCACGAGTGACGCTATGCCACGAGTGACTGATGCTATGCCACGAGTGACGCTATGCCACGAGTGCCGCTATGCCACGAGTGCCGCTATGCCACGAGTGACGCTATGCCACGTGTTAAGTTATGCCACGAGTGACGCTATGCCACGGGTAACACTATGCCACGAGTGGTAATGATAATACCTATGTTCATGCGTTAAACTAACAAATCCGCTTTTTATTTTAGGCTGAAAACGTGTTTTTATGATAACTATGTGGAAATGATGATAATAGTTCGAAAACGTTTGTGTTGACAATAGTTCAACATGCAGCGACTAGGAGCCACACGTACATAGCAATGACATTCATGTGTTGACAACATTTCAACATTCAGCGACTAGGAACTACACGTGCATAGCAATGACGTTCATGTGTTGACATCATTTCAACATTCAGCGACAAGGAACCACACATGCATAGCAATGATGTTCATGTGTTAACAACATTTCAACATTCAGCGACTAGGAACCACACGTGCATAGCAATGATGTTCATGTGTTAACATCATTTCAACATTCAGCGACTAGGAACCACACGTGCATAGCAATGACGTTCATGCGTTGACATCATTTCAACATGCAGCAGCTAGGAACCACACGTGCATAGCAATGACGTTCATGTGTTAACAACAATTCAACATGCAGCGACTAGGAACCACACATGCATAGCAATGACGTTCATGTATTGACAACATTTCAACATTCAGCGACTAGGAACCACACGTGCATAGCAATGACGTTCATGTGTTAACAACAATTCAACATTCAGCGACTAGGAACCACACGTGCATAGCAATGACGTTCATGTGTTCTCAACATTTCAACATGCATCAGCTAGGAACCACACATGCATAACAATGACGTTCATGTGTTGTCAACATTTCAACATGCAGCGGCTAGGAACCACACATGCATAACAATGACGTTCATCTGTTGTCAACTTTTCAACATGCAGCAGCTAGGAACCACACGTGCATAGCAATCACGTTCATGTGTTGTCAACATTTCAACATGCAGCTGCTAGGAACCACACGTGCATAGCAATGATGTTCATGTGTTAACAAAATTTCAACATTCAGCGACTAGGAACCACACGTGCATAGCAATGATGTTCATGTTTTAACATCATTTCAACATTCAGCGACTAGGAACCACACGTGCATAGCAATGACGTTCATGTGTTGACAACTTTTCAACATTCAGCGACTAGGAACCACACGTGCATAGCAATGACGTTCATGCGTTGACATCATTTCAACATGCAGCAGCTAGGAACCACACGTGCATAGCAATGACGTTCGTGTGTTAACAACAATTCAACATGCAGCGACTAGGAACCACACATGCATAGCAATGACGTTCGTGTATTGACAACATTTCAACATTCAGCGACTAGGAACCACACGTGCATAGCAATGACGTTCATGCGTTGACATCATTTCAACATGCAGCAGCTAGGAACCACACGTGCATAGCAATGACGTTCATGTGTTAACAACAATTCAACATGCAGCGACTAGGAACCACACATGCATAGCAATGACGTTCGTGTATTGACAACATTTCAACATTCAGCGACTAGGAACCACACGTGCATAGCAATGACGTTCATGTGTTAACAACAATTCAACATTCAGCGACTAGGAACCACACGTGCATAGCAATGACGTTCATGTGTTCTCAACATTTCAACATGCATCAGCTAGGAACCACACATGCATAACAATGACGTTCATGTGTTGTCAACATTTCAACATGCAGCGGCTAGGAACCACACATGCATAACAATGACGTTCATGTGTTGTCAACTTTTCAACATGCAGCAGCTAGGAACCACACGTGCATAGCAATGACGTTCATGTGTTGTCAACATTTCAACATGCAGCTGCTAGGAACCACACGTGCATAGCAATGACGTTCGTGTGTTGTCAACATTTCAACATGCAGCTGCTAGGAACCACACGTGCATAGCAATGACGTTCGTGTGTTGTCAACATTTCAACATGCAGCTGCTAGGAACCACACGTGCATAGCAATGACGTTCATGTGTTAACAACAATTCAACATTCAGCGACTAGGAACCACACGTGCATAGCAATGACGTTCATGTGTTCTCAACATTTCAACATGCATCAGCTAGGAACCACACATGCATAACAATGACGTTCATGTGTTGTCAACATTTCAACATGCAGCGGCTAGGAACCACACATGCATAACAATGACGTTCATGTGTTGTCAACTTTTCAACATGCAGCAGCTAGGAACCACACGTGCATAGCAATGACGTTCATGTGTTGTCAACATTTCAACATGCAGCTGCTAGGAACCACACGTGCATAGCAATGATGTTCATGTGTTAACAACATTTCAACATTCAGCGACTAGGAACCACACGTGCATAGCAATGATGTTCATGTGTTAACATCATTTCAACATTCAGCGACTAGGAACCACACGTGCATAGCAATGACGTTCATGTGTTGACAACTTTTCAACATTCAGCGACTAGGAACCACACGTGCATAGCAATGACGTTCATGCGTTGACACCATTTCAACATGCAGCAGCTAGGAACCACACGTGCATAGCAATGACGTTCGTGTGTTAACAACAATTCAACATGCAGCGACTAGGAACAACACATGCATAGCAATGACGTTCGTGTATTGACAACATTTCAACATTCAGCGACTAGGAACCACACGTGCATAGCAATGACGTTCATGCGTTGACATCATTTCAACATGCAGCAGCTAGGAACCACACGTGCATAGCAATGACGTTCATGTGTTAACAACAATTCAACATGCAGCGACTAGGAACCACACATGCATAGCAATGATGTTCGTGTATTGACAACATTTCAACATTCAGCGACTAGGAACCACACGTGCATAGCAATGACGTTCATGTGTTAACAACAATTCAACATTCAGCGACTAGGAACCACACGTGCATAGCAATGACGTTCATGTGTTCTCAACATTTCAACATGCATCAGCTAGGAACCACACATGCATAACAATGACGTTCATGTGTTGTCAACATTTCAACATGCAGCGGCTAGGAACCACACATGCATAACAATGACGTTCATGTGTTGTCAACTTTTCAACATGCAGCAGCTAGGAACCACACGTGCATAGCAATGACGTTCATGTGTTGTCAACATTTCAACATGCAGCTGCTAGGAACCACACGTGCATAGCAATGACGTTCATGTGTTGTCAACATTTCAACATGCAGCTGCTAGGAACCACACGTGCATAGCAATGACGTTCATGTGTTGTCAACATTTCAACATGCAGCTGCTAGGAATCACACGTGCATAGCAATGATGTTCATGTGTTAACAAAATTTCAACATTCAGCGACTAGGAACCACACGTGCATAGCAATGATGTTCATGTGTTAACATCATTTCAACATTCAGCGACTAGGAACCACACATGCATAGCAATGACGTTCATGTGTTGACAACTTTTCAACATTCAGCGACTAGGAACCACACGTGCATAGCAATGACGTTCATGCGTTGACATCATTTCAACATGCAGCAGCTAGGAACCACACGTGCATAGCAATGACGTTCGTGTGTTAACAACAATTCAACATGCAGCGACTAGGAACAACACATGCATAGCAATGACGTTCGTGTATTGACAACATTTCAACATTCAGCGACTAGGAACCACACGTGCATAGCAATGACGTTCATGCGTTGACATCATTTCAACATGCAGCAGCTAGGAACCACACGTGCATAGCAATGACGTTCATGTGTTAACAACAATTCAACATGCAGCGACTAGGAACCACACATGCATAGCAATGACGTTCGTGTATTGACAACATTTCAACATTCAGCGACTAGGAACCACACGTGCATAGCAATGACGTTCATGTGTTAACAACAATTCAACATTCAGCGACTAGGAACCACACGTGCATAGCAATGACGTTCATGTGTTCTCAACATTTCAACATGCATCAGCTAGGAACCACACATGCATAACAATGACGTTCATGTGTTGTCAACATTTCAACATGCAGCGACTAGGAACCACACATGCATAGCAATGATGTTCATGTGTTAACAACATTTCAACATTCAGCGACTAGGAACCACACGTGCATAGCAATGATGTTCATGTGTTAACATCATTTCAACATTCAGCGACTAGGAACCACACGTGCATAGCAATGACGTTCATGTGTTGACAACTTTTCAACATTCAGCGACTAGGAACCACACGTGCATAGCAATGACGTTCATGTGTTGACATCATTTCAACATGCAGCAGCTAGGAACCACACGTGCATAGCAATGACGTTCGTGTGTTAACAACAATTCAACATGCAGCGACTAGGAACAACACATGCATAGCAATGACGTTCGTGTATTGACAACATTTCAACATTCAGCGACTAGGAACCACACGTGCATAGCAATGACGTTCATGCGTTGACATCATTTCAACATGCAGCAGCTAGGAACCACACGTGCATAGCAATGACGTTCATGTGTCAACAACAATTCAACATGCAGCGACTAGGAACCACACATGCATAGCAATGACGTTCATGTATTGACAACATTTCAACATTCAGCGACTAGGAACCACACGTGCATAGCAATGACGTTCATGTGTTAACAACAATTCAACATTCAGCGACTAGGAACCACACGTGCATAGCAATGACGTTCATGTGTTCTCAACATTTCAACATGCATCAGCTAGGAACCACACATGCATAACAATGACGTTCATGTGTTGTCAACATTTCAACATGCAGCGGCTAGGAACCACACATGCATAACAATGACGGTCATGTGTTGTCAACTTTTCAACATGCAGCAGCTAGGAACCACACGTGCATAGCAATGACGTTCATGTGTTGTCAACATTTCAACATGCAGCTGCTAGGAACCACACGTGCATAGCAATGATGTTCATGTGTTAACAACATTTCAACATTCAGCGACTAGGAACCACACGTGCATAGCAATGATGTTCATGTGTTAACATCATTTCAACATTCAGCGACTAGGAACCACACGTGCATAGCAATGACGTTCATGTGTTGACAACTTTTCAACATTCAGCGACTAGGAACCACACGTGCATAGCAATGACGTTCATGCGTTGACATCATTTCAACATGCAGCAGCTAGGAACCACACGTGCATAGCAATGACGTTCGTGTGTTAACAACAATTCAACATGCAGCCACTAGGAACAACACATGCATAGCAATGACGTTCGTGTATTGACAACATTTCAACATTCAGCGACTAGGAACCACACGTGCATAGCAATGACGTTCATGTGTTAACAACAATTCAACATTCAGCGACTAGGAACCACACGTGCATAGCAATGACGTTCATGTGTTCTCAACATTTCAACATGCATCAGCTAGGAACCACACATGCATAACAATGACGTTCATGTGTTGTCAACTTTTCAACATGCAGCAGCTAGGAACCACACGTGCATAGCAATGACGTTCATGTGTTGTCAACATTTCAACATGCAGCTGCTAGGAACCACACGTGCATAGCAATGACGTTCATGTGTTAACAACAATTCAACATTCAGCGACTAGGAACCACACGTGCATAGCAATGACGTTCATGTGTTGTCAACATTTCAACATGCAGCTGCTAGGAACCACACGTGCATAGCAATGACGTTCATGTGTTGTCAACATTTCAACATGCAGCTGCTAGGAACCACACGTGCATAGCAATGACGTTCATGTGTTCTCAACATTTCAACATGCATCAGCTAGGAACCACACATGCATAACAATGACGTTCATGTGTTGTCAACATTTCAACATGCAGCGGCTAGGAACCACACATGCATAACAATGACGTTCATGTGTTGTCAACTTTTCAACATGCAGCAGCTAGGAACCACACGTGCATAGCAATGACGTTCATGTGTTGTCAACATTTCAACATGCAGCTGCTAGGAACCACACGTGCATAGCAATGACGTTCATGTGTTGTCAACATTTCAACATGCAGCTGCTAGGAACCACACGTGCATAGCAATGACGTTCGTGTGTTGTCAACATTTCAACATGCAGCTGCTAGGAACCACACGTGCATAGCAATGACGTTCGTGTGTTGTCAACATTTCAACATGCAGCTGCTAGGAACCACACGTGCATAGCAATGACGTTCATGTGTTAACAACAAATCAACATTCAGCGACTAGGAACCACACGTGCATAGCAATGACGTTCATGTGTTCTCAACATTTCAACATGCATCAGCTAGGAACCACACATGCATAACAATGACGTTCATGTGTTGTCAACATTTCAACATGCAGCGACTAGGAACCACAAATGCATAGCAATGATGTTCATGTGTTAACAACATTTCATCATTCAGCGACTAGGAACCACACGTGCATAGCAATGATGTTCATGTGTTAACATCATTTCAACATTCAGCGACTCGGAACCACACGTGCATAGCAATGACGTTCATGTGTTGACAACTTTTCAACATTCAGCGACTAGGAACCACACGTGCATAGCAATGACGTTCATGCGTTGACATCATTTCAACATGCAGCAGCTAGGAACCACACGTGCATAGCAATGCCGTTCGTGTGTTAACAACAATTCAACATGCAGCGACTAGGAACAACACATGCATAGCAATGACGTTCGTGTATTGACAACATTTCAACATTCAGCGACTAGGAACCACACGTGCATAGCAATGACGTTCATGCGTTGACATCATTTCAACATGCAGCAGCTAGGAACCACACGTGCATAGCAATGACGTTCATGTGTCAACAACAATTCAACATGCAGCGACTAGGAACCACACATGCATAGCAATGACGTTCATGTATTGACAACATTTCAACATTCAGCGACTAGGAACCACACGTGCATAGCAATGACGTTCATGTGTTAACAACAATTCAACATTCAGCGACTAGGAACCACACGTGCATAGCAATGATGTTCATGTGTTCTCAACATTTCAACATGCATCAGCTAGGAACCACACATGCATAACAATGACGTTCATGTGTTGTCAACATTTCAACATGCAGCTGCTAGGAACCACACGTGCATAGCAATGATGTTCATGTGTTAACAACATTTCAACATTCAGCGACTAGGAACCACACGTGCATAGCAATGATGTTCATGTGTTAACATCATTTCAACATTCAGCGACTAGGAACCACACGTGCATAGCAATGACGTTCATGTGTTGACAACTTTTCAACATTCAGCGACTAGGAACAACACATGCATAGCAATGACGTTCATGCGTTGACATCATTTCAACATGCAGCGACTAGGAACCACACGTGCATAGCAATGACGTTCATGCGTTGACATCATTTCAACATGCAGCAGCTAGGAACCACACGTGCATAGCAATGACGTTCATGTGTTAACAACAATTCAACATGCAGCGACTAGGAACCACACATGCATAGCAATGACGTTCGTGTATTGACAACATTTCAACATTCAGCGACTAGGAACCACACGTGCATAGCAATGACGTTCATGTGTTAACAACAATTCAACATTCAGCGACTAGGAACCACACGTGCATAGCAATGACGTTCATGTGTTCTCAACATTTCAACATGCATCAGCTAGGAACAACACATGCATAACAATGACGTTCATGTGTTGTCAACATTTCAACATGCAGCGGCTAGGAACCACA
Organism: Archivesica marissinica; assembly: GCA_014843695.1. Taxonomy (NCBI): domain Eukaryota; kingdom Metazoa; phylum Mollusca; class Bivalvia; order Venerida; family Vesicomyidae; genus Archivesica; species Archivesica marissinica. Next base: position 32,435,720 of record CM026389.1, read on the forward strand.
CATGCATAACAATGACGTTCATGTGTTGTCAACATTTCAACATGCAGCAGCTAGGAACCACACGTGCATAGCAATGACGTTCATGTGTTGTCAACATTTCAACATGCAGCTGCTAGGAACCACACGTGCATAGCAATGACGTTCATGTGTTGTCAACATTTCAACATGCAGCTGCTAGGAACCACACGTGCATAGCAATGACGTTCGTGTGTTGTCAACATTTCAACATGCAGCTGCTAGGAACCACACGTGCATAGCAATGACGTTCGTGTGTTGTCAACATTTCAACATGCAGCTGCTAGGAACCACACGTGCATAGCAATGACGTTCATGTGTTAACAACAATTCAACATTCAGCGACTAGGAACCACACGTGCATAGCAATGACGTTCATGTGTTCTCAACATTTCAACATGCATCAGCTAGGAACCACACATGCATAACAATGACGTTCATGTGTTGTCAACATTTCAACATGCAGCGGCTAGGAACCACACATGCATAACAATGACGTTCATGTGTTGTCAACTTTTCAACATGCAGCAGCTAGGAACCACACGTGCATAGCAATGACGTTCATGTGTTGTCAACATTTCAACATGCAGCTGCTAGGAACCACACGTGCATAGCAATGATGTTCATGTGTTAACAACATTTCAACATTCAGCGACTAGGAACCACACGTGCATAGCAATGATGTTCATGTGTTAACATCATTTCAACATTCAGCGACTAGGAACCACACGTGCATAGCAATGACGTTCATGTGTTGACAACTTTTCAACATTCAGCGACTAGGAACCACACGTGCATAGCAATGACGTTCATGCGTTGACATCATTTCAACATGCAGCAGCTAGGAACCACACGTGCATAGCAATGACGTTCGTGTGTTAACAACAATTCAACATGCAGCGACTAGGAACCACACATGCATAGCAATGACGTTCGTGTATTGACAACATTTCAACATTCAGCGACTAGGAACCACACGTGCATAGCAATGACGTTCATGCGTTGACATCATTTCAACATGCAGCAGCTAGGAACCACACGTGCATAGCAATGACGTTCATGTGTTAACAACAATTCAACATGCAGCGACTAGGAACCACACATGCATAGCAATGACGTTCGTGTATTGACAACATTTCAACATTCAGCGACTAGGAACCACACGTGCATAGCAATGACGTTCATGTGTTAACAACAATTCAACATTCAGCGACTAGGAACCACACGTGCATAGCAATGACGTTCATGTGTTCTCAACATTTCAACATGCATCAGCTAGGAACCACACATGCATAACAATGACGTTCATGTGTTGTCAACATTTCAACATGCAGCGGCTAGGAACCACACATGCATAACAATGACGTTCATGTGTTGTCAACTTTTCAACATGCAGCAGCTAGGAACCACACGTGCATAGCAATGACGTTCATGTGTTGTCAACATTTCAACATGCAGCTGCTAGGAACCACACGTGCATAGCAATGACGTTCATGTGTTGTCAACATTTCAACATGCAGCTGCTAGGAACCACACGTGCATAGCAATGACGTTCATGTGTTGTCAACATTTCAACATGCAGCTGCTAGGAACCACACGTGCATAGCAATGATGTTCATGTGTTAACAAAATTTCAACATTCAGCGACTAGGAACCACACGTGCATAGCAATGATGTTCATGTGTTAACATCATTTCAACATTCAGCGACTAGGAACCACACATGCATAGCAATGACGTTCATGTGTTGACAACTTTTCAACATTCAGCGACTAGGAACCACACGTGCATAGCAATGACGTTCATGCGTTGACATCATTTCAACATGCAGCAGCTAGGAACCACACGTGCATAGCAATGACGTTCGTGTGTTAACAACAATTCAACATGCAGCGACTAGGAACAACACATGCATAGCAATGACGTTCGTGTATTGACAACATTTCAACATTCAGCGACTAGGAACCACACGTGCATAGCAATGACGTTCATGCGTTGACATCATTTCAACATGCAGCAGCTAGGAACCACACGTGCATAGCAATGACGTTCATGTGTTAACAACAATTCAACATGCAGCGACTAGGAACCACACATGCATAGCAATGACGTTCGTGTATTGACAACATTTCAACATTCAGCGACTAGGAACCACACGTGCATAGCAATGACGTTCATGTGTTAACAACAATTCAACATTCAGCGACTAGGAACCACACGTGCATAGCAATGACGTTCATGTGTTCTCAACTTTTCAACATGCATCAGCTAGGAACCACACATGCATAACAATGACGTTCATGTGTTGTCAACATTTCAACATGCAGCGACTAGGAACCACACATGCATAGCAATGATGTTCATGTGTTAACAACATTTCAACATTCAGCGACTAGGAACCACACGTGCATAGCAATGATGTTCATGTGTTAACATCATTTCAACATTCAGCGACTAGGAACCACACGTGCATAGCAATGACGTTCATGTGTTGACAACTTTTCAACATTCAGCGACTAGAAACCACACGTGCATAGCAATGACGTTCATGCGTTGACATCATTTCAACATGCAGCAGCTAGGAACCACACGTGCATAGCAATGACGTTCGTGTATTGACAACATTTCAACATTCAGCGACTAGGAACCACACGTGCATAGCAATGACGTTCATGCGTTGACATCATTTCAACATGCAGCAGCTAGGAACCACACGTGCATAGCAATGACGTTCATGTGTCAACAACAATTCAACATGCAGCGACTAGGAACCACACATGCATAGCAATGACGTTCATGTATTGACAACATTTCAACATTCAGCGACTAGGAACCACACGTGCATAGCAATGACGTTCATGTGTTAACAACAATTCAACATTCAGCGACTAGGAACCACACGTGCATAGCAATGACGTTCATGTGTTCTCAACATTTCAACATGCATCAGCTAGGAACCACACATGCATAACAATGACGTTCATGTGTTGTCAACATTTCAACATGCAGCGGCTAGGAACCACACATGCATAACAATGACGGTCATGTGTTGTCAACTTTTCAACATGCAGCAGCTAGGAACCACACGTGCATAGCAATGACGTTCATGTGTTGTCAACATTTCAACATGCAGCTGCTAGGAACCACACGTGCATAGCAATGATGTTCATGTGTTAACAACATTTCAACAATCAGCGACTAGGAACCACACGTGCATAGCAATGATGTTCATGTGTTAACATCATTTCAACATTCAGCGACTAGGAACCACACGTGCATAGCAATGACGTTCATGTGTTGACAACTTTTCAACATTCAGCGACTAGGAACCACACGTGCATAGCAATGACGTTCATGCGTTGACATCATTTCAACATGCAGCAGCTAGGAACCACACGTGCATAGCAATGACGTTCATGTGTTAACAACAATTCAACATGCAGCGACTAGGAACCACACATGCATAGCAATGACGTTCGTGTATTGACAACATTTCAACATTCAGCGACTAGGAACCACACGTGCATAGCAATGACGTTCATGTGTTAACAACAATTCAACATTCAGCGACTAGGAACCACACGTGCATAGCAATGACGTTCATGTGTTCTCAACATTTCAACATGCAGCGGCTAGGAACCACACATGCATAACAATGACGTTCATGTGTTGTCAACATTTCGACATGCAGCAGCTAGGAACCACACGTGCATAGCAATGACGTTCATGTGTTGTCAACATTTCAACATGCAGCTGCTAGGAACCACACGTGCATAGCAATGACGTTCATGTGTTGTCAACATTTCAACATGCAGCTGCTAGGAACCACACGTGCATAGCAATGACGTTCGTGTGTTGTCAACATTTCAACATGCAGCTGCTAGGAACCACACGTGCATAGCAATGACGTTCGTGTGTTGTCAACATTTCAACATGCAGCTGCTAGGAACCACACGTGCATAGCAATGACGTTCATGTGTTAACAACAATTCAACATTCAGCGACTAGGAACCACACGTGCATAGCAATGACGTTCATGTGTTCTCAACATTTCAACATGCATCAGCTAGGAACCACACATGCATAACAATGACGTTCATGTGTTGTCAACATTTCAACATGCAGCGGCTAGGAACCACACATGCATAACAATGACGTTCATGTGTTGACAACTTTTCAACATGCAGCAGCTAGGAACCACACGTGCATAGCAATGACGTTCATGTGTTGTCAACATTTCAACATGCAGCTGCTAGGAACCACACGTGCATAGCAATGATGTTCATGTGTTAACAACATTTCAACATTCAGCGACTAGGAACCACACGTGCATAGCAATGATGTTCATGTGTTAACATCATTTCAACATTCAGCGACTAGGAACCACACGTGCATAGCAATGACGTTCATGTGTTGACAACTTTTCAACATTCAGCGATTAGGAACCACACGTGCATAGCAATGACGTTCATGCGTTGACATCATTTCAACATGCAGCAGCTAGGAACCACACGTGCATAGCAATGACGTTCGTGTGTTAACAACAATTCAACATGCAGCGACTAGGAACAACACATGCATAGCAATGACGTTCGTGTATTGACAACATTTCAACATTCAGCGACTAGGAACCACACGTGCATAGCAATGACGTTCATGCGTTGACATCATTTCAACATGCAGCAGCTAGGAACCACACGTGCATAGCAATGACGTTCATGTGTTAACAACAATTCAACATGCAGCGACTAGGAACCACACATGCATAGCAATGACGTTCGTGTATTGACAACATTTCAACATTCAGCGACTAGGAACCACACGTGCATAGCAATGACGTTCATGTGTTAACAACAATTCAACATTCAGCGACTAGGAACCACACGTGCATAGCAATGACGTTCATGTGTTCTCAACATTTCAACATGCATCAGCTAGGAACCACACATGCATAACAATGACGTTCATGTGTTGTCAACATTTCAACATGCAGCGGCTAGGAACCACACATGCATAACAATGACGTTCATGTGTTGTCAACTTTTCAACATGCAGCAGCTAGGAACCACACGTGCATAGCAATGACGTTCATGTGTTGTCAACATTTCAACATGCAGCTGCTAGGAACCACACGTGCATAGCAATGACGTTCGTGTGTTGTCAACATTTCAACATGCAGCTGCTAGGAACCACACGTGCATAGCAATGACGTTCATGTGTTGTCAACATTTCAACATGCAGCTGCTAGGAACCACACGTGCATAGCAATGACGTTCGTGTATTGACAACATTTCAACATGCAGCTGCTAGGAACCACATGTGCATAGCAATGACGTTCGTGTGTTGTCAACATTTCAACATGCAGCTGCTAGGAACCACACGTGCATAGCAATGATGTTCATGTGTTGTCAACATTTCAACATGCAGCTGCTAGGAACCACACGTGCATAGCAATGATGTTCGTGTATTGACAACATTTCAACATGCAGCTGCTAGGAACCACACGTGCATAGCAATGACGTTCGTGTATTGACAACATTTCAACATGCAGCA
>CM026389.1:32442286-32522582 GCA_014843695.1 Archivesica marissinica
TTCTGTCCTAAGCTTATAATTGAACCTTGCAAAGTTAATTTGGGTTTCAGTTAATTGCCTCTTATATTTACCGTAGTTATCTCATTCCTTCTCGTACCCACCCTTTTGGCAAGTCAAGATGGCGATCATATGTCGACTTTCGAGGAATGTCCTTAAGTACGAAACGGTTACTCCCAACCCCCTAACACCATGACTTATCAAGCCACTGTGAGTTTACCAAATTCGCAGGTTAACGCTTAGTCTGGATTCCAGTCTATCGACTTTTCAATTCGTTACTTCTGGCATTGTTGATTCAGAAACTCGATACGGCTCATTAACTGTTTGGGTGTTAAATAAATATATATAGACGATGGACACGGCAAGATATAGCAACGCCTGTTCCCAGGCTACTTAGCACTCTGCTACTCGAAGTACCATTCCATCTACAATTGTTCAGTGTCTAAACACTGCGGTTGAAAGGTTGATCTGAAAAAAGTGAAAATTTTAAATATCCCAAGACCTATGCCAGAACGTATTGCATTCCCCATGTTCATGCCTTAATTTTACAAACCTGTGCAAATCGATGCTCTTCTTCCTCGTCATTTCTATTGTTAACGAATATGGAGTAATCAGAGAGGGGCCTAGAATATACAATATGGAGTTATCAGACAGCGACGTGAAATATACAATGTGGTGTAGTCAGACAGCGACGTGAAATATACAATATGGAGTTATCAGACAGCGACGTGAAATATACAATATGGTGTAGTCAGACAGCGACGTGAAATATACAAAATGGAGTAGTCAGACAGCGACGTGAAATATACAATATGGTGTAGTCAGACAGCGACGTGAAATATACAATATGAAGTAGTCAGACAGCGACGTGAAATATACAAGATGAAATAGTCAGACAGCGACGTGAAATATACAATATGGTGTAGCAACACACAAAAACAAAAACAACACACAAAAACAAAAACAACACACAAAAACAAAACAACACACAAAAACAAAAAACCAGACAGCGACGTGAAATATACAATATGGTGTAGTCAGACAGCGACGTGAAATATACAATATGGTGTAGCCAGACAGCGACGTGAAATATACAATATGGTGTAGTCAGACAGCGACGTCAAATATACAATATGAAATAATCAGACAGCGACGTGAAATATACAATATTAAGTAGTCAGACAGCGACGTGAAATAAAAAACAGACAGCGACGTGAAATATACAATATGGTGTAGTCAGACAGCGACGTGAAATATACAATATGAGTAGTCAGACAGCGACGTGAAATATACAATATGGTGAAGTCAGACAGCGACGTGAAATATACAAATGAATAGTCAGACAGCGACGTGAAATATACAATATGAGTAGTCAGACAGCGACGTGAAATATACAATATGGTGTAGTCAGACAGCGACGTGAAATATACAATATGGAGTAGTCAGACAGCGACGTGAAATATACAATATGGTGTAGTCAGACAGCGACGTGAAATATACAATATGGAGTAGTCAGACAGCGACGTGAAATATACAATATGGAGTAGTCAGACAGCGACGTGAAATATACAAGATGAAATAGTCAGACAGCGACGTGAAATATACAATATGGTGTAGTCAGACAGCGACGTGAAATATACAATATGGTGTAGTCAGAGAGCGACGTGAAATATACAATATGGAGTAGTCAGACAGCGACGTGAAATATACAATATGAGTAGTCAGACAGCGACGTGAAATATACAATATGGAGTAGTCAGACAGCGACATGAAAATACAATATGGAGTAGTCAGACAGCGACGTGAAATATACAATATGGTGTAGTCAGACAGCGACGTGAAATATACAATATGGAGTAGTCAGACAGCGACGTGAAATATACAATATGGTGTAGTCAGACAGCGACGTGAAATATACAATATGGTGTAGTCAGACAGCGACGTGAAATATACAATATGGAGTAGTCAGACAGCGACGTGAAATATACAATATGGTGTAGCCAGACAGCGACGTGAAATATACAAGATGAAATAGTCAGACAGCGACGTGAAATATACAAGATGAAATAGTCAGACAGCGACGTGAAATATACAATATTGAGTAGTCAGACAGCGACGTGAAATATACAATATGGTGTAGTCAGAGAGCGACGTGAAATATACAATATGGAGTAGTCAGACAGCGACGTGAAATATACAATATGGTGTAGTCAGACAGCGACGTGAAATATACAATATGGAGTAGTCAGACAGCGACGTGAAATATACAATATGGTGTAGTCAGACAGCGACGTGAAATATACAAGATGAAATAGTCAGACAGCGACGTGAAATATACAATATTGAGTAGTCAGACAGCGACGTGAAATATACAATATGGTGTAGTCAGAGAGCGACGTGAAATATACAATATGGAGTAGTCAGACAGCGACGTGAAATATACAATATGGTGTAGTCAGACAGCGACGTGAAATATACAATATGGAGTAGTCAGACAGCGACGTGAAATATACAATATGGTGTAGTCAGACAGCGACGTGAAATATACAATATGGAGTTATCAGACAGCGACGTGAAATATACAAGATGAAGTAGTCAGACAGCGACGTGAAATATACAAGATGAAATGGTCAGACAGCGACGTGAAATATACAATATGGAGTAGTCAGACAGCGACGTGAAATATACAAGTTGGAGTATAGTCAGAGAGCGACGTGAAATATACAAGATGGAGTAGTCAGACAGCGACGTGAAATATACAATATGGAGTAGTCAGACAGCGACGTGAAATATACAATATGGAGTAGTCAGACAGCGACGTGAAATATACAAGATGGAGTAGTCAGACAGCGACGTAAAATATACAATATGGTGTAGTCAGACAGCGACGTGAAATATACAAGATAGAGTAGTCAGACAGCGACGTGAAATATACAATATGGAGTAGTCAGACAGCGACGTGAAATATACAAAATGGAGTAGTCAGACAGCGACGTGAAATATACAATATGGTGTAGTCAGACAGCGACGTGAAATATACAATATGGTGTAGTCAGACAGCGACGTGAAATATACAATATGGTGTAGTCAGACAGCGACGTGAATTATACAAGATGAAATAGTCAGACAGCGACGTGAAATATACAATATTGAGTAGTCAGACAGCGACGTGAAATATACAATATGGTGTAGTCAGACAGCGACGTGAAATATACAATATGGTGTAGTCAGACAGCGACGTGAAATATACAAGATGAAATAGTCAGACAGCGACGTGAAATATACAATATTGAGTAGTCAGACAGCGACGTGAAATATACAATATGGTGTAGTCAGACAGCGACGTGAAATATACAATATGGTGTAGTCAGACAGCGACGTGAAATATACAATATGGAGTAGTCAGACAGCGACGTGAAATATACAAGATGAAATAGTCAGACAGCGACGTGAAATATACAATATGGAGTAGTCAGACAGCGACGTGAAATATACAAAATGGAGTAGTCAGACAGCGACGTGAAATATACAATATGGTGTAGTCAGACAGCGACGTGAAATATACAATATGGTGTAGTCAGACAGCGACGTGAAATATACAATATGGTGTAGTCAGACAGCGACGTGAAATATACAAGATGAAATAGTCAGACAGCGACGTGAAATATACAATATTGAGTAGTCAGACAGCGACGTGAAATATACAATATGGTGTAGTCAGACAGCGACGTGAAATATACAATATTGAGTAGTCAGACAGCGACGTGAAATATACAATATTGAGTAGTCAGACAGCGACGTGAAATATACAATATGGTGTAGTCAGACAGCCACGTGAAATATACAATATGGTGTAGTCAGAGAGCGACGTGAAATATACAATATGGTGTAGTCAGAGAAGACTGAACACACTCGATATTTGATTCGTTTAGTAAAAATCTTGGGTCCTAGATATATATATATATATATATAGATGTATAATGTCAATCAAATAGATCATGCTTTAGTCCAAATCAGACATTACTCTGTAGCAAAGAATTGTCTGTCGAACATTTTACAAACTGTAAGCATTCCAAAAAGCGAAACGACATTTATGCTAATGAACCATTCAGCGAGTTTGTGTGTAGCTCTATATTAGTTTTAATTAGTTTTGAATACTAGTAATATGATCGAACAGATTAATACTATACGGTGTCTTCCATTACAATGACAGTTTAGTGGTTGCTTTTCGGGCGCCTTTACTACCAGTACGTTGATTATCTCAATGTCGTTCGAACACTGAATCAACAGTCACCATCAGTACTCCCAGTACGTTGATTATCTCAATGTCGTTCGGACACTGAATCAACATTCACCATCAGTACTCCCAGTACGTTGATTATCTCAATGTCGTTCGAACACTGAATCAACATTCACCATCAGTACACCCAGTACGTTGATTATCTCAATGTCGTTCGGACACTGAATCAACATTCACCATCAGTACACCCAGTACGTTGATTATCTCAATGTCGTTCGGACACTGAATCAACATTCACCATCAGTACTCCCAGTACGTTGATTATCTCAATGTCGTTCGAACACTGAATCAACATTCACCATCAGTACTCCCAGTACTTTGATTATCTCAATCTGGTTCGGACACTGAATCAACATTCACCATCAGTACACCCAGTACGTTGATTATCTCAATGTCGTTCGAACACTGAATCAACATTCACCATCAGTACACCCAGTACGTTGATTATCTCAATGTCGTTCGGACACTGAATCAACATTCACCATCAGTACACCCAGTACGTTGATTATCTCAATGTCGTTCGAACACTGAATCAACATTCACCATCAGTACACCCAGTACGTTGATTATCTCAATGTCGTTCGAACACTGAATCAACATTCACCATCAGTACACCCAGTACGTTGATTATCTCAATGTCGTTCGAACACTGAATCAACATTCACCATCAGTACACCCAGTACGTTGATTATCTCAATGTCGTTCGGACACTGAATCAACATTCACCATCAGTACACCCAGTACGTTGATTATCTCAATGTCGTTCGGACACTGAATCAACATTCACCATCAGTACACCCAGTACGTTGATTATCTCAATCTGGTTCGGACACTGAATCAACATTCACCATCAGTACACCCAGTACGTTGATTATCTCAATGTCGTTCGAACACTGAATCAACATTCACCATCAGTACTCCCAGTACTTTGATTATCTCAATCTGGTTCGGACACTGAATCAACAGCCACCATCACTACTTCCAGAACGTTGATCTCCGTATATGCCATCACTGTATACATGTGTTCAAGGTTTCACCCTAATATCACCACAGAACGGGATCATATATATATATATGGATATCCATAAGTCAATGTTTAAATAAATAATGCTAAAAGAGTGTTTATAATATACAGAGTGAGAATCTAGTGACTCCTGATACAACTGTACGCGGACAACTTCATCTATCAATATATAGCTTTACTGCCTGTACTATAAATGTACACGGAGTACTTCATTTATGATACAAGTTCACAATTATACATAGTTTTACTATGTGTGCATACAGATACAACTGTACACGGAGTACTTCATTTATGATACAAGTTCACAATTATACATAGTTTTACTATGTGTGCATACATATACAACTGTACACGGAGTACTTCATTTGTAATACAAGATCAAACGTATACATAGCTTTACTGAGTGTATACATACCTGTACAACTGTGCACGGAGTACTTCAGCTATGATGCATGTTCGCAATGCTATATATTTACCCGACGCTTGCAAACTACAACTCACCCTTTATCCATGCATTTCGTCAATGTTAGAATCCATTTGCTATTTATTACTACGGCGCTACAAACATGTACTCCCAGCTTCTCTATCCGCCCTCTGTATATGATATCGTCCTTTGCTGACGTAACAATATGGAGAGCTGCAATGACTGGAAATACCAGCATGATTTTAGCGTACAACAGAACAGAACCACAGGCACTAGGCGTAGACCTAGTACACAATAAAAGAGAACATACCGCCCCCGCCCCACCTCGGACCAGTGATCTTCACCATATGTCTACAGAAATGGAAAATTTGCACACACAAAAAGGTCTTATACCAACATGAATGTGCGCACTATACAAATAATGCACATATTTATGATACTACCCCCGTGTACTCTAGTAATCATACTATGATATGTGTATTAGTAGGTTCATGCCGAGTGCCTGTTAACAGAACACAGACGCTTGGTGAATGGTCCATTTTGTAAAACGTTCCCATTCAATACAGCACGTTAAACACTCCCCTATTAACCCCCCCCCCCCCTACTAGCCACGCCATAGTTAGTTTAGTTTATGCAAATTTATTTGAGCCCGATGCGAAACTAGTTCTTACAACTTATATTATTCACTCTCCAGACCTCATTCCTGATGAGAAGAGGCAATGTGGAATGTAAATGCCTTGCCTAAGGGAACAATCGTAACGGCTCCAGCGGGGCTCGAATTCCGGGCCTTTCGCACCTGCAGTCATAATTGACAGTCTTTTATTATGGGGATGGATGGTTTGGTTACGTTTATAAGCTTGCCGAAGTATAAAGTGCTGTATTGTGATTAACCCTTTCCTTCATAGAGATTTAGGTTAATATACTACTAACTATATCTCCATACAAACAACAGCCATTTAGCGATCATGCAGTGGATAAGTAGTGGCCATATCTATCCCACCTCCATAGATATTACTTGGACTACATGAGATTCTGGCCTTTATTATGAACATTGATTTGGCTACTACATTGTCAATATTGGTAATGGCGTCAAGAGGTGCTTCTATGAGGGAAAGGGTTAAAACGTGAATTGGGTTACCAACAGTAAATAACTTGAATTTGATTTGAGTTTGTGTATGTCGAACATGTTACAAATGTTAAGCATTCCAAAAAGCTAAATGTCCCAGATGCCAATGGACAATTCGCTAAGTGTATGTGGAACAGAACAGCGTAGACCATACATTTAAAAAAGATGATCCTCAGTCACAATTCAAAACTAGATACTACTACTACGATACTAGTAATAATATAATTAAAATATACCCCGTATAGTATAGCTACTGTAGATTGACCTATCTGTGTTAACAATAGTTATGTGCATACACTTGTAAATAGTTCACATTATTGATATTAGTATTATATATTTATGCACATGTTTCTGATTTAATCAATTCCATTTACATTCGTCAATAAACAAATAGATAATGTTCACCGAAACTCTATGTTTCTTCGTATGGCTGAACTATCTTTGTTAAATGTATTTGTTTAAATACACGTCTAATCTTTATAAATTACGATTCTCAGAATGTCCAAAGTCTCATAGAGACAGTTAATGTGTTCTATATAATCAAATTGAGATACACGCTAAACTCTTCTGGTGGTAGCCTAATTGTGTGCTGTCTAATCAAATTGAGATACACGCTACTCAGTCCCCTAGTGATAGCCTAATTGTGGTCTATATAATCAAATTGAGATACACCCTACTCACTCACAGGCGGTAGCCAAATTGTGTTCTATATAATCAAATTGAGATACACCCTACTCACACACAGGCGGTAGCCAAATTGTGTTCTATATAATCATATTAAGATACACACTACTCACTCTATGGTGGTAGCCTAATTATGTTCTGATTTAGTAAATAATTTCCGATTCTTCTATGCATGATCGAACCGGGGACTCATACATAGTGGCTCCTAAACATATGTGATGTTATCTAATATTACTAAGATGCTACCCACATCAAACCAGTTCGGTTTTTATATTACATAACTGGCCATCTGCAAACTCTGTCCCGATAACTTTACATTTAGTCATTTACGCGCGAAAAGAGAACTAATAATTAAGGCGCGAAAATGATAGCAGACAATTATGCATAATACAATGATATATATAATTATATATTACATGGTAAACAAGTGTCCATATTTAGAAATAGACTAATGTATTTATATAATACATTACTATTTATATATGACAATAATAAACATTTCGTGCAAATATGTGTGGGAGTTTTGCACAATGTACAAAGTATTTTAATTCTAGCTGGAACTGCAACGAAAAGAACAAATCACTTACCGATGAAATAGAAAGGAACAGTCCAAATCATCTTGCGTATAAAAAGAAACTACGTTCAAGTATTGGAATTTATTATGAAGTTATCATATGCCGATGGGGATTTGTTTGATTTAATGTTCGTTATTTAATTATAAATCAACACGGTATTATTATTAGTTTTTTTATATCTGTTAATTGCGTCCGCAGACGGGGTTTCAACACATTGTTGCATGTTGCATATACACCTTGTTGCGTGTTGCATATACATATGGTTGCATGTTGCATATACACATTGTTGCATGTTGCATATACACATTGTTGCATGTTGCATATACACATTGTTGCGTGTTGCATATACACATTGTTGCATATACACATTGTTGCATGTTGCATATACACATTGTTGCGTGTTGCATATACACATTGTTGCATGTTGCATATACACATTGTTGCATGTTGCATATACACATTGTTGCGTGTTGCATATACACATTGTTGCATATACACATTGTTGCGTGTTGCATATACACATTGTTGCATGTTGCATATACACATTGTTGCGTGTTGCATATACACATTGTTGCGTGTTGCATATACACATTGTTGCATGTTGCATATACACATTGTTGCGTGTTGCATATACACATTGTTGCGTGTTGCATATACACATTGTTGCATATACACATTGTTGCATGTTGCATATACACATTGTTGTATGTTGCATATACACATTGTTGCATGTTTCATATACACATTGTTGCATGTTGCCTATACACATTGTTGCATATACACATTGTTGCATGTTGCATATACACATTGTTGCATGTTTCATATACACATTGTTGCATGTTTCATATACACATTGTTGCATATTCACATTGTTGCATGTTGCATATACATATTGTTGCATGTTGCATATACACATTGTTGCATGTTGCATATACACATTGTTGCATATACACATTGTTGCATGTTGCATATACATATTGTTGCATGTTTCATATACATATTGTTGCATATACACATTGTTGCATGTTGCACATACGTATTGTTGCATATACACATTGTTGCATGTTTCATATACACATTGTTGCATATACACATTGTTGCATGTTGCATATACACATTGTTGCATGTTGCATATACACATGGTTGCATGTTGCATATACATATTGTTGCATGTTGCATATACATAGTGTTGCATGTTGCATATACACATTGTTGCATGTTGCATATACATATTGTTGCATGTTGCATATACACATTGTTGCATGTTGCATATACATATTGTTGCATGTTTCATATACATATTGTTGCATGTTTCATATACACAGTGTTGCATGTTTCATATACACACTGTTGCATGTTGCATATACACATTGTTGCATATACACATTGTTGCATGTTGCATATACACATTGTTGCATGTTGCATATACACATTGTTGCATGTTGCATATACACATTGTTGCATATACACATGTTCATGTTGCATATACACATTGTTGCATATACACATTGTTGCATGTTGCATATACACATTGTTGCATGTTGCATATACACATTGTTGCATGTTGCATATACACATTGTTGCATATACACATTGTTGCGTGTTGCATATACACATTGTTGCATGTTGCATATACACATTGTTGCATGTTGCATATACACATTGTTGCGTGTTGCATATACACATTGTTGCATATACACATTGTTGCGTGTTGCATATACACATTGTTGCATGTTGCATATACACATTGTTGCGTGTTGCATATACACATTGTTGCGTGTTGCATATACACATTGTTGCATGTTGCATATACACATTGTTGCGTGTTGCATATACACATTGTTGCATGTTGCATATACACATTGTTGCATATACACATTGTTGCATGTTGCATATACACATTGTTGTATGTTGCATATACACATTGTTGCATGTTTCATATACACATTGTTGCATGTTGCCTATACACATTGTTGCATATACACATTGTTGCATGTTGCATATACACATTGTTGCATGTTTCATATACACATTGTTGCATGTTTCATATACACATTGTTGCATATTCACATTGTTGCATGTTGCATATACATATTGTTGCATGTTGCATATACACATTGTTGCATGTTGCATATACACATTGTTGCATATACACATTGTTGCATGTTGCATATACATATTGTTGCATGTTTCATATACATATTGTTGCATATACACATTGTTGCATGTTGCATATACGTATTGTTGCATATACACATTGTTGCATGTTTCATATACACATTGTTGCATATACACATTGTTGCATGTTGCATATACACATTGTTGCATGTTGCATATACACATGGTTGCATGTTGCATATACATATTGTTGCATGTTGCATATACATAGTGTTGCATGTTGCATATACACATTGTTGCATGTTGCATATACATATTGTTGCATGTTGCATATACACATTGTTGCATGTTGCATATACATATTGTTGCATGTTTCATATACATATTGTTGCATGTTTCATATACACAGTGTTGCATGTTTCATATACACACTGTTGCATGTTGCATATACACATTGTTGCATATACACATTGTTGCATGTTGCACATACATACTGTTGCTTTTTGCATATACATATTGTTGCATGTTGATTATACACATTGTTGCATGTTGCATATACACATTGTTGCATGTTGCATATACACATTGTTGCATGTTACATATGCACATTGTTCCGTGTTGCATATACACATTGTTGCATATACACATTGTTGCATGTTGCATATACACATTGTTGCGTGTTGCATATACACATTGTTGCATGTTGCATATACACATTGTTGCATGTTTCATATACACATTGTTGCATATTCACATTGTTGCATGTTGCATATACATATTGTTGCATATACACATTGTTGCGTGTTGCATATACACATTGTTGCATGTTGCATATACACATTGTTGCATGTTGCATATACACATTGTTGCATGTTGCATATACACATTGTTGCATATACACATTGTTGCATATTCACATTGTTGCATGTTGCATATACATATTGTTGCATGTTGCATATACACATTGTTGCATGTTGCATATACACATTGTTGCATATTCACATTGTTGCATGTTGCATATACATACTGTTGCATGTTGCATATACACATTGTTGCATGTTGCATATACACATTGTTGCATGTTTCAAATACACATTGTTGCATATATACATTGTTGCATATACACATTGTTGCATGTTGCATATACACATTGTTGCATGTTTCATATACACATTGTTGCATATTCACATTGTTGCATGTTGCATATACACATTGTTGCATGTTTCATATACACATTGTTGCATGTTGCATATACACATTGTTGCATATACACATTGTTGCATGTTTCATATACACATTGTTGCATATTCACATTGTTGCATGTTGCATATACATATTGTTGCATGTTGCATATACACATTGTTGCGTGTTGCATTAACATATTGTTGCGTGTTGCATATACACATTGCTGCGTGTTGCATATACACATTGTTGCATGTTTCATATACACATTGTTGCATGTTTCATATACACATTGTTGCATATTCACATTGTTGCATGTTGCATATACACATTGTTGCATGTTGCATATACACATTGTTGCATATACACATTGTTGCATGTTGCATATACACATTGTTGCGTGTTGCATATACACATTGTTGCATGTTGCATATACACATTGTTGCATGTTGCATATACACATTGTTGCGTGTTGCATATACACATTGTTGCATATACACATTGTTGCATGTTGCATATACACATTGTTGTATGTTGCATATACACATTGTTGCATGTTTCATATACACATTGTTGCATGTTGCATATACACATTGTTGCATATACACATTGTTGCATGTTGCATATACACATTGTTGCATGTTTCATATACACATTGTTGCATGTTTCATATACACATTGTTGCATATTCACATTGTTGCATGTTGCATATACATATTGTTGCATGTTGCATATACACATTGTTGCATGTTGCATATACACATTGTTGCATATACACATTGTTGCATGTTGCATATACATATTGTTGCATGTTTCATATACATATTGTTGCATATACACATTGTTGCATGTTGCATATACGTATTGTTGCATATACACATTGTTGCATGTTTCATATACACATTGTTGCATATACACATTGTTGCATGTTGCATATACACATTGTTGCATGTTGCATATACACATGGTTGCATGTTGCATATACATATTGTTGCATGTTGCATATACATAGTGTTGCATGTTGCATATACACATTGTTGCATGTTGCATATACATATTGTTGCATGTTTCATATACATATTGTTGCATGTTTCATATACACAGTGTTGCATGTTTCATATACACACTGTTGCATGTTGCATATACACATTGTTGCATATACACATTGTTGCATGTTGCACATACATATTGTTGCTTTTTGCATATACATATTGTTGCATGTTGATTATACACATTGTTGCATGTTACATATGCACATTGTTCCGTGTTGCATATACACATTGTTGCATGTTGCATATACACATTGTTGCATGTTGCATATACACATTGTTGCATGTTACATATGCACATTGTTCCGTGTTGCATATACACATTGTTGCATATACACATTGTTGCATGTTGCATATACACATTGTTGCGTGTTGCATATACACATTGTTGCATGTTGCATATACACATTGTTGCATGTTTCATATACACATTGTTGCATATTCACATTGTTGCATGTTGCATATACATATTGTTGCATATTCACATTGTTGCATGTTGCATATACACATTGTTGCATGTTGCATATACACATTGTTGCATGTTGCATATACACATTGTTGTATATACACATTGTTGCATATTCACATTGTTGCATGTTGCATATACATATTGTTGCATGTTGCATATACACATTGTTGCATGTTGCATATACACATTGTTGCATATTCACATTGTTGCATGTTGCATATACATACTGTTGCATGTTGCATATACACATTGTTGCATGTTGCATATACACATTGTTGCATGTTTCAAATACACATTGTTGCATATATACATTGTTGCATGTTGCATATACACAGTGTTGCATGTTGCATATACACATTGTTGCATTTTGCATATACACATTGTTGCATGTTTCATATACACATTGTTGCATATTCACATTGTTGCATGTTGCATATACACATTGTTGCATGTTTCATATACACATTGTTGCATGTTGCATATACACATTGTAGCATATACACATTGTTGCATGTTTCATATACACATTGTTGCATATTCACATTGTTGCATGTTGCATATACATATTGTTGCATGTTGCATATACACATTGTTGCATGTTGCATATACACATTGTTTCGTGTTGCATTAACATATTGTTGCGTGTTGCATATACACATTGCTGCGTGTTGCATATACACATTGTTGCATGTTTCATATACACATTGTTGCATGTTTCATATACACATTGTTGCATATTCACATTGTTGCATGTTGCATATACACATTGTTGCATGTTGCATATACACATTGTTGCATATACACATTGTTGCATGTTGCATATACACATTGTTGCGTGTTGCATATACACATTGTTGCATGTTGCATATACACATTGTTGCAGATTTCATATACACATTGTTGCATATTCACATTGTTGCATGTTGCATATACACATTGTTGCATGTTTCATATACACATTGTTGCATGTTACATATGCACATTGTTCCGTGTTGCATATACACATTGTTGCATATATACATTGTTGCATGTTACATATACACATTGTTGCATGTTGCATATACACATTGTTGCATGTTACATATACACATTGTTGCATGTTGCATATACACAGTGTAGCATGTTGCATATACACATTGTTGTATGTTGCATATACACATTGTTGCATATACACATTGTTGCATGTTGCACATACACATTGTTGCATGTTTCATATACACATTGTTGCATGTTGCATATACACATTGTTGCATATACACATTGTTGCATGTTGCATATACACATTGTTGCATGTTGCATATACACATTGTTGCATGTTGCATATACACATTGTTTCATATACACAGTGTTGCATGTTGCATATACACATTGTTGCATGTTGCATATACACATTGTTGCATGTTGCATATACACATTGTTTCATATACACATTGTTGCATTCACATTGTTGCATGTTGCATATACACATTGTTGCATGTTGCATATACACATTGTTGCATGTTGCATATACACATTGTTGCATGTTGCATATACACATTGTTGCATGTTGCATATACACATTGTTTCATATACACAGTGTTGCATGTTGCATATACACATTGTTGCATGTTGCATATACACATTGTTGCATGTTGCATATACACATTGTTGCATGTTGCATATACACATTGTTGCATATTGCATATACACATTGTTTCATATACACAGTGTTGCATGTTGCATATACACATTGTTGCATGTTGCATATACACATTGTTGCATGTTGCATATACACAGTGTTGCATGTTGCATATACACATTGTTGCATGTTGCATATACACATTGTTGCATGTTACATATGCACATTGTTGCGTGTTGCATATACACAGTGTTTCATATACACATTGTTGCATGTTTCATATACACATTGTTGCATGTTGCATATACACAGTTATCTTCATGTTCATGCATACGTATAGTGGCGCTTGACGTTTCTATTTTCTTCTTTTTTTTCTTGTCGTTTGCGAATCACATGGACAAGCCGGCAGCAAACACGAAATGGGCCGTCCTCCTCAGATCCTCCCGGCAGCCATGTAACTTCGTCTGGGGAGAAGTATCTGTTGGCCAGGTTGTTTTCCTCAGCCCATGAAGATAGGGACACTCCTGGAGGATGTGTTCTGCAGTTTCTATTTTAAGGGGTCATATTCATAAGACATAGCATATTGGTTTGTTCTTTCGCTCATTCTATGTACATTAATACAACGGGCGTACCGGTTTTCGGCCTCCAAAGGTTTGAATGCGAATAACAATTAGTCAGTCTCTATTATAGCATATGAACTAATATTACTATGTAAAGTGACCATTCTTACATTTAAAGCAGCATTACATCGTATGAAATAAAAGATATTTGAAAAATTCAAATTTTACGTATGGGTAGCAATTCTGCTACACATTCTAACATTATACTTTGTATGCTTATGTTCATTTGGTAAACAGTGATTTTTTGCGATAAAACAAACTCGAAACCGAACGTAGGACTTTCCGAGTCGATCGGTCACGCAATTGTTTACAACCGGAACGCATCATCCGCACTTGTTTACATTCGGAATGCATCGTCCCCATTTGTCCCACGTTGTCTTTTTAATTAAATTACTTGATAATTATGTTGATTCATACCTCTGTTAGCTAAGTCTTTTAGGGACATTTCTACATCCCCGCGAGGGGTTCGACATTAGATTAAGATAGATAGATAGTATTTCATGTTCAAAATATATACGTTGTTTTCTACATCCTCTGTTGTTTCACGCATACGCGCTATTCGTGTTTACATTTCGTGTGTTGATAAACAAATTCGCGTATACGACGGTTTAAATTAATTGGAATTTTATCGTTTCTGAGCGACTATTTCGATTTTTGTAAACACACATACATTAATTAGTATTTATATTTTACCCAAAACATCCTTTATTACGATGTAATGCTGCTTTAATACGCTTGACGAAACTAAAATAAAACCACATTTCAAAAAATACCTAAGTTTCATGAACCAGAAATGTGTTTCATTTATTTTTTACATGATTGACACGTGACCTTGTAACGCCAAGCATTAGAGTTCTCCAGTTACAATGTCTTTGCATATACCTCTGTGTCTTAGGGTAGACGTGAATTAGATGAAAACATCAACATTTACTTATGTTTTCTTTCACCATTTTCAGCCAAACGTAAATTATGTATACTATAACTTTTCTGTTATAATAACAACAAAACACAAGGTGTAGTTGTGCTGGCACTGGCTTCACCTTTTGGACTAACTACATATACCGGTGAGTAATGTTGTGGGCCAAGTAATATTAACAAGCTATTAATTTAGCAAGACTAAGCGTGCAGTGCATTAAGACATTGCTAAATAAACTGATGTCTTTGAAATGTTGTTTCAGATTGCATATTGACCATACTCTGCCTGGTAATTCAAGTCGACAATCGGTTCCCCTCAATATTTGCGTTATCGATTAAACACACAAGTATTAAACACGATATGTGCCAGTCCCGTACAAGTTTTAAACACGATATGTGCCAGTCCCGTACAAGTATTAAACACGATATGTGCCAGTCCCGTACAAGTATTAAACACGATATGTGCCAGTCCCGTACAAGTATTAAACACGATATGTGCCAGTCCCGTCCAAGTATTAAACACAATATGTGCCAGTCCCGTACAAGTATTAAGCACGATATGTGCCAGTCCCGTGCAAGTATTAAACACGATATGTGCCAGTCCCGTGCAAGTATTAAACACGATATGTGCCAGTCCCGTACAAGTATTAAACACGATATGTGCCAGTCCCGTACAAGTATTAAACACGATATGTGCCAGTCCCGTACAAGTATTAAACACGACATGTGCTAGTGCGGGACTTTGTCCCGTGAACGTGGTGGTTGACCAGTGGGTGTATGTAATGATGG
Source organism: Archivesica marissinica (assembly GCA_014843695.1). Lineage (NCBI taxonomy): Eukaryota > Metazoa > Mollusca > Bivalvia > Venerida > Vesicomyidae > Archivesica > Archivesica marissinica. The sequence goes on from CM026389.1 coordinate 32,459,177, forward strand.
ACCAGTGGTCTTGATATTTGTCCAGTGAACGTGGTGGTTGACCAGTGGGTGGACGTAATGATGAACCAGTGGTTTTGATATTTGTCCAGTGGATGTGGTGGTTGACCAGTGGGTGGGTGTAATGATGAACCAGTAGTCTTGATATTTGTCCAGTGGACGTGGTGGTTGACCAGTGGGTGGGTGTAATGATGAACCAGTAGTTTTGATATTTGTCCAGTGGATGTGGTGGTTGACCAGTGGGTGGGTGTAATGATGAACCAGTAGTCTTGATATTTGTCCAGTGAACGTGGTGGTTGACAAGTGGGTGGACGCAATGATGAACCAGTGGTCTTGATATTTGTCCAGTGGACGTGGATGCTGACCTGGACACAATGGATTCTTGGAAAAGCAGGTATTCTGGTAGGTGTAGAGAATAGGTCGGAATAATGAAAACAATATTTGCTAAGGATTAGTCCTGCAATGTTCTAAGCTGTGGGGCTGCTGCAGTTTTACCTTTGCAATTTTAGTGTTATTTCGGTTCTTAATTGTGTAAATTCGGAATATCAATAACACGACATAAACATAAAGATAGATTTTTTATTGAATCACACTACAGTTAATACAAGCTTAGACCATCTAACACATTGAATAAGATACAAACACAGAAACCCCTCAAAGGATACTACTTCACAATGTTGGCGCTTAGCAATGTCTAGGTTATTACGTGATCTAGGTTATTACGAGATTTAGGTTATTACGAGATCTAGTTTATAAGTTATTACGAGATCTAGGTTATTACGAGATCTAATTTATTACGAGATCTAGTTTATTACGAGATCTAGTTTTTTTACGAGAGCTAGGTTATTACGAGATCTAGTTTATTACGAGATCGAGGTTATTATCTAGATCATTAACGACCGTAATATGCAATATAAATGAACGGTTCAGATTTTCTAAAATACCACATGCTAGTGTCAAACATATATATATACTGGAACGAAGAATAAAAGAGAAAAACCAAATGGATACAAATTCAAAAACTTTGCTAGAGGAAATAACAAAATACAAACACAATTCCAATAAAAAACATTTCTGAAAACGTACAATAAAAAGCATTTATGTCATGTTCGAACTTTTACGTCGAAAATATAGACATATTTGAGAGAAAGAAATATAGATTATAGATAGATAGTTTTATTTTTCAAATTCAGTAAGCCAGTAGGCCCATGTGAAAATACAACAAACATAAACATGGATGTAATACAATGACGCAACAAGAATGAAATACAATACAAATACAATGAAATACACACAAGGATTATAAAACGGTTTATAATCTTAAAGCACTCAGTTTGGAGCGTAGTTTGTAACGTCACACACATGTCACAACTCTTAATTTCCAGCAATCAAGACATTGATTTGTGTATTCGGGTATTCGGCTGTCGATTACTAGTTTTACTAGTCGGTTTTATCTTTATTAATCAATTATGTACAGTAAATAAGGTGCAGATTATTATCTCCGTCAAATGAAACACCTTTCTTTTATGCTTTCCAATGAATGATAGAGAGTTTTCTCAGTGAAAGAAAACCCACCTCCCACTGCTTTCAAACAGTGAAAGGTGGAATTTTCTCTGCCACTGGTTGCGTATCTTATCCCTCCTTAGATGTACTTTTTGCTATTTTCCGACGATCATGAATTTGTTTTGTCTGTAGTTTTTAATTTTGACAGCAAACAGAAATTAACTTGAAAATTATACCGGAACTATTTCTTCTTACGGACGTTCACACTAACATAAGTGGTTGTGGAATGTATGTAGATAATGTATGGCGTTTGTGTTGAGTATAGGGTTAATTTGTAATCGTTATTAAAACAGTAATCTATAACAAGACTATTTCTGATACTTAAATCATTATTATTCTGTCCAACTTCAGTTGCATCCGTGGTCCAGTTGTAGAGCGTCAGATTTGGAATTGATCGATCCCGGTTTCGATACTCAGCCTGGCCACGTATGTAGTGTCATTGAGCAAGGCACCTCACACACATTGCTTAGTACTGGTTGACCACTTAGGTCGGATAAGCCTGCCCAGGAAAACATGTCTACGTCCCCGCATGGGGTTTGCCATTAATGGAACATACATATACAACCTCTTTTACTATCAAGTACCCACATGTGTGCACTTTATTATCCTACCGTTATGCAACATAATGTGAAACGCCTTGCCTACTAAACTTTGCGTTATTAGTCACTGACTGATACACTTTTGTGACGTCATATTTGTGTGATATCGCTGTGACGTCATATCTTCACATATGGTATGAAACACTTCAGGTCATAAATATTCAGTAATGATTCTTCCCTAAAACTTCTTTTCATCAGAAGATTTAGGGACTGTATTGAATCAGTTCTGTGAACTAAATAAAGGGACTGTATTGTATCAGTTCTGTGAACTAAATAAAGGGACTGTATTGTATCAGTTCTGTGAACTAAATAAAGGGACTGTATTGAATCAGTTCTGTGAACTAAATAAAGGGACTGTATTGAATCAGTTCTGTGAACTAAATAAAGGGACTGTATTGAATCAGTTCTGTGAACTAAATAAAGGGACTGTATTGAATCAGTTCTGTGAACTAAATAAAGGGACTGTATTGAATCAGTTCTGTGAACTAAATAAAGGGACTGTATTGAATCAGTTCTGTGAACTAAATAAAGGGACTGTATTGAATCAGTTCTGTGAACTAAATAAAGGGACTGTATTGAATCAGTTCTGTGAACTAAATAAAGGGACTGTATTGAATCAGTTCTGTGAACTAAATAAAGGGACTGTATTGAATCAGTTCTGTGAACTAAATAAAGGGACTGTATTTCTGTGAACTAAATAAAGGGACTGTATTGAATCAGTTCTGTGAACTAAATAAAGGGACTGTATTGAATCAGTTCTGTGAACTAAATAAAGGGACTGTATTGAATCAGTTCTGTGAACTAAATAAAGGGACTGTATTGAATCAGTTCTGTGAACTAAATAAAGGGACTGTATTGAATATCAGTTCTGTGAACTAAATAAAGGGACTGTATTGAATCAGTTTGTGAACTAAATAAAGGGACTGTATTGAATCAGTTATGTGAACTAAATAAAGGGGAACTTCACTGTATTGAATCAATTATGTGAACTAAATAAAGGGACTGTATTGAATCAATTATGTGAACTAAATAAAGGGACTGTATTGAATCAGTTATGTGAACTAAATAAAGGGACTGTATTGAATCAGTTCTGTGAACTAAATAAAGGGACTGTATTGAATCAGTTATGTGAACTAAATAAAGGGACTGTATTGAATCAGTTCTGTGAACTAAATAAAGGGACTGTATTGAATCAATTATGTGAACTAAATAAAGGGACTGTATTGAATCAGTTCTGTGAACTAAATAAAGGGACTGTATTGAATCAGTTCTGTGAACTAAATAAAGGGACTGTATTGAATCAGTTATGTGAACTAAATAAAGGGGTTATGTACTGTTCACTGTATTGAATCAGTTCTGTGAACAAACTCACTGGAGTCCACTTATTTGCTGATTTGCATATCATGAGAGTCTTCAATGCTGTATAGTTGCTTAGAGTTGAAGCACACTATGATTGCTGTCTCACTCGCCTTCATCGGAGTCATGGTGAACTTGCTAGAGAACGCTTGATTGGGCCCAACATTTCTGTAAATATAAAGTATCAATGAAATGACAAATGAGTAATGTTGAAATTGCCCCAAAACGTTATACCCAGTACGCAAGCATATATGGGCCCCGTCTGGCCCGAATCTGGGCATATCTATGTAATTTTTTAAAGTTTTAACAAATTATATTAATCACTCTTGTTGGCGCAGACGAAAGCGTATGTGGTCATTCGTGTGGGAGGAAGAAAACCCACCTGTCCAATCTGGCGACCATCGTACGATTTCACATACTTCCCGATCCGAGGATCGAACCCGGGTCGCATTGGTGAGAAGCGAGCGTGCTAACAACTGCGCTAATCGGACATTGATAAACTTATTCTATAGTACACTTGACTGGCCTGGGCTGGGCTGGGCTGGGCTGGGCTGGGGGACCTTATAAGCAATAACAATACTAACAAGAGATCATAAACTTTTGTTTCAAATAGTTCATCAGTACTATTTCACCCATATTGCCCCCATGCGAGACCCATATATTATGTGTCATATGTCTGAGAATATAATGAGCAAAATGACAACGTCATATATATGAAGCTACTACAATTTGAAAGCTTAAATTAGATTTTTTTATGTTCCATTTATGACAAATCCAATTAATTGTTTATAATAATAATACTAATAATAATAATAATAAAGACTTTATTTTACGAGGGAGCTTACATAACACATGGCACAAATAAGGCCCTCAACATATATACAATGACATAGAAAACATATAAATTAAAGAAACACTACATGTTAAGTATAGTATTCAGCAATACGTGGAAGCTCATCTATTATGATTTAACTGCTAAGCTATCGATTTAAGCATCAGACTAACTCGTGTTTATATATACAGTCTACAACCATTATGTCAAAGTCGATTATGTCGAATTCTCCGATTACCTCGAAGTCGGATCAAAGTCCCGTTTCCGACACTATCATTTTACATATAACTGGCTCCGTTTATATCGAATTTCGTTAAGTCAAACTTCGGTTATGTCAAAGTATTTTGTTTGGTCCGACGGAATTCGACATAACGGATGTAGACTGTATTTATTTACACGCATGTTTTACAATAGCAATGATAACATCATATGTTTTGTGATGATCTGGAACTTGAATTCAACATGGTAAGACTAATATTAATACATTAATTTTATGAAATGTAACGTTTTCACAAACTAGGAATGTCAATAAAACGATAAACAAATTGCATTGTAATTTTTAAAGGAGCGCGTTGTGGTACTAATTACACTGGCAGTAGTTATTGTCTGTCTTAGAATTACCCTCGAAATGAACAACAAAATCAAGAAATATCACAGTAGCCTATGTGACGCTGTGCCACGAGTGACGCTATGCCACGAGTGACGCTATGCCACGAGTGACGCTATGCCACTAGTGACGCTTTGCCACGAGTGCCGCTATGCCACGAGTGACGCTATGCCACGAGTGACGCTATGCCACGAGTGACGCTATGCCACGAGTGATGCTATGCCACGAGTGACTGACGCTATGCCACGAGTGACTGACGCTATGCCACGAGTGACTGACGCTATGCCACGAGTGACTGACGCTATGCCACGAGTGACTGATGCTATGCCACGAGTGACGCTATGCCACGAGTGAGCTATGCCACGAGTGCCGCTATGCCACGAGTGCTGCTATGCCACGAGTGACTGACGCTATGCCACGAGTGACGCTATGCCACGAGTGACTGATGCTATGCCACGAGTGACGCTATGCCACGAGTGACACTATGCCATGAGTGACGCTATGCCACGAGTGCCGCTATGCCACGAGTGACGCTATGCCACGAGTGACGCTATGCCACGAGTGACGCTATGCCATGAGTGCCGCTATGCTACGTGTCAAGTTATGCCACGAGTGACGCTATGCCACGAGTAACGCTATGCCACGAGTGGTAATGATAATACCTATGTTCATGCGTTAAACTAACAAATCCGCTTTTTATTTTAGGCTGAAAACATGTTTTTATGATAACTATGTGGAAATGACGATAATAGTTCGAAAACGTTTGTGTTGACAATAGTTCAACATTCAGCGACTAGGAACCACACGTGCATAGCAATGACGTTCATGTGTTGACAACATTTCAACATTCAGCGACTAGGAACCACACATGCATAGCAATGACGTTCATGCGTTGACATCATTTCAACATTCAGCGACTAGGAACCACACATGCATAGCAATGACGTTCATGTGTTAACAACATTTCAACATTCAGCGACTAGGAACCACACATGCATAGCAATGACGTTCATGTGTTAACAACATTTCAACATGCATCAGCTAGGAACCACACATGCATAGCAATGACGTTCATGTGTTCTCAACATTTCAACATGCATCAGCTAGGAACCACACATGCATAGCAATGATGTTCATGTGTTAACAACATTTCAACATTCAGCGACTAGGAACCACACGTGCATAGCAATGATGTTCATGTGTTGACATCATTTCAACATTCAGCGAATAGGAACCACACGTACATAGCAATGACGTTCATGTGTTGTCAACATTTCAACATGCAGCTGCTAGGAACCACACGTGCATAGCAATGAGAAATATAGTTCAACCAGTGTAATAACGCATGTTATTTCACTGATAAATTTCTATATTTCATTGGAAAGCATACAATAAATAGGGATTACTTACGGCTGTGCATATGCTTTTTGTCGCTGAAGACCCGGACCTTCAACAATCAGTTGGCAGTCTGTCAATGCCATCTGAAGTGGGTTTGTAAATGACACCGTAACTTCGAATTCCTTTCCGATACTACCGATCGCTGGTGCCTATAGATACATCAAAATACAGTCTTCGGTTACTTTCACTACATGTAACAAATTGGTATTAGGCTTGATTGGAATGACTTAGGTTAGATATGCCTGGATTGGGTTAGATATGCTTGGATTGGGTTAGATATGCCTGGATTGGGTTAAATATGCCTGGATTGGGTTAGATATGCTTGGATTTGGTTAGATATGCTTGGATTGGGTTAGAAATGCTGAATTGGGTTAGATATGCTTGGATTGGGTTAGATATGCTTGGATTGGGTTAGATATGCTTGGATTGTGTTAGATATGCTTGGATTGGGTTAGATATGCTGGATTTGGTTAGATATGCTTGGATTGGGTTAGATATGCTTGTATTGGGTTATATATGCTTGGATCGGGTTAGATATGCTTGGATCAGGTTAGATATGCCTGGATTGGGTTAGATATGCTTGGATTGGGTTAGATATGCCTGGATTGGGTTAAATATGCCTGGATTGGGTTAGATATGCTTGGATTTGGTTAGATATGCTTGGATTGGGTTAGAAATGCTGAATTGGGTTAGATATGCTTGGATTGGGTTAGATATGCTTGGATTGGGTTAGATATGCTTGGATTGTGTTAGATATGCTTGGATTGGGTTAGATATGCTGGATTTGGTTAGATATGCTTGGATTGGGTTAGATATGCTTGTATTGGGTTATATATGCTTGGATCGGGTTAGATATGCTTGGATCAGGTTATATATGCTTGGATTGGGTTATATATGCTGGATCGGGTTAGATATGCTGGATTGGGTTAGATATGCTTGGATTGGGTTAGATATGCTTGGATTGGGTTAGATATGCTTGGATCGGGTTAGATATGCTGGATCGGGTTAGATATGCTTGGATTGGGTTAGATATGCTTGGATTGTGTTAGATATGCTTGGATCGGGTTAGATATGCTGGATTGGGTTAGATATGCTTGGATTGGGTTAGATATTGGGTTAGATATGCTTGGATTGGGTTAGATATGCTTGGATCGGGTTAGATATGCGTGGATCGGGTTAGATATGCTTGGATCGGGTTAGATATGCGTGGATCGGGTTAGATATGCTTGGATCGGGTTAGATATGCTTGGATTGGGTTAGATATTGGGTTAGATATGCTTGGATCGGGTTAGATATGCTTGGATCGGGTTAGATATGCTTGGATCGGGTTAGATATGCTTGGATCGGGTTAGATATGCTTGGATCGGGTTAGATATGCTGGATTGGGTTAGATATGCTTGGATTGGGTTAGATATGCTTGGATTGGGTTAGATATGCTTGGATTGGGTTAGATATGCTTGGATCGGGTTAGATATGCTTGTATTGGGTTAGATATGCTTGGATTGGGTTAGATATGCTTGGAATGGGTTAGATATGCTTGGATTGGGTTAGATATGCTTGCTTGGGTTAAATATGATTGTCTTGTGTTAGATATGCTTGGATTGGGTTAGCTATGCTTGGATTGGGTTAGATATGCTTGGAATGGGTAAGATATGCTTGGATTGGGTTAGATATGCTTGCTTGGGTTAAATATGATTGTCTTGTGTTAGATATGCTTGGATTGGGTTAGCTATGCTTGGATTGGGTTAGATATGCTTGGAATGGGTAAGATATGCTTGGATTGGGTTAGATATGCTTGCTTGGGTTAAATATGATTGTCTTGTGTTAGATATGCTTGGATTGGGTTAGCTATGCTTGGATTGGGTTAGATATGCTTGGAATGGGTAAGATATGCTTGGATTGGGTTAGATATGCTTGCTTGGGTTAAATATGATTGTCTTGTGTTAGATATGCTTGGATTGGGTTAGATATGCTTGGATTGGGTTAAATATGATTGTCTTGTGTTAGATATGCTGGATCGGGTTAGATATGCTGGATCGGGTTAGATATGATTGTCTTGTGTTAGATATGCTGGATCGGGTTAGATATGCTGCGTGGGTTAGATATGCTGGGTTGGGTTAGATATGCTTGGATTGGGTAAGATATGCTTGGATTGGGTTAGATATGCTTGGATTGGGTTAAATATGATTGTCTTGTGTTAGATATGCTGGATCGGGTTAGATATGCTGGCTTTGGTTAATATGATTGTCTTGTGTTAAATATGCTTGCTTGGGTTAAATATGATTGTCTTGTGTTAGATATGCTGGATCGGGTTAGCTATGCTGGCTTTGGTTAAATATGATTGTCTTGTGTTAGATATGCTGGATTCGTTTATGTATGATTACACTTGGTTAAGTATGATTTTATTTGCTTAGATATGACTGGATTAGGTTACGTAGGGTTATACTTGGTTAGGTATGGTTAAAGTAGGCTAGGTATGACTGGATTAGGTTACGTAGGGTTATACTTGGTTAGGTATGGTTAAAGTGGGCTAGGTATGACTGGATTAGGTTAGGTAGGGTTATACTAGGTTAGGTATGGTTAAAGTGGGCTAGGTATGACTGGATTAGGTTAGGTAGGGTTATACTAGGTTAGGTATGGTCAAAGTTGGCTAGGTATGATTGGAGTAGGTTACGTAGGGTTACACTTGGTTGGGTATGGTTAAAGTGGGCTAGGTATGACTGGAGTAGGTTACGTAGGGTTATACTTGGTTAGGTATGGCTAAAGTGGGCTAGGTATGACTGGAGTAGGTTACGTAGGGTTATACTTGGTTGGGTATGGTTAAAGTGGGCTAGGTATGACTGGAGTAGGTTACGTAGGGTTACACTTGGTTGGGTATGGTTAAAGTGGGCTAGGTATGACTGGATTAGGTTACGTAGGGTTATACTTGGTTGGGTATGGTTAAAGTGGGCTAGGTATGACTGGAGTAGGTTACGTAGGGTTATACATGTACTTGGTTGGGTATGGTTAAAGTGGGCTAGGTATGACTGGAGTAGGTTACATAGGGTTATACATGTACTTGGTTAGGTATGGTTAAAGTGGGCTAGGTATGACTGGAGTAGGTTACGTAGGGTTACACTTGGTTAGGTATGGTTAAAGTGGGCTAGGTATGACTGGATTAGGTTAGGTAGGATTATACATGTACTTGGTTAGGTATGGTTAAAGTGGGCTAGGTATGATTGGAGTAGGTTACGTAGGGTTACACTTGGTTAGGTATGGCTAAAGTGGGCTAGGTATGACTGGAGTAGGTTACGTAGGGTTACACTTGGTTAGGTATGGTTAAAGTGGGCTAGGTATGATTGGAGTAAGTTACGTAGGGTTACACTTGGTTGGGTATGGTTAAAGTGGGCTAGGTATGATTGGAGTAGGTTACGTAGGGTTATACTTGGTTGGGTATGGTTAAAGTGGGCTAGGTATGACTGGAGTAGGTTACGTAGGGTTACACTTGGTTGGGTATGGTTAAAGTGGGCTAGGTATGACTGGAGTAGGTTACGTAGGGTTATACATGTACTTGGTTGGGTATGGTTAAAGTGGGCTAGGTATGACTGGAGTAGGTTACATAGGGTTATACATGTACTTGGTTAGGTATGGTTAAAGTGGGCTAGGTATGACTGGAGTAGGTTACGTAGGGTTACACTTGGTTAGGTATGGTTAAAGTGGGCTAGGTATGACTGGATTAGGTTAGGTAGGATTATACATGTACTTGGTTAGGTATGGTTAAAGTGGGCTAGGTATGATTGGAGTAGGTTACGTAGGGTTACACTTGGTTAGGTATGGCTAAAGTGGGCTAGGTATGACTGGAGTAGGTTACGTAGGGTTACACTTGGTTAGGTATGGTTAAAGTGGGCTAGGTATGATTGGAGTAAGTTACGTAGGGTTACACTTGGTTGGGTATGGTTAAAGTGGGCTAGGTATGATTGGAGTAGGTTACGTAGGGTTATACTAGGTTAGGTATGGTTAAAGTGGGCTAGGTATGATTGGAGTAGGTTACATAGGGTTACACTTGGTTGGGTATGGTTAAAGTGGGCTAGGTATGATTGGAGTAGGTTACATAGGGTTACACTTGGTTGGGTATGGTTAAAGTGGGCTAGGTATGATTGGAGTAGGTTACGTAGGGTTATACTAGGTTAGGTATGATATCAGTTGCTTAGATAGAATGTACTGTTTGCACCGTCCATGATTAATGTAAGCACATTAACTATCTAAAGTGGTAATAAAAAGAGCATGATAAATGCATATCTTACCTTGATTATAAGATTCGGTTTATCCAACTTTGTTTCCTCGTGTTCTATGTAGGTCTGCTTCGTTTCATTCACAATCAACACACAGGCTATCTTAAATATGCAGTGATCGGTAGTCTTCTCCCAATAAACACCCGCCGGTATATCCATGTAAAATGTCAGTTCTGAAGTGAAATTAACCTATGTTTAAAGTCGGGTATTGTGTGTGTTGTGTTTTACGTTTATTTATGTATTTATAGTATCGTCGTTACTGGATTCCCATATGAGCGACTCCTCCTGGAGAGATTAGTCATTTAATATGTTTCGAGGATAGTGCAATGATACAGACATAGACCTATTCCAGAATCTCCTCTGGTTCTTTTACGTGCACGGTGTACAGCACCGATACGAGACCTCGGTTTAATGTTCCATCTGAAAGACTGTTAATTTTATTATGGTCAGACTGGGGGATCAAACCTGCGATCCCTGGATTACCAGCCCAGCGTGTTACCACTGGACTACGTATCCGTCTGTAAGTCGGGTTTATTTAAGTCTGGATTTTATAACTGTTTTAACTGTTCTTAAACGATCAACTGTATCAAGCTTTCTGATTGGATAAGCAAATTATCAATGTTGGTGAAGTTTTGAGATCTACACCAATCTCTTATACATGGGTCTCAACGTGCTGCATGGCTGAATATCACCTGCGACCACACAAACCGCAGACAACAATCTCTAAATTGTAGTCGAAGATCATCAGTAACAATGTCAGGGGGCATCTCGCTGCCACAAACAAAGATAGCAATGTCTAGTCGAAGATCACCCATGACAATGTCAGGGGCCTCGCAGCCACAAACAAAGATAGCAATGTCTAGTCGAAGATCACCCATGACAATGCCAGGGGGTCTCACCGTAATAAACACAGATAGCAATGTCTAGTCGAAGATCACCCATGACAATGCCAGGGGGTCTCGCCGCCACAAACAAAGATAGCAATGTCTAGTCGAAGATCACCCATGACAATGTCAGGGGGCATCTCGCCGCCACAAACAAAGATAGCAATGTCTAGTCGAAGATCACCCATGACAATGCCAGGGGGTCTCACCGTAATAAACACAGATAGCAATGTATAGTCGAAGATCACCCATGACAATGTCAGGGGGCATCTCGCCGCCACAAACAAAGATAGCAATGTCTAGTCGAAGATCACCCATGACAATGTCAGGGGGCATCTCGCCGCCACAAACAAAGATAGCAATGTCTAGTCGAAGATCACCCATGACAATGCCAGGGGGTCTCACCGTAATAAACACAGATAGCAATGTATAGTCGAAGATCACCCATGACAATGTCAGGGGGCATCTCGCCGCCACAAACAAAGATAGCAATGTATAGTCTAAGATCACCCATGACAATGCCAGGGGGCATCTCACCGTAATAAACACAGATAGCAATGTCTAGTCGTAGATCACCCATGACAATGCCAGTGGGCATCTCACCGTAATAAACAAAGATAGCAATGTCTAGTCATAGATCACCCATGACAATGTCAGGGGGCATCTCGCCGCCACAAACAAAGATAGCAATGTCTAGTCGAAGATCACCCATGACAATGCCAGGGGTCTCGCCGTAATAAACACAGATAGCAATGTCTAGTCATAGATCACCCATGACAATGCCAGGGGGTCTCGCCGCCACAAACACAGATAGCAATGTCTAGTCGAAGATCACCCATGACAATGCCAGGGGGCATCTCACCGTAATAAACACAGATAGCAATGTCTAGTCGTAGATCACCCATGACAATGCCAGGGCATCTCGCCGCCACAAACAAAGATAGCAATGTCTAGTCGAAGATCACCCATGACAATGCCAGGGGGCATCTCACCGTAATAAACACAGATAGCAATGTCTAGTCGTAGATCACCCATGACAATGCCAGGGGGCATCTCACCGTAATAAACACAGATAGCAATGTCTAGTCGTAGATCACCCATGACAATGCCAGGGGCATCTCACCGTAATAAACACAGATAGCAATGTCTAGTCGAAGATCACCCATGACAATGCCAGGGGATCTCACCGTAATAACACAGATAGCAATGTCTAGTCGAAGATCACCCATGACAATGCCAGGGGATCTCACCGTAATAAACACAGATAGCAATGTCTAGTCGTAGATCACCCATGACAATGCCAGGGGCATCTCACCGTAATAAACACAGATAGCAATGTCTAGTCGTAGATCACCCATGACAATGCCAGGGGCATCTCACCGTAATAAACACAGATAGCAATGTCTAGTCGTAGATCACCCATGACAATGCCAGGGGGCATCTCACCGTAATAAACACAGATAGCAATGTCTAGTCGTAGATCACCCATGACAATGCCAGGGGCATCTCACCGTAATAAACACAGATAGCAATGTCTAGTCGTAGATCACCCATGACAATGCCAGGGGGCATCTCACCGTAATAAACACAGATAGCAATGTCTAGTCGTAGATCACCCATGACAATGCCAGGGGGTCTCGCCGTAATAAACACAGATAGCAATGTATAGTCGAAGATCACCCATGGCAATGCTAGGGGTCTCACCGTAACAAACACAGATAGCAATGTATAGTCGTAGATCACCCATGACAATACCAGGGGGCATCTCACCGTAATAAACACTGATAGCAATGTCTAGTCGAAGATCACCCATGGCAATGCTAGGGGTCTCACCGTAACAAACACAGATAGCAATGTATAGTCGTAGATCACCCATGACAATACCAGGTGGCATCTCACCGTAATAAACACTGATAGCAATGTCTAGTCGAAGATCACCCATGGCAATGCTAGGGGTCTCACCGTAACAAACACAGATAGCAATGTATAGTCGTAGATCACCCATGACAATACCAGGTGGCATCTCACCGTAATAAACACTGATAGCAATGTCTAGTCGAAGATCACCCATGGCAATGCTAGGGGTCTCACCGTAACAAACACAGATAGCAATGTATAGTCGTAGATCACCCATGACAATACCAGGTGGCATCTCAAATAGTCGAGATCACCCATGACAATACCAGGGGCATCTCCCGTAATAAACACTGATAGCAATGTCTAGTCGAAGATCACCCATGGCAATGCTAGGGGTCTCACCGTAACAAACACAGATAGCAATGTATAGTCGTAGATCACCCATGACAATACCAGGTGGCATCTCACCGTAATAAACACTGATAGCAATGTCTAGTCGAAGATCACCCATGGCAATGCTAGGGGTCTCACCGTAACAAACACAGATAGCAATGTATAGTCGTAGATCACCCATGACAATACCAGGGGGCATCTCACCGTAATAAACACTGATAGCAATGTCTAGTCGAAGATCACCCATGGCAATACCAGCGGGTCTCGCCGTAATAAACACTGATAGCAATGTCTAGTCGAAGATCACCCATGACAATACCAGGGGTCTCACCGTAACAAACACAGATAGCAATGTCTAGTCGTAGATCACCCATGACAATGCCAGAGAGGGTATCACTGTCACAAACACAGATAGCAATATCTAGCCGTAGATCACCCGTGACAATGTCATGGGTATCTCACCAGAGTTTGGTATGTTTGGTGCATATTAAAATGAGTTATACAATATTATATATATCTTAATGATAATACCCCCAGTAACGTGAAAATAACCCGATACCTTCATCTTCGACATTCAACACGTTACTCAGCCATGGGCCATTATCACTAAATGGCACTGGTCAGCCATAGATTGTACTGTGTAATACGCACCTGTGTCTTATTTAAAATCACTGAACTGGCATATCGTATAGACAGCAATTTATACAATATGGCGTATACTTTGTCTTTAGTACCGAGTCCCAGCCCATCCGAAGCCATTGTTTTGGACGGTGTAGAGTATAGGCTATTGGTTTAAACATATGTATTCCACTATATACATTCACAAAACAATAATTATATGTACACAAAATCAAAGAATAGGAAAGGATTCAAACGGAAGCAGAGCTTATATAGTTTCTCTCCTTGCAGTTCAAAATACACATTACTATATTGGACGGTGTAGGGTATTGACGTCCTTAACCCTTTCAACACCACATACCTCTAAATAGGCTTACAAAAAATGTAGATCCAGATGAGCCGTCTCATCAGGATCTGCACTTTTTGCTGGTAATATTACTATTTTTAGACAAAATTACCCATTTTGGTAAATGAACTGGTCCAAAAGTAATTTTCTTATTAATTTATTGGTCTAAAAATATCATGCACCAGTCCATGTCAGTTACTTGGGGTTGAATGGGTTAATGACGACACGTTTGAAAGCGCATTATTTCCTGTGGCAATTATTTGATAATGGACCTGCGCATGAGCAGGCAGTCACATGGTAAAACTTTCTAACAATGCATTAAATGATTTTCTCAGTACAATTATGTTACTATATATAGCAACACACGTATAATGTAGTAAATTAAACTAATGCGATTGGTCAACAGTTCCAGTAACAGTTCAACAAACCTTCCTTCGCCTTCAGAGATATGTTTTTAACCTTCTTTTTCCAGATTTCAAGATAAGGAACCCCTGTATAAAACATGCTGGTCAACTTCATGGTTCCGAGCAATGTCTTCTTGCTGTTAGTCGTATTGGTGACCTTCAAACTCAGTGTTAATGGCTGTCCAATAATGGCTTTTCCGAGCTTCAGATTGAAATTAACGCTGTCCTGTAAAATAAAAAATAAAAGTAAAGTGTTTGTTTATTATAGTGTTACCCTCAGTCACAATAAACACAAATTATTTTTGTTTGCCCTATGGTCATATAGTAAGTAATGTTTACTGTAAACATTACTTACTATATGATCATAGGGCCAAACAATTGTGTCTTGTGTCTGTGGTGTCACCCCTATTTCTGACTTATGAGACACCTCTTTTATGAACATCAGCACTTCCCGAAGCCTATGGTTGTATGCCAGGTGCCAGGCATACAAGCTTAACAACTTTAACTGCTGCATATGTATGAAAAGTAATCTATTGTAGGGAAACGGTCAACAAACATGTCCTCCATTCTCACAATATTATTGTTTTGCTTCTTTCCACATTGTCACAAATAACACACACATGTAGCGATATATTATTTCTTTCTGTTTTCATTTAGTAGAGCAGATCAAAGTCCGCCTCCGTGGTCGAGTGGTTAAGGTCGCTGACTTGTATACCACTGTAACCTATCATCACTGATGGTCACGGGTTCGAGCCCCGCCCAGGCTGTGTCTCATTTATATGAAAAAGTTGGCAGTTTCTTACGGAGGTTGGTGCACCCAGTACTGGTTAACCGCTGAAGCCTGCCCAGGTTGTTGTTAGGTAAACTGCCGGCCGGCGATATAGCCCGAAATGGTGCTGATGCAGGCGTAAAACCCGAAATATAACATAAGAGCAGATCAAGTAATATTTAGCGGTTATTACGTTAGCTTCATATCAGCCTAGGCATCGACCCGAGGAAACTTGGACACCTCATGCTACCTCGGGTCGATACACAGCCTAGGCATCGACCCGAGGAAACTTGACACCTCATGCTACCTCGGGTCGATACACAGCCTAGGCATCGACCCAAGGAAACTTGACACCTCATGCTACCTCGGGTCGATACACAGCCTAGGCATCGACCCGAGGAAACTTGACACCTCATGCTACCTCGGGTCGATACATAAGCTGATATGAAACTAGCCACGCAATAACGTCTTTATTACTTTGAATTGAATTTGAATATTTAATAATCGAAACCATGCTCTCCTTTATCAGGAATAAATCAGGAAAGCAATTGAAATATTACCACGAAACTACAAACATATGTTAGCTGTTGCACACTGGGAGGCTACGGGAAGTAAACAAACTAGCACCGAATGTCACTGCATGCGTTATTTCTCAGGAACTAGTTATGATACGGATTTTTCTGGTTTGATACGGACACGTGACCATATCATACTAGCAAACATAATACACAGCGCATCGACCTGGGTGGTAGACAGTATAGTGGTAGGCAAATAATGGGGGGGAAATTGGCTAAGCTGCATATCTAAGTAATAAACAAATATACTCATAATATCTAAATAGTTTTGTAATAAAACATGAAATCATTCTTCATTTAGCATAACTGACTTCCAAACCAGTTTGGCCAAATTTACTATCTGATAAAAAAGGATGGATAAAAAGTCATAGGCCAGAATGTCCAAGTCAGAACCAAAACACACTACATTCATTAATACTACACAATCCACGCAGACACTACATTCATTAATACTACACAATCCACGCAGGCACTACATTCATTAATACTACACAATCCACGCAGACACTACATTCATTAATACTACACAATCCACACAGGCACTACATTCATTACTACTACACAATCCACGCAGACACTACATTCATTAATACTACACAATCCATGCAGACACTACATTCATTAATACTACACAATCCACACAGGCACTACATTCATTAATACTACATAATCCATGCAGACACTACATTCATTACTACTACACAATCCACGCAGACACTACATTCATTAATACTACCAAATCCACGCAGCCACTACATTCATTAATACTACACAATCCACGCATACACTACATTCATTAATACTACACAATCCACGCAGACACTACATTCATTAATACTACACAATCCACGCAGACACTACATTCATTAATACTACACAATCCACGCAGACACTACATTCATTAATACTACACAATCCACGCATACACTACATTCATTAATACTACCAAATCCACGCAGGCACTACATTCATTAATACTACACAATCCACGCATACACTACATTCATTAATACTACACAATCCACGCATATACTACATTCATTAATACTACCAAATCCACACAGGCACTACATTCATTAATACTACACAATCCACACATGCAATACATTCATTAATACTACATAATCCATGCAGACACTACATTCATTACTACTACACAATCCATGCAGACACTACATTCATTAATACTACCAAATCCACGCAGCCACTACATTCATTAATACTACACAATCCACGCATACACTACATTCATTAATACTACACAATCCACGCATACACTACATTCATTAATACTACCAAATCCACGCAGGCACTACATCCATTAATACTACAAAATCTACACATACACAATACAATTTACCTCTACTTTGACATCAGCGTACACAGAAGCATAGTCCTCTCGCATCTTTGAGTGCATATTTGCATTACGAACAGCAGCGCGCTCCTCCGGAGTACCTGTAACAGTAATAGTATAGTGTATACATATTGACTCGGTATAGTGTACATATTGACTAGGTATAGTGTACATATTGACCAGGTATAGTGTACATATTGACCATGTATAGTGTGTACATATTGACCAGGTATAGTGTACATATTGACTAGGTATAGTGTACATATTGACGAGGTATAGTGTGTACATATTGACTAGGTATAGTGTACATATTGACTCGGTATAGTGTACATATTGACGAGGTATAGTGTGTACATATTGACTAGGTATAGTGTACATATTGACTCGGTATAGTGTACATATTGACTAGGTATAGTGTACATATTGACAAGGTATAGTGTATATATTGACCTGGTATAGTGTACATATTGACGAGGTATAGTGTACATATTGACCTGGTATAGTGTGTACATATTGACTCGGTATAGTGTACATATTGACGATGTATAGTGTGTACATATTGACCAGGTATAGTGTGTACATATTGACCAGGCATAGTGTGTACATATTGACTAGGTATAGTGTACATATTGACCTGGTATAGTGTACATATTGACCAGGCATAGTGTGTACATATTGACTAGGTATAGTGTACATATTGACCTGGTATAGTGTACATATTTACCTGGTATAGTGTACATATTGACCAAGCATAGTGTACATATTGACCAGGCATAGTGTGTACATATTGACCAGGCATAGTGTACATATTGACCAGGCATAGTGTGTACATATTGACCAGGAATAGAGTGTACATATTGACTAAATATAGTGTATATATTGACCTGGTATAGTGTACATATTGACCAGGCATAGTGTACATATTGACTAGGTATAGTGTGTACATATTGACCAGGTATAGTGTACATATTGACCAGACATATTGTACATATTGATGAGGTATAGTGTACATATTGACCAGGCATAGTGTACATATTGACTCGGTATAGTGTACATATTAACCAGGTATAGTGTGTAAATATTGACCAGGCATAGTGTGTACATATTGACTAGGTAGAGTGTACATATTGACCAGGCATAGTGTACATATTGACTAAATATAGTGTACATATTGACCTGGTATAGTGTGTAAATATTGACCAGGCATAGTGTGTACATATTGACCAGGTATAGTGTACATATTGTCTAGGTATAGTGTACATATTGACTAGGTATAGTGTACATATTGACTAGGTATAGTGTACATATCGACCAGGCATAGTGTGTACATATTGACCAGGTATAGTGTACATATTGACCTGGTAGTGTGTACATATTGACCAGGCATAGTGTGTACATATTGACTAGGTATAGTGTACATATTGACCTGGTATAGTGTACATATTGACCAGGCATAGTGTACATATTGACTAGGTATAGTGTACATATTGACCTGGTATAGTGTACATATTGACGAGGTATAGTGTACATATTGACTAGGTATAGTGTACATATTGACTAGGTATAGTGTACATATTGACTAGGTATAGTGTACATATTGACTAGGTATAGTGTACATATTGACCAGGTATAGTGTACATATTGACCAGGTATAGTGTACATATTGACTAGGTATAGTGTACATATTGACCAGGTATAGTGTACATATTGAGGTGTACATATTGACCAGGATAGTGTACATATTGACTAGGTATAGTGTACATATTGACCGGTATAGTGTACATATTGACCAGGATAGTGTACATATTGACTAGGTATAGTGTACATATTGACCTGGTATAGTGTACATATTGACGAGGTATAGTGTACATATTGACTAGGTATAGTGTACATATTGACTAGGTATAGTGTACATATTGACTAGGTATAGTGTACATATTGACTAGGTATAGTGTACATATTGACCAGGTATAGTGTACATATTGACCAGGTATAGTGTACATATTGACCAGGTATAGTGTGTACATATTGACCAGGCATAGTGTACATATTGTCTACGTATAGTGTACATATTGACATGGTATAGTGTACATATTGACCAGGCATAGTGTGTACATATTGACTAGGTATAGTGTACATATTGACCAGGTATAGTGTACATATTGACTAGGTATAGTGTACATATTGACCAGGTATAGTGTACATATTGACTAGGTATAGTGTACATATTGACTAGGTACAGTGTGTACATATTGACCAGGTATAGTGTGTACATAATGACCAGGCATAGTGTACATATTGTCTAGGTATAGTGTACATATTGACTAGGTATAGTGTACATATTGACTCGGTAGAGTGTACATATTGACCAGGTATAGTGTACATATTGACCAGGCATAGTGTACATATTGACTAGGTATAGTGTACATATTGACCAGGTATAGTGTACATATTGACTCGGTATAGTGTACATATTGACTCGGTATAGTGTGTACATATTGACCAGGTATAGTGTACATATTGACTAGGCATAGTGTACATATTGACTAGGTATAGTGTACATATTGACCAGGTATAGTGTACATATTGACCAGGTATAGTGTACATATTGACCAGGTATAGTGTACATATTGACTAGGTATAGTGTGTACATATTGACTAGGTATAGTGTACATATTGACTAGGTATAGTGTACATATTGACTAGGTATAGTGTACATATTGACATGGTATAGTGTACATATTGACCAGGCATAGTGTGTACATATTGACCAGGTATAGTGTACATATTGACTCGGTATAGTGTACATATTGACTCGGTATAGTGTACATATTGACCAGGTACAGTGTGTACATATTGACTAGGTATAGTGTACATATTGACTAGGTATAGTGTACATATTGACCAGGCATAGTGTGTACATATTGACCAGGTATAGTGTACATATTTACTCGGTATAGTGTACATATTGACCAGGTATAGTGTACATATTGACTCGGTATAGTGTACATATTGACCAGGTACAGTGTGTACATATTGACTAGGTATAGTGTAAATATTGACCAGGTATAGTGTACATATTGACCAGGTATAGTGTACATATTGACCAGGTACAGTGTGTACATATTGACCAGGTATAGTGTACATATTGACCAGGTATAGTGTACATATTGACTCGGTATAGTGTACATATTGACTCGGTATAGTGTACATATTGACTCGGTATAGTGTACATATTGACCAGGTATAGTGTACATATTGACCAGATATAGTGTACATATTGACCAGGTACAGTGTGTACATATTGACCACGTATAGTGTACATATTGACCAGGTATTGTGTACATATTGACTCGTTATAGTGTACATATTGACCAGGTATAGTGTACATATTGACTAGGTATAGTGTACATATTGACCAGGTATAGTATACATATTGACTCGGTATAGTGTACATATTGACTCGGTATAGTGTACATATTGACTCAGTATAGTGTACATATTGACCAGGTATAGTGTGTACATATTGACCAGGTATAGTGTACATATTGACTAGGTATAGTGTACATATTGACTAGGTATAGTGTACATATTGACCAGGTATAGTGTACATATTGACCAGGCATAGTGTGTACATATTGACCAGGTATAGTGTACATATTGACTCAGTATAGTGTACATATTGACTCGGTATAGTGTACATATTGACCAGGTATAGTGTGTACATATTGACTAGGTATAGTGTACATATTGACGAGGTATAGTGTACATATTGACTAGGTATAGTGTACATATTGACTAGGTATAGTGTACATATTGACTAGGTATAGTGTACATATTGACGAGGTATAGTGTACATATTGACCAGGTATAGTGTACATATTGACGAGGTATAGTGTACATATTGACCAGGTATAGTGTACATATTGACTAGGTATAGTGTACATATTGACTAGATATAGTGTGTACATATTGACTAGGTATAGTGTACATATTGACCAGGTATAGTGTACATATTGACTAGGTATAGTGTGTACATATTGACGAGGTATAGTGTACATATTGACTAGGTATAGTGTACATATTGACTAGGTATAGTGTACATATTGACCATGTATAGTGTACATATTGACTCGGTATAGTGTACATATTGACTCGGTATAGTGTACATATTGACCAGGTATAGTGTATACATATTGACTAGGTATAGTGTACATATTGACCAGGTATAGTGTGTACATATTGACTAGGTATAGTGTACATATTGACCAAGTATAGTGTGTACATATTGACTAGGTATAGTGTACATATTGACTCGGTATATTGACCAGATATAGTGTACATATTGACTCGGTATAGTGTACATATTGACTAGGTATAGTGTACATATTGACCAGGTATAGTGTACATATTGACCAGGTATAGTGTACATATTGACTAGGTATAGTGTACATATTGACCAGGTATAGTGTACATATTGACTAGGTATAGTGTACATATTGACTAGGTATAGTGTATATATTGACCAGGCATAGTGTGTACATATTGACTCGGTATAGTGTACATATTGACTCGGTATAGTGTACATATGGACTCGGTATAGTGTACATATTGACGAGGTATAGTGTACATATTGACGAGGTATAGTGTACATATTGACTCGGTATAGTGTACATATTGTCTCGGTATAGTGTACATATTGACGAGGTATAGTGTACATATTGACGAGGTATAGTGTACATATTGACTCGGTATAGTGTACATATTGACTCGGTATAGTGTACATATTGACTAGGTATAGTGTACATATTGACCAGGTATATTGTACATATTGACTAGGTATAGTGTACATATTGACTCGGTATAGTGTACATATTGTCTCGGTATAGTGTACATATTGACTCGGTATAGTGTACATATTGACGAGGTATAGTGAACATATTGACTTGGTATAGTGTACATATTGACTCGGTATAGTGTACATATTGACTAGGTATAGTGTACATATTGACCAGGTATATTGTACATATTGACTAGGTATAGTGTACATATTGACTAGGTATAGTGTGTACATATTGACCAGGCATAGTGTACATATTGACGAGGTATAGTGTACATATTGACTAGGTATAGTGTGTACATATTGACCAGATATAGTGTACATATTGACTAGGTATAGTGCACATATTGACTAGGTATAGTGTACATATTGACGAGGTATAGTGTACATATTGACAATGCATAGCGTGCACATATTGATGAGGTATAGTGTACATATTGAATCTATTAAAACAGCAATCCAAATTTAGGTTGTAGAAACTAAATATGTAACCATACCTTCTTTGTACTTGTATTGGTCCGTGATGTATTCTGTTAGCTTAGCATTTGGAGCTTTCGTTACTACACACGACCCAACACTGAAATAGAAGTTATCCTACGAAAACAAGAGACGCAATCGCCTTAATTAGGAAAGTTTATTCCGGAAGGTCATCTTGTGTCATTAGTTAACGCAATCACCTTAATTAGGAAAGTTTATTCCAGAAGGTCATCTTGTGTCATTAGTTAACACAATCACCTTAATTAGGAAAGTTTATTCCGAAGGTCATCTTGTGTCATTAGTTAACCAATCACCTTAATTAGGAAAGTTATTCAAATCGGAAGGTCATCTTGTGTCATTAGTTAACAATCACCTTAATTAGGAAAGTTTATTCGAAGGTCATCTTGTGTCATTAGTTAATGCAATCACCTTAATTAGGAAAGTTTATTGCGGAAGGTCATCTTGTGTCATTAGTTAATGCAATCACCTTAATTAGGAAAGTGTATTCCGGAAGGTCATCTTGTGTCATTAGTTAATGCAATCACCTTAATTAGGAAAGTTTATTCCGGAAGGTCATCTTGTGTCATTAGTTAATGCAATCACCTTAATTAGGAAAGTTTATTGCGGAAGGTCATCTTGTGTCATTAGTTAATGCAATCACCTTAATTAGGAAAGTTTATTCCAGAAGGTCATCTTGTGTCATTAGTTAATGCAATCACCTTAATTAGGAAAGTTTATTCCGGAAGGTCATCTTGTGTCATTAGTTAATGCAATCACCTTAATTAGGAAAGTTTATTGCGGAAGGTCATCTTGTGTCATTAGTTAATGCAATCACCTTAATTAGGAAAGTGTATTCCGGAAGGTCATCTTGTGTCATTAGTTAACGTTGCATGCTAGCGGTGAAAATAACAGTAAAATCTGTCATGGAATTTCCAAAGTTTTCAGTTACAAATAAGAAAACACATTAATGAATTGTCGCCTGCTACTATTATTTTAATAATTATTTATAGCCTATGTTCTAATAATTAATACTGCACGTGAATCATTGTGAGGGCAAGGTCACTGTAGAATAACTTGTATCCAGAGTTAGGAATAGATTAGTATATACATGTATGTAATGGTGTTTTGTATGGTTCCGTATAGCTATACACCGGGCCTTAACAGACACAGGAATGTGGTGATGTTTTACGTTTATTTATCGTCGCTACCGGTTGCCCATATGATAGAAGCCTCCTGAAGAGATTCATTGTAGATTTTTGGAGGATAGTGCAATGATACAGAGGGACTTTAAACCGAGGTCTCGTGTCGGTGCTGTACACCGTGCACGTAAAAGAACGAGAGGAGACACTGTAATGGTGTACAGCACCGACACGAGACCTCGGTTTAAAGCTTGCTATACCCTCCAAACAATAACATTACTAAAATAACCTGCGTCTCTCCGAATAATCAATGGTGCCGCCGATAAATACTCCAAATCATGGCTGTGAATGGAAATACTGAAACAAAGAGGTTCGGCCAAACAAAATAAGTGAAAAACTATCTTTTCTGAACAACAAATCTAACAATATTTAGTTTTCAAGATTTTAATCCAAAAGTGGAAATCCTCTTAAAATGAGGCGGAACCTTGTTAAATTAACACCATTCCTCTTACCTGTTAGTAGATACACGCTTTACACTAAACTTGCGGGTAATCTTGTCACGAATCCACCATACCTTGTCAGCATTCACCTCCGCGAAGGCAAACTGTCCATCATAATTTACATTTAATTCACCACGCTTGATAGCCAACACTGGCATAGGTCCCATGCAGTGTATACCTAGTTATGAAAAATACAAGAGTTCACAGACGGATCTGTCGTCTATAACATGCTGGACTGGTTCGATCCCCCATATGACCCTAATAAAATTAACAGTCTTTCAGATGGGACTTTAAACCGAGGTATCGTGTCTGTGCTTTACACCGTGCACGTAAAAGAACCAGAGGAGCTCTGGAATGTGTCTCTGTCTGTATCATTGCACTATTCTCCAAAAATCTAAAATGACTAATATCTTCATGAGGCGTCGCTCATATGGGTAACCGGTAGCGACGATAAATAACGTAAAACACACTGTAAAACACGCTATCGTTCACTGTTCCCACAGACGGACATAACAGTGCTTTGATTTTCTAATTGGGCAAAAAAAGTGTAAAAAGTAAATACAAAATCACCGTTACGTTTGCCTGTGGACTGACCGTTTCCTGTCGCAACAGAAATACAATGTAATAGCAGATTGTATTGTGAAATATTTAAAATCATATTCCTGTTCAAAACAACAAAACTACAATGTCTGTGAGTGCCCCGTGCTGTCTGTGAGTGTCCCGTGCTGTCTGTGGGTGTCCCGTGCTGTCTGTGGGTGTCACATACTTCTCTGTGACTGTCAAGTTCTGTCTGTGAGTGTCCCGTGCTGTCTGTGAGTGTCCTGTGCTGTCTGTGAGTGTCCCGTGCTGTCTGTGGGTGTCACGTACTTCTCTGTGACTGTCAAGTTCTGTCTGTGAGTGTCCAGTTATGTATGTGAGTGTCCCGTGCTGTCTATGAGTGTCACATACTGTCTGTGATTGTCCCGTGATATATGTGAGTGTCATGTGCTGTCTGGGTGTCACGTACTGTCTGTTATTGTCCCGTGATATATGTGAGTGTCACGTGCTGTCTGTGAGTGTCACGTACTGTCTGTGATTGTCCCGTGATATATGTGAGTGTCACGTGCTGGCTGAGTGTCACAGTACTGTCTGTTATTGTCCCGTGATATATGTGAGTGCCACGTGCTGTCTGTGATTGTCCCGTGATATATGTGAGTGCCACGTGCTGTCTGTGAGTGTCACGTACTGTCTGTGATTGTCCTGTGATATATGTGAGTGTCACGTGCTGTCTGTGAGTGTCACGTACTGTCTGTGATTGTCCCATGATATATGCGAGTGTGATGTGAGTGAGTGTCCCGTGATGTATGTGAGTGTGACGTGATATATGTGAATGTCCCGTGATGTCTGTGAGTGTCACGTACTGTATGTGAGTGTCCGGTAATGTATGTGAGTGTCCCGTGATGTATGTGAGTGTCCCGTGTTGTATGTGAGTGTCCCGTGATGTCTGTGAGTGTGACGTGATGTATGTGAGTGTCCCGTGCTGTATGTGAGTGTCCCGTGATGTATGTGAGTGTCCCGTAATGTATGTGAGTGTCCCGTGCTGTCTGTGAGTGTCCCGTTCTGTATGTGAGTGTCCCGTGATGTATGTGAGTGTCCCGTACTGTCTGTGAGTATCCTGTGATGTTAGTGAGCGTCACGTACTGTATGAGAGTGTCCCATGATGTCTGTGAGTGTCCCGTGATGTATGTGAGTGTGACGTGATGTATGTGAGTGTCACGTACTGTCTGTGAGTATCCTGTGATGTTAGTGAGCGTCACGTACTGTATGTGAGTGTCCCATGATGTCTGTGAGTGTCCCGTGATGTATGTGAGTGTGACGTGATGTATGTGAGTGTCCCGTGATGTATGTGAGTGTCACGTACTGTCTGTGAGTATCCTGTGATGTTAGTGAGCGTCACGTACTGTATGTGAGTGTCCCATGATGTATGTGAGTGTCCCGTGATGTATGTGAGTGTGACGTGATGTATGTGAGTGTCCCGTGCTGTATGTGAGTGTGACGTGATGTATATGAGTGTCCCGTGATGTATGTGAGTGTCCCGTGATGTATGTGAGTGTCCCGTGATGTATGTGAGTGTCCCGTGATGTATATGAGTGTCACCTACTGTTTGTGAGTGGCACGTGATGTACGCGAGTGTCACCTACTGTTTGTGAGTGGCACGTGATGTACGCGAGTGTCACCTACTGTTTGTGAGTGACACGTGATGTATGTGAGTGACACGTATCCAATTTTAATAAAACATAGTAAAAGTGATTTAATATCTGTGTTATTATGAAATGGAACTACTCGTGAGCCGAACTAAAACAAGAGTGTCATGATGGCCCTGTATCGCTAACCTGACTCCAGATTGTACACGGGGTCACCATTTTAACAACTTTGAAATAACATTGTACAGCGATCATTTATATCTATCCACTGATCAATTTGACTTTTCGGCGGCCATCTTATCATCTGATTTTGACAACAATTGCATCAGAACGATCGCCTTCGATTTTATATATGACATGACCATATTCGGTCAAAAATCAAAATTCACACCCCATTTGATCTCCGGGCCACGTCCATTTTAGATCAGAGTCACCATTTGAACACCTTTCAAAGAGCATTGTACCCCGATCATTCCTGACATTTTTAGGTCAAAATCTGGCTGATGGTTCGTGTGAAGATGTATTAAGAATGTGTGCTAGTTTTTTATGGCGGCCATATTGGATTTCAGGGGAACTTTATTTTAGCGACTTTGGAAAGGCTTCACATAAGGATCATACCAATAGAGTTTCTTGAACGTGCATGCTTCAAGAATGTGCGACAGCGGCCATCTTGGATTACGCAATGACTTGATTTTAACAATTATGTAATCCCCCACCAACCCAAGTATCATGACCATAAATGGTGGATATAGAAGCAATGGTTACTGAGGAGAAGACGTTGGAAATGTTCACAGACGAGGACAGACGGACAGACACATTGCGGTAGCAATCACTCACATGAGCTTTGCTTAGGTGAGCTAATAAGACATGTGTAACATAGGAAAAATAAAATATAATGATCACACGTCTTACCTCCACTGGCTTCCTGTGGTGTGGCGTCAATTGCTTGCCAACCACCATACCCCGATGGCAATTTCGGACGTGCCATCCAAGCATCATTCCAAACATGGAAATTCCTTGAATAATAAATAATAACCTCGCTATTACAGCTGTAACCCATATCTGAAGCTACGTATCATACGATGTCACTTTATATGTCATGTTAATACTTTCCGTACAGCTAACTTTTCCCCGCCCATGTAATGAGACTCCTAGGTCGAGTGGTCGATTCATTCTTTCAGATGGGACTTTAAACCGAGGTCTCGTGTCGATGCTTTACACCGTGCATGTATAAGAACCAGAGGAGACTCTGTAATGGGTCTCTGTCTGTATCATTGCACTATCCTCCAAAAATCAAAATGACTAATCTCTTCAGGAGGCATCGCACATATGGGCATCCGGTAGCGACGATAAATAAACGTAAAACACGAGTGAGTGGTCTAGAGCGCCGATGTTAGAACTTGCCTTTTACCACTATCATCAGGACTGCAGGTTCGCTCCATATCAAAGACATGTGATCAATATGTGAGAAAGTTGTCAGTCGTTCACAGACGGATATATAGTTATATAGACAGACCCATTCCAGAGTCTCCTCTGGTTCGTTCACATGGAGCATATTGTAGTTATATAGACAGACCCATTCCAGAGTCTCCTCTGGTTCGTTCACGTGGAGATGTTGTAGTTATATAGACAGACCCATTCCAGAGTCTCCTCTGGTTCGTTCACGTGGAGGATGTTGCACATAGACACGGGTCTTCGGTAGTTTGTCTCATCCGAAAAACACAGATATTAGTCATGATTGCCGACTTCTGTTTCCTTGTTTAATAATAAATTATTCAGAATGTAAGTAAAATTTTGGTTCACTATTTGTTGTTTTATGTCAAATTATCAATTGTCAATTATCTCCCTTTGTGGATGTTTATTTACAAAATCACAAATAACTTTGTAAACTATGGTCAGGCCACGTATGTAGTTTCATTGAGCAAAGCACCTCACACACATTGCTTAGTACTGGTTAACCACTTAAGTCGGCTAAGCCTGCCTAGGAAAACATTTCTCTGTCCCCGCAAGGGGTTTGACATTAATGGAACATACATACATTTACAAACACAGGGGTAGATTTTCATATGGAAACAGACGGATCTGTATTCCAGTGGCAACACGCTGGACTGGTAATCCAGGGATCGCTGGTTCGATCCCCCGTCTGACCCTAATAAAATTAACAGTCTTTCAGATGGGACGTTAAACCGAGGTCTCGTGTCGGTGCTTTACACCGTGCACGTAAAAGAACCAGAGGAGACTCTGGAATGGGTCTCTCTCTGTATCATTGCACTATCCTCCAAACATCTAAAATGACTAATCTCTTCAGGAGGCGTCGCTCATATGGGCAACCAGTAGCGACGATAAATAAACGTAAAAACACACAGTGTCAGTCATTTGCGGAGGTTGGAGATGTCAAATTTAATTCAGATCAATAATTTTAATACACAAACACACATAGATATTGTAGCATTTGATGTAAAGTTAATTTAATGTAAACCACCGTTTTATCTATACCGACTTTACACTGTACATGTACAATCATAGACAATAAACATAGATTCTTCACACAGACGTGGTGAAATCTACATCGATTGGCAGAATGCGGTGTTACAGTAAGCCGACAGTTTGCAAGATCATCATTGATTGGCCGAAGGCAGAGTTACTGGGTATAATTTTAGACGGACTCCGCCCCTTGGATAATATTTGACCTCGCAGTCAGGCAGATTGCAGAATTAACCAGTCGCCACATGTCACTCAAACTAATCAATTATCCAGTGAGCTATCGTTATTTCACACATCCTCAACTATTATCTTTCTCCGACAAGCTAGGGTCACATAATACAGTGCAGTAACCGAAAACCTGACCTTTTAAATTTAGAAAATAATGGTCAAGCCTTTATTACATGTAGACATTGAAATGATTTCTATGTAAACCTTTAACACATATTGAATGCGTCAGAAGGCCTGTGTATATGCATAAACGTTTTATCCAAATCAATGGCAGGTATTTTCTCGTTCCACTCGTTGTGCCACAAAAGATCTACATACTGTACATATGACTATTCATCAGCATTATTTACCGGTTTACATGTCACTGGCATATCCATGTTATTACTTAAGTGTACTACTGGTATAAGCATAACTAGTTTCACTGTATTTTTAGACACAACCCCACCTCCATCATACAATATTTCAAATTCTAATTCAATATGATCAATCAGGACCTGTTTTATATATCGGTTATATATATATCGGTATACCTCTTTCAATCCATTTCTTTCAATATATATCACAGAGCCATCTCGATATTGTTTGTCGGAGGTTTCTCGTTACTGGGTCACGTGATCTTAGGACCGGAGCGGTAGTGCAATTGGCGACTGGTCAATTACCCCTCTGAGAAATTATTTGATGATGCTCTTGTTCGTACCTCCACACCGTGCACGTCGGGAACAAGGCACAGCTCACAGCAGGAAATTGGATCACCTGTTCCGAAGTGACCAATCCACGCCGCTGACGCATACAGACGAGGACCCGCATCGACTCTTTTTGAGTGGTTGGAGACGGAGGGATGCGACCTCGACCCCGGATGCGTCAACGGGGTGGACAACGACGGAACAACCGAACCATTTTGCTGCTGTGAGCCGACTAATCGTGGAGGATGTGGCCCTGAAAAGGATCGCTTATAGACCAGGACTTGTCACCCTGAGGATGTCATCATAAGCATCACAGAGAATAATCATCTTAGAACGCTCGCCCATATGGTTTACCGGTGGCGAGGGTAAATAAACGTACATCATCATCATTGATGATGCTTGACTGATCATCGCACTGTGTCAAAGTTGACTCGCAATTGATTGTATTGTAAGGTATTTTTACCAAGAGCGTCTTTAGCGATTTTCGTGCGTCAAAACCCGGGTGCTGTCAAAGGAACATCTTGTGATACATATGACGTCACTTTCCGTAACGTAATGTCTGAAGCTACATATAACGTAACGTTAATGAACACAATAGCTGAAGCTACTTATGATGTCAGTTTGTGCAACGTAATGCCTGAAGCTACGTAGGACGTCACTTTATACAACGTAATATCTGAATCAACATAATTATAACGTCACTTTACTGAACGCAATATATGAAGCTTCATATGACGTGACTTTATAGAACTTAGTGTCTGAAGCTATATATGACGTGACTTTATAGAACTTAGTGTCTGAAGCTATATATGACGTTACTTTATAGAACTTAGTGTCTGAAGCTATATATGACGTGACTTTATAGAACTTAGTGTCTGAAGCTATATATGACGTGACTTTATAGAACTTAGTGTCTGAAGCTATATATGACGTGACTTTATAGAACTTAGTGTCTGAAGCTATATATGACGTTACTTTATAGAACTTAGTGTCTGAAGCTATATATGACGTTACTTTACGAAAACATATCTATCTGAGATGAAATATAACGTCACTATACACATCATTATTTTGCGTTACAGTACAGTCTATAAGGAAAACAACAACATCCAATTCGTTTTTATTATTTCTGTTTCCGATTAGACAGTACTGAATATTTTACTGAATTTACTTACATATACAGTCAAACCTGTCTTAAGCAGCAAGCCAAGGGAATCTCAGAAAGTGGCTGCTTAGCACATGTGGCTGCTTAATAGAGGTCAAATGAATAATAAAACAACGTATTGCGAATCTGGAAACTGGCTGCCTAATACAGGTTGACTGCTTAATAGAGGTGACCACCAATGCAGGTTTGACTGCTTAATACAGGTTGACTGCTTAATACAGGTTGACTGCTTAATACAGGTTGACTGCTTAATAGAGGTGACCACCAACGCAGGTTTGACTGTACTTCGATCATTTTGATTGATACGAGTATCATAATAAAAAAGTAATTATAACGTGTACTAATGCTGTAATAGTATATGATTACACGTATTTCAATCCATGTCCATGTACTCACCACACTGAATCAGCATTCATGTATGAAATCTCCTCTCCATTATGATCAAGATGTACATCGATTGTACAACTGCCATCTGTGTCGTGGGCTGATCCTATGTTTGTCACGCTTCTTGCTGGTATACCAAGAGCCCTGCAAACTAAAACAGGTAAATCTATATTAGTTTTGACTGTGAAATAGTGATAGAAGAGGAAATGCCCAAGCCTCATTCCTGATAGAAATGATTAATGTGAGTATATAAGAGGAAATGCCCCAGCCTCATTCATGGTGGAATCGATCAATATGAGGATAGAAGAGGAAATGCCCCAGCCTCATTCATGGTGGAATCGATCAATGTGAGTATAGAAGAGGAAATGCCCAAGCCTCATTCCTGATAGAAATGATCAATGTGAGTATAGAAGAGGAAATGCCCCAGCCTCATTCATGGTGGAATCGATCAATATATATATAAGTTTGGTATATAATATAAGTTTGGTATATAATAATAATAATAATAATAATAATAATATGAGGATAGAAGAGGAAATGCGCCAGCCTCATTCATGGTGAAATCGATTAATGTGAGGATAGAAGAGGAAATGCCCCAGTCTCATTCATGGTGGAATCGATTAATGTAAGGATAGAAGAGGGAATGCCCCAGCCTCATTCATGGTGGAATCGATCAATATGAGGATAGAAGAGGAAATGCTCCAGCCTCATTCATGGTGGAATCGATTAATGTGAGGATAGAAGAGGAAATGCCCCAGCCTCATTCATGGTGGAATCGATTAATGTGAGGATAGAAGAGGAAAGATCCAAGCCTCATTCATGATGGAATCGAGCAATGTCAGGATAGATTAGGAAAGGTCCAAGCCTCATTCATGATGGAATCGAGCAATGTCAGGATAGATTAGGAAAGGTCCAAGCCTCATTCATGGTGGAATCGAGCAATGTGATGCGGAGAGAAGATGACAGTGTGGAGTTAAGAGTAGTGTTTTTAGAACACCTCTACACCGTGGTATATCAAAGAAGATCACATGTTTGCATGTATATATTAATTATGTACATTAAAGCCTAATTGGAATTTAACATAATATGAATTACATAATTATAGTCTGCCCCACCTACTCATGAAACAGCCAAGTAGGAGTCGTCATAGCGCAGAGGTAGTGCGTTTGCTTCAGGTGCGAAAGGTCCGGAGTTTGTGACCAGCTGGAGACGTTACCAGTGATTGTGCACTTCGGCAAGGCACTTAAATTCCACAATGCCTCTTCTCGCTCCCTCATGGCGATGGGTTCGATCAGGAATGAGATCTCGAAAGTGATTATTCTAATGTTGTAAAAACTTGTTCTGCAATCGAGCTAAAAGCACCAGCACCGATGCCAGACCAGTTAAAGAAGAACAGTCGCATTGCAAAGGAATGGTTTATTGACATCAATAATACGACCAGTCTTCCACAATGTTGTATTGGCCTTTGAATAATAGTATTAATAACAATTATTGTGACATGAGACATACATTCTCTCCTCTCTTATCTTCTTATCACCTTCTTCTCACTACATTCTTTTTTCTCTCGCTCTCTCACCCACAATCCACTATATTATGATATTCTTTATTAATGTTTAACATGTAGTTATTTTCGCATGTATTCATGTTTAACCTTTCCTAACTCTATAATAAACAATTGCAAAAGCCAAGCGAAATACATACAATCTTTGCAGAGGAGAAGAATTATATAAGACTCTGTCTTCCATTCTAATCCTGTTTCTGTATACTGATTATGCGTGGTGTATGCATTGTTCAATATGTATTATATTAGTGAACGCCGCCTGCGCTGGCTAGGTCATGTCCGACGCATGGATAAAGGACGCATCCCCAAAGATCTACTGTACGGTCAACTTGAACAAGGATCACGTCCAACTGGTCGGCCCCACCTAAGATACAGGGACGCTTGTAAGAGGGACCTGCGTTCAGCGCAAATCAACATAGAGTCTTGGGAGGACACAGCATCAAACCGGTCATCATGGAGACACGTTGTGAAAGCTGGGGTCAGACGAGCCGAGACTGAGCGAACTACGCTTCGTGAGCAGAAACGACAGAAGCGAAAGGCATCAACCAAACTGGATGACTCGATCTTCACCTGCGATGACTGCAACAGAGACTGCCACTCAAGAATAGGCCTACTCAGTCACCGCAGAAGATGTTCCTCAACAAGAGCGCAATCCATCGTCTCATAAGACGGACGGAGGCTGATGATGATTATATAGGGAAATAAAATATGTTAAACTATGAGCCTTTAGGATATTTCCAAATCCAGCCTCCGGCCTCTGTTAAAACGTCTTCTTATGTGATCACAGAATAATTAGGTATTAACCTTTAACCTGCCGAATAAATTGGACGGAATGTGCAAAAAACATAGATCAAGATCAGCCGTATAGCCACGTCTGATCAAGATCTATATTGTTTGCTATTCAGACAAGTGCTTTAGCTCCACTATCCGAATAGCAAACAGCATAGAGTCTGATTATATGGCATGTTCTGTGCTCCGTGCTGTTTGTGCAAAAGCGACTTTACTTATGATTGTCAGTCTACGGGTTAAGTAATGTCGGGTAATAATGACTTGCTCAAGAACTCTCGGATCATTTATTGGAAGAGAAACGTTCACCTGTTGTGAGCACTCCGGAGAAGACCCAGCACTGTCCAAACTTTACAGGAGATTTGTTTTCATAGTATTGTTCCAAAATCGCAGCACTTCCGGCCCAGCTTGAAGGCGACGCTCCGTCACAATAATTTCCGGACCAGTTACCCGAAAGCACACCTTCGTTGTCAAAATCATTTACCTACAAGTTGTAAGATACGATGTTTTAAATTATTGGTGGCACAGGATATATCCGAGTATTCACTCGATTATCTGAACACAGACGGATATGTAATTCAGTGGTTAACACACTGGACTGGTAATCCAGGGACAGCAGGAGTATACAACTAACCGAGTACTCACATGAGTATACAACTATTCGAGTACTCATAGGAGTATACAACTATTCATGTACTCAAATGAGTATACAACTATTCGTGTACTCAAATGAGTATACAACTATTCGAGTACTCACATGAGTATACAACTAACCGAGTACTCACATGAGTATACAAATACGAGTACTCACAGGAGTATACAACAACTTGAGTACTCACATGAGTATACAACTATTCGAGTAATCACAGGAGTATACAAATACGAGTACTCACATGAGTATACAACTATTCGAGTACTCACAGGAGGATACAACTAACAGAGTACTCACAGGAGTATACAACTATTCGTGTACTCACAGGAGGATACAACTAACAGAGTACTCACAGGAGTATACAGAGTATACAACTATTCGTGTACTCACAGGAGGATACAACTAACAGAGTACTCACAGGAGTATACACATACGAGTACTCACATGAGTATACAACTATTCGAGTACTCACATGAGTATACAACTATTCGAGTACTCATAGGAGTATACAACTATTCGTGTACTCACATGAGTATACAACTATTCGAGTACTCACATGAGTATACAACTATTCGAGTACTCACAGGAGTATACAACTATTCGAGTACTCATAGGAGTATACAACTATTTGTGTACTCACATGAGTATACAACTATTCGAGTACTCACATGAGTATACAACTATTCGAGTACTTACAGGAGTATACAACTATTCGAGTACTCATAGGAGTATACAACTACTCGAGTACTCACATGAGTATACAACTACTCGAGTACTCACATGAGTATACAACTATTCGAGTACTCACAGGAGGATACAACTATTCGAGTACTCATAGGAGTATACAACTATTCGAGTACTCATAGGAGTATACAAATACTCGAGTACTCACATGAGTATACAACTATTCGAGTACTCACATGAGTATACAACTATTCGAGTACTCATAGGAGTATACAACTACTCGAGTACTCACATGAGTATACAACTACTCAAGTACTCACATGAGTATACAACTCGGTACTCAAGTATCATCCAATACGATACTCACAGATATACAAATACTCAAGAGTATACAACTATCGAGTACTCACAGAGTATACAACTACATACTCACATGAGTATACAACTACGAGTACTCACAGAGTATACAAATCGAGTACTCAGAGTATACAACTCGAGTACTCACATGAGTATACAAATACGAGTACTCACAGGAGTATACAACTATTCGAGTACTCACAGGAGTATACAAATACGAGTACTCACATGAGTATACAACTATTCGAGTACTCACAGGAGTATACAACTACGAGTACTCACATGAGTATACAACTATTCGAGTACTCACAGAGTAAACTACATATCACAGAGTATACAACTACTCGAGTACTCACATGAGTATACAACTACTCGAGTACTCACATGAGTATACAACTATTCGAGTACTCACAGGAGTATACAACTATTCGAGTACTCACATGAGTATACAACTATTCGAGTACTCACAGGAGTATACAACTACTCGAGTACTCACATAAACAACACTCAGAGTAACCGATCTCACAGAGTATACAACTACTCGAGTACTCACATGAGTATACAACTACTCGAGTACTCACATGAGTATACAACTACTCGAGTACTCACATGAGTATACAACTAATCGAGTACTCACAGGAGTATACAACTATTCGAGTACTCACAGGAGTATACAACTATCGAGTACTCACAGGAGTATACAACTATTCGAGTACTCACATGAGTATACAACTAACCGAGTACTCACAGGAGTATACAACTATCGAGTACTCACATGAGTATACAAATACGAGTACT
Organism: Archivesica marissinica; assembly: GCA_014843695.1. NCBI lineage: Eukaryota > Metazoa > Mollusca > Bivalvia > Venerida > Vesicomyidae > Archivesica > Archivesica marissinica. The sequence goes on from CM026389.1 coordinate 32,495,921, forward strand.
CACATGAGTATACAACTACTCGAGTACTCACATGAGTATACAACTACTCGAGTACTCACAGGAGTATACAAATACGAGTACTCACATGAGTATACAACTACTCGAGTACTCACAGGAGTATACAACTATTCGAGTACTCACATGAGTATACAACTTCGAGTACTCACATGAGTATACAACTATTCGAGTACTCACAGGAGTATACAACTACTCGAGTACTCACATGAGTATACAACTACTCGAGTACTCACATGAGTATACAACTATTCGAGTACTCACAGGAGTATACAACTATTCGTGTACTCACATGAGTATACAACTATTCGAGTACTCACAGGAGTATACAACTACTCGAGTACTCACATGAGTATACAACTATTCGAGTACTCAAGAGTATACAACTATTCGGTACTCAATGAGTATACAACTATTCGAGTACTCACAGAGTATACAACTATCGAGTACTCACAGAGTATACAACTACGAGACTCACAGAGTATACAAATACGAGTACTCACATGAGTATACAACTACGAGTACTCACATGAGTATACAACTATTCGAGTACTCACAGGAGTATACAAATACGAGTACTCACATGAGTATACAACTATTCGAGTACTCACATGAGTATACAACTATTCGAGTACTCACATGAGTATACAACTACTCGAGTACTCACATGAGTATACAACTATTCGAGTACTCACATGAGTATACAACTATTCGAGTACTCACATGAGTATACAACTATTCGAGTACTCACAGGAGTATACAACTACTGAGTACTCACATGAGTATACAACTATTCGAGTAATCACAGGAGTATACAACTACGAGTACTCACATGAGTATACAACTATTCGAGTACTCACAGGAGGATACAACTAACAGAGTACTCACAGGAGTATACAACTATTCGTGTACTCACAGGAGGATACAACTAACAGAGTACTCACAGGAGTATACACATACGAGTACTCACATGAGTATACAACTATTCGAGTACTCACATGAGTATACAACTATTCGAGTACTCATAGGAGTATACAACTATTCGTGTACTCACATGAGTATACAACTATTAGAGTACTCACATGAGTATACAACTATTCGTGTACTCACATGAGTATACAACTATTCGAGTACTCACATGAGTATACAACTATTCGAGTACTCACATGAGTATACAACTATTCGAGTACTCACATGAGTATACAACTATTCGAGTACTCATAGGAGTATACAACTACTCGAGTACTCACATGAGTATACAACTACTCGAGTACTCACATGAGTATACAACTATTCGAGTACTCACATGAGTATACAACTATTCGAGTACTCACATGAGTATACAACTATTCGAGTACTCACAGGAGTATACAACTACTCGAGTACTCACATGAGTATACAACTACTCGAGTACTCACAGAGTATACAACACGAGTACTCACAGAGTATACAACTATTCGAGTACTCACAGGAGTATACAACTATTCGAGTACTCATAGGAGTATACAACTACTCGAGTACTCACATGAGTATACAACTATTCGAGTACTCACAGGAGTATACAACTATTACTCACAGATATACAACTACGAGTACTCACAGAGTATACAACTACGAGTACTCACAAAACACAACCAGAGTATACAACACGAGTACCACAGAGTATACAACTACTCGAGTACTCACATGAGTATACAACTACTCGAGTACTCACATGAGTATACAACTAACCGAGTACTCACAGGAGTATACAACTATTCGAGTACTCACAGGAGTATACAACTATCGAGTACTCACAGGAGTATACAACTATTAACCAAAAAACAAACGAGTACTCACAGGAGTATACAAATTCGAGTACTCACAGGAGTATACAAATACGAGTACTCACAGGAGTATACAACTACTGAGTACTCACAGGAGTATACAACTAACAGAGTACTCACAGGAGTATACAACTATTCGTGTACTCACATGAGTATACAACTATTCGAGTACTCACATGAGTATACAACTATTCGAGTACTCACAGGAGTATACAACTATTCGAGTACTCACAGGAGTATACAACTATTCGAGTACTCACAGGAGTATACAACTACTCGAGTACTCACATGAGTATACAACTATTCGAGTACTCACAGGAGTATACAAATACGAGTACTCACATGAGTATACAACTATTCGAGTACTCACATGAGTATACAACTACTCGAGTACTCACAGGAGTATACAACTACTCGAGTACTCACAAGTATACAACGAGTACTCAAGGAGTATACAACTACTCGAGTACTCACAGGAGTATACAACTATTCGGTACTCACATGAGTATACAACTACGAGTACTCACATGAGTATACAACTATTCGAGTACTCACAGGAGTATACAACTATTCGAGTACTCACATGAGTATACAACTACTCGAGTACTCACATGAGTATACAACTAGTACTCAAGAATACATCGAGTACTCACATGAGTATACAACTATTCGAGTACTCACATGAGTATACAACTATTCGAGTACTCATAGGAGTATACAACTATTCGTGTACTCACATGAGTATACAACTATTCGAGTACTCACATGAGTATACAACTACTCGAGTACTCACATGAGTATACAACTACTCGAGTACTCACAGGAGTATACAAATACGAGTACTCACAGGAGTATACAACTACTCGAGTACTCACATGAGTATACAACTATTCGAGTACTCACAGAGTATACAAATCGAGTACTCACATGAGTATACAACTATTCGAGTACTCACAGGAGTATACAACTATTCGAGTACTCACAGGAGTATACAACTATTCGAGTACTCACATGAGTATACAACTATTCGAGTACTCACAGGAGTATACAACTATTCGAGTACTCACAGGAGTATACAACTACGAGTACTCACATGAGTATACAACTATTCGAGTACTCACATGAGTATACAACTATTCGAGTACTCACAGGAGTATACAACTATTCGAGTACTCATAGGAGTATACAACTATTCGAGTACTCACATGAGTATACAACTATTCGAGTACTCACATGAGTATACAACTATTCGAGTACTCACAGGAGTATACAACTACTCGAGTACTCACATGAGTATACAACTATTCGAGTACTCACAGGAGTATACAACTATTCGAGTACTCATAGGAGTATACAACTACTCGAGTACTCACATGAGTATACAACTATTCGAGTACTCATAGGAGTATACAAATACGAGTACTCACAGGAGTATACAAATACGATTACTCACAGGAGTATACAAATACAATTACTCACATGAGTATACAACTATTCGAGTACTCATAGGAGTATACAACTATTCGTGTACTCACATGAGTATACAACTATTCGAGTACTCACAGGAGTATACAACTATTCGAGTACTCACATGAGTATACAACTATTCGAGTACTCATAGGAGTATACAACTATTCGTGTACTCAAATGAGTATACAACTATTCGAGTACTCACATGAGTATACACTATTCGAGTACTCACAGGAGTATACAACTATTCGAGTACTCACATGAGTATACAACTATTCGAGTACTCACATGAGTATACAACTATTCGAGTACTCACACGAGTATACAACTACTCGAGTACTCGCATGAGTATACAACTAACCGAGTACTCACATGAGTATACAACTATTCGAGTACTCACAGGAGTATACAACTACTCGAGTACTCACATGAGTATACAACTACTCGAATACTCACATGAGTATACAACTACTCGAGTACTCACAGGAGTATACAACTAACCAAGTACTCACAGGAGTATACAACTATTCGAGTACTCACATGAGTATACAACTATTCGAGTACTCACATGAGTATACACTATTCGAGTACTCACAGGAGTATACAACTACTCGAGTACTCACATGAGCATACAACTACTCGAGTACTCACATGAGTATACAACTATTCGAGTACTCATAGGAGTATACAACTATTCGTGTACTCAAATGAGTATACAACTATTTGAGTACTCACAGGAGTATACAACTACTCGAGTACTCACATGAGTATACAACTATTCGAGTACTCACATGAGTATACAACTATTCGAGTACTCACATGAGTATACAACTATTCGAGTACTCACAGGAGTATACAACTAACCTAGTACTCACATGAGTATACAACAACTCGAGTACTCACATAAGTATACAACTACTCGAGTACTCACATGAGTATACAACTATTCGAGTACTCATAGGAGTATACAACTATTCGTGTACTCAAATGAGCATACAACTACTCGAGTACTCACATGAGTATACAACTATTCGAGTACTCATAGGAGTATACAACTATTCGTGTACTCAAATGAGTATACAACTATTTGAGTACTCACACGAGTATACAACTATTCGAGTACTTACAGGAGTATACAACTACTCGAGTACTCACATGAGCATACAACTACTCGAGTACTCACATGAGTATACAACTATTCGAGTACTCATAGGAGTATACAACTATTCGTGTACTCAAATGAGTATACAACTATTCGAGTACTCACATGATTATACAACTACTCGAGTACTCACATGAGTATACAACTACTCGAGTACTCACAGGAGTATACAAATACGAGTACTCACAGGAGTATACAACTAACCGAGTACTCACAGGAGTATACAACTACTTGAGTACTCACATGAGTATACAACTATTCGAGTAATCACAGGAGTATACAAATACGAGTACTCACATGAGTATACAACTATTCGAGTACTCACAGGAGGATACAACTAACAGAGTACTCACAGGAGTATACAACTATTCGTGTACTCACAGGAGGATACAACTAACAGAGTACTCACAGGAGTATACACATATGAGTACTCACATGAGTATACAACTATTCGAGTACTCACATGAGTATACAACTATTCGAGTACTCATAGGAGTATACAACTATTCGTGTACTCACATGAGTATACAACTATTCGAGTACTCACATGAGTATACAACTATTCGAGTACTCACAGGAGTATACAACTATTCGAGTACTCATAGGAGTATACAACTATTCGTGTACTCACATGAGTATACAACTATTCGAGTACTCACATGAGTATACAACTATTCGAGTACTCACAGGAGTATACAACTACTCGAGTACTCACATGAGTATACAACTATTCGAGTACTCACAGGAGGATACAACTATTCGAGTACTCATAGGAGTATACAACTACTCGAGTACTCACATGAGTATACAACTATTCGAGTACTAACAGGAGTATCCAACTATTCGAGTACTCATAGGAGTATACAAATACGAGTACTCACAGGAGTATACAAATACGATTACTCACAGGAGTATACAAATACAATTACTCACATGAGTATACAACTATTCGTGTACTCATAGGAGTATACAACTATTCGTGTACTCACATGAGTATACAACTATTCGAGTACTCACAGGAGTATACAACTATTCGAGTACTCACATGAGTATACAACTATTCGAGTACTCATAGGAGTATACAACTATTCGTGTACTCAAATGAGTATACAACTATTCGAGTACTCACATGAGTATACAACTAGTCGAGTACTCACATGAGTATACAACTACTCGAGTACTCACAGGAGTATACAACTACTCGAGTACTCACAGGAGTATACAACTACTCGAGTATTCACATGAGTATACAACTATTCGAGTACTCACATGAGTATACACTATTCGAGTACTCACAGGAGTATACAACTACACGAGTACCCACATGAGTATACAACTATTCGAGTACTCATAGGAGTATACAACTATTCGTGTACTCAAATGAGTATACAACTATTTGAGTACTCACAGTAGTATACAACTACTCGAGTACTCACATGAGTATACAACTATTCGAGTACTCACATGAGTATACAACTATTCGAGTACTCACACGAGTATACAACTACTCGAGTACTCGCATGAGTATACAACTAACCGAGTACTCACATGAGTATACAACTATTCAAGTACTCACAGGAGTATACAACTACTCGAGTACTCACATGAGTATACAACTACTCGAATACTCACATGAGTATACAACTACTCGAGTACTCACAGGAGTATACAACTAACCAAGTACTCACAGGAGTATACAACTATTCGAGTACTCACATGAGTATACAACTATTCGAGTACTCACATGAGTATACACTATTCGAGTACTCACAGGAGTATACAACTACTCGAGTACTCACATGAGCATACAACTACTCGAGTACTCACATGAGTATACAACTATTCGAGTACTCATAGGAGTATACAACTATTCGTGTACTCAATTGAGTATACAACTATTTGAGTGCTCACAGGAGTATACAACTACTCGAGTACTCACATGAGTATACAACTATTCGAGTACTCACATGAGTATACAACTATTCGAGTACTCACACGAGTATACAACTACTCGAGTACTCACATGAGTATACAACTATTCGAGTACTCACATGAGTATACAACTATTCGAGTACTCACATGAGTATACAACTATTCGAGTACTCACAGGAGTATACAACTACTTGAGTACTCACATGAGTATACAACTATTCGAGTATTCACAGGAGTATACAAATACGAGTACTCACATGAGTATACAACTATTCGAGTACTCACAGGAGGATACAACTAACAGAGTACTCACAGGAGTATACAACTATTCGTGTACTCACAGGAGGATACAACTACGAGTACTCACAGGAGTATACACATACGAGTACTCACATGAGTATACAACTATCGAGTACTCACAGAGTATACAAATCGAGTACTCAAGAGTATACAACTATTCGTGTACTCACATGAGTATACAAATTCGAGTACTCACATGAGTATACAACTATTCGAGTACTCACATGAGTATACAACTATTCGAGTACTCACAGGAGTATACAACTATTCGTGTACTCACATGAGTATACAACTATTCGAGTACTCACATGAGTATACAACTATTCGAGTACTCACATGAGTATACAACTATTCGAGTACTCACAGGAGTATACAACTATTCGAGTACTCACAGGAGTATACAACTACTTGAGTACTCACATGAGTATACAACTATTCGAGTATTCACAGGAGTATACAAATACGAGTACTCACATGAGTATACAACTATTCGAGTACTCACAGGAGGATACAACTAACAGAGTACTCACAGGAGTATACAACTATTCGTGTACTCACAGGAGGATACAACTAACAGAGTACTCACAGGAGTATACACATACGAGTACTCACATGAGTATACAACTATTCGAGTACTCACATGAGTATACAACTATTCGAGTACTCATAGGAGTATACAACTATTCGTGTACTCACATGAGTATACAACTATTCGAGTACTCACATGAGTATACAACTATTCGAGTACTCACAGGAGTATACAACTATTCGAGTACTCATAGGAGTATACAACTATTCGAGTACTCACATGAGTATACAACTATTCGAGTACTCACATGAGTATACAACTATTCGAGTACTCACATGAGTATACAACTATTCGAGTACTCACAGGAGTATACAACTATTCGAGTACTCATAGGAGTATACAACTACTCGAGTACTCACATGAGTATACAACTACTCGAGTACTCACATGAGTATACAACTATTCGAGTACTCACAGGAGGATACAACTATTCGAGTACTCATAGGAGTATACAACTATTCGAGTACTCATAGGAGTATACAACTACTCGAGTACTCACATGAGTATACAACTATTCGAGTACTCACAGGAGTATACAACTATTCGAGTACTCATAGGAGTATACAACTACTCGAGTACTCACATGAGTATACAACTACTCAAGTACTCACATGAGTATACAACTAACCGAGTACTCACAGGAGTATACAAATACGAGTACTCACAGGAGTATACAAATACGATTACTCACAGGAGTATACAAATACAATTACTCAGATGAGTATACAACTATTCGCGTACTCATAGGAGTATACAACTATTCGAGTACTCACATGAGTATACAACTATTCGAGTACTCACATGAGTATACAACTACTCGAGTACTCACATGAGTATACAACTACTCGAGTACTCACAGGAGTATACAACTACTCGAGTACTCACAAGAGTATACAACTACTCGAGTACTCACATGAGTATACAACTATTTGAGTACTCACATGAGTATACAACTACTCGAGTACTCACATGAGTATACAACTATTCGAGTACTCATAGGAGTATACAACTATTCGTGTACTCAAATGAGTATACAACTATTTGAGTACTCACAGGAGTATACAACTACTCGAGTACTCACATGAGTATACAACTATTCGAGTACTCACATGAGTATACAACTATTCGAGTACTCGCATGAGTATACAACTAACCGAGTACTCACATGAGTATACAACTATTCGAGTACTCACAGGAGTATACAACTACTCGAGTACTCACATGAGTATACAACTACTCGAATACTCACATGAGTATACAACTAACCGAGTACTCACAGGAGTATACAACTATTCGAGTACTCACATGAGTATACAACTAACCAAGTACTCACATGAGTATACAAATACGAGTACTCACATGAGTATACAACTACTCGAGTACTCACATGAGTATACAACTACGAGTACTCACATGAGTATACAACTACTCGAGTACTCACATGAGTATACAACTACGAGTACTCACATGAGTATACAACTATTCGAGTACTCACAGGAGTATACAACTATTCAAGTACTCACAGGAGTATACAACTACTCGAGTACTCACAGGAGTATACAACTATTCGAATACTCACATGAGTATACAACTAACCGAGTACTCACAGGAGTATACAACTACTCGAGTACTCACATGAGTATACAAATACGAGTACTCGCAGGAGTATACAAATACGAGTACTCACCGGAGTATACAACTACTTGAGTACTCACAGGCGTATACAAATACGAGTACTCACATGAGTATTCAACTACTCGAGTACTCACAGAAGTATATAAATACGAGTACTCACATGAGTATACAACTACTCGAGTACTCACAGGAGGATACAACTACTCGAGTACTCACATGAGTTCACAACTACTCGAGTACTCACATGAGTATACAACTACTCGAGTACTCACATAAGTATACAAATACGAGTAGTCACATGAGTATACAACTACTCGAGTACTCACAGGAGTATACAACTACGAGTACTCACATGAGTATACAACTATTCGAGTACTCACATGAGCATACAAATACGAGTAGTCACATGAGTATTCAACTACTCGAGTAGTCACATGAGTATACAACTACTCGACTACTCACATGAGTATACAACTACTCGAGTACTCACGTGAGTATACAACTAAGCGAGTACTCACAGGAGTATACAACTATTCGAATACTCACATGAGTATACAACTAACCGAGTACTCACAGGAGTATACAACTACTCGAGTACTCACATGAGTATACAAATACGAGTACTCGCAGGAGTATACAACTTCTCGAGTACTCACAGGAGTATACAACTACTCGAGTACTCACATGAGTATACAAATACGAGTACTCGCAGGAGTATACAACTTCTCGAGTACTCACATGGGTATACAAATACGAGTACTCACAGGAGTATACAACTATTCGAGTACTCACAGGAGTATACAACTACTTGAGTACTCACAGGAGTATACAACTACTCGAGTACTCACAGGAGTATACAAATACGAGTACTCAGAGGAGTATACAACTACTCGAGTACTCACAGGAGTATACAACTATTCATGTACTCACATGATTATACAACTACGAGTACTCACATGAGTATACAACTACGAGTATTCACAGGAGTATACAACTATTCGAGTACTCACATGAGTATACAACTACGAGTACTCACAGGAGTATACAACTATTCGAGTACTCACAGGAGTATACAACTACGAGTACTCACATGAGTATACAACTATTCGAGTGCTCACATGAGGGTAAAAATACGAGTAGTCTCATGAGTATACAACTACTCGGGTACTCACGTGAGTATACAACCACTTGAGTACTCACATGAGTATACAACTAACCGAGTACTCACATGAGTATACAACTGCTCGAGTACTCACAGGAGTATACAACTATTCGAGTACTAACATGAGTATACAACTATTCGAGTACTCACATGAGTATACAACTATTCGAGTACTCACAGGAGTATACAACTGCGAGTACTCACATGAGTATACAACTATTCGAGTACTCACATGAGTATACAACTACAAGTACTCACATGAGTATACAACTAACCGAGTACTCACATGAGTATACAACAACTCGAGTACTCACATGAGTATACAACTAACCTAGTACTCACATGAGTATACAACAACTCGAGTACTCACATGAGTATACAACTACAAGTACTCACATGAGTATACAACTAACCGAGTACTCACATGAGTATACAACAACTCGAGTACTCACATGAGTATACAACTAACCTAGTACTCACATGAGTATACAACAACTCGAGTACTCACATGAGTATACAACTAACCTAGTACTCACATGAGTATACAACAACTCGAGTACTCACATGAGTATACAACTAACCGAGTACTCACATGAGTATACAACAACTCGAGTACTCACATGAGTATACAACTAGCCTAGTACTCACATGAGTATATAACTACTCGAGTACTCACAGGAGTATACAAATACGAGTACTCACAGGAGTATACAACTATTCGAGTACTCACATGAGTATACAACTACTCGAGTACTCACATGAGTATACAACTAACCGAGTACTCACATGAGTATACAACTAACCAAGTACTGACAGTACTCAAGCGAGTACTCGAGTATTTGAATACTCCAGCGAGTACTCGTATTGTATACTGCTGCGGGTACTCGAGTATTTTAATTATCCTGCGATTATTTGGACTATTTGGAGTATTTGGAAGATGCAAGTATGAGTTAGCAAAATATACTGAGTATTGGTATTGAGAAAGTAACAAAACTGCAAATTTTGAAATCCAAATGAGATCATTTGAAACTAACCCCATCACCCTCATCACACTTCCTGTAACGTTTTTGTTCTGGTTGAGACGATATCATATTATATAAAATGTACTTTTAAATATGAACAAAGTATGACGTTCCAAGCGTATGTCCGACAGAATTAGTAAATAAATGTAATGGAAAATAAATACAACTTATTTTACCAAGCTGGAGAGTATTCGAGCAACGAGTACTGGGTCTCCCCGTAAATGATCGGGAAGTTTGGCTCTGAACTGTTTATCTAGTAGATCTATGACACAGTCCAACACGTTACCGGAAAACTGAAATAAACCAATAGATGTATGACACAGTCACATACGTTACCGGAGGACTGAAATAAACCAATAGATCTATGACACAGTCACATACGTTACCGGAGAGCTAAAATAAACCAATAGATGTATAACACAGTCACATACGTTACCGGAAGACTGAAATAAACAAATAGATGTATGACACAGTCACATACGTTACCGGAGGACTGAAATAAACCAATAGATCTATGACACAGTCACATACGTTACCGGAGAGCTAAAATAAACCAATAGATCTATGACACAGTCACATACGTTACCGGAAGACTGAAATAAACAAATATATGTATGACACAGTCACATACGTTACCGGAGAGCTGAAATAAACCAATAGATCTATGACACAGTCACATACGTTACCGGAGAGCTGAAATAAACCAATATATACGTGGCACAGTCCAACACGTTACCGGAGAACTGAAATAAACCAATAGATGTATGACACAGTCACATACGTTACCGGAGGACTGAAATAAACCAATAGATATATGACACAGTCACATACGTTACCGGAGGACTGAAATAAACCAATAGATCTATGACACAGTCACATACGTTACCGGAGAGCTAAAATAAACCAATAGATGTATGACACAGTCACATACGTTACCGGAAGACTGAAATAAACAAATAGATGTATGACACAGTCACATACGTTACCGGAGAGCTGAAATAAACCAATAGATCTATGACACAGTCACATACGTTACCGGAGTGCTGAAATAAACCAATATATACATGGCACAGTCCAACACGTTACCGGAGAACTGAAATAAACCAATAGATCTATGACACAGTCACATACGTTACCGGAGGACTGAAATAAACCAATAGATCTATGACACAGTCACATACGTTACCGGAGAGCTGAAATTAACCAATAGATCTATGACACAGTCACATACGTTACCGGAGGACTGAAATAAACAAATAGATGTATGACACAGTCACATACGTTACCGGAGAGCTGAAATAAACCAATAGATCTATGACACATCACATACGTTACCGGAGAGCTGAAATAAACCAATAGATATATGACGCAGTCACATACGTTACCGGAGGACTGAAATAAACCAATAGATCTATGACACAGTCCAACACGTTACCGGAGAGCTGAAATAAACCAATAGATCTATGACACAGTCCAACACATTACCAGAGAACTGAAATAAACCAATATATACATGACACAGTCACATACGTTACCGGAGAACTGAAATAAACCAATAGATACATGACACAGTCACATACGTTACCGGAGGACTGAAATAAGCCAATAGATACATGACACAGTCCAACACGTTACCGGAGGACTGAAATAAACCAATAGATCTACGACACAGTCACATACGTTACCGGAGGACTGAAATAAACCAATAGATATATGACACAGTCACATACGTTACCGGAGGACTGAAATAAACAAATAGATGTATGACACAGTCCAACACGTTACCGGAGGACTGAAATAAACCAATATATACATGACACAGTCCAACACATTACCGGAGAACTGAAATAAACCAATATATACATGACACAGTCCAACACATTACCGGAGAACTGAAATAAACCAATAGATATATGACACAGTCCAACACGTTACCGGAGAACTGAAATAAACCAATATATACATGACACAGTCCAACACGTTGCCGGAGGACTGAAATAAACCAATATATACATGACACAGTCCAACACATTACCGGAGGACTGAAATAAACCAATAGATACATGACACAGTCCAACACGTTACCGGAGGACTGAAATAAACAAATAGATATATGACACAGTCCAACACGTTACCGGAGAGCTGAAATAAACCAATATATACATGACACAGTCCGACACGTTACCGGAGAGCTGAAATAAACCAATATATACATGACACAGTCCAACACGTTACCGGAGAGCTGAAATTAACCAATATATACATAGCATAGCCAAACACGTTACCGGAGAGCTGAAATAAACCAATATATACATAGCATAGCCAAACACGTTACCGGAGTACTGAAATAAAACCAACAGATACATGACACAGTCAAGCACGTTACCATTACTAAAATTAAATCATTAATTAGATACATGCATGACACAGTCCAACGCGTGACGAGAGAACGTACCGGCGAACTGAAATACGGTTAAACCATATAGGTAAATGAGATTTACAGAACACTAAGTTTATAAAAAGTAAAGCATTTGTTTATTATAGTATTACCCCAATTGAAAGGGCCAGCCATTTCTGACTTATGAGGCACCTCTTATGGACATCAGTACTAACCAAATTATATCCTTAAAGGCCAGGCGCCAGGTAATATGTAATAATTATTTAACTAGCTGGCGGCTCACCAACCCTGACGAGGTTAGAACCCTAACGACTAGGCCATTTATAACTACCTGTCCGAACTTCCAGTTAACGAAATTATATGAGCTTTTGTATATTCTTCCAATTTCATTCAGTACGTATTCATTCAGATACTGCTCTTCTGCCATATACACCTGATCATCTAAAGTATACAAAATACATTGTACCAATGAGAGACATCTGTCAGTTACTGCCACTAATACTCCCTAATAGTAGATAGGTCATATTAAGTGGTTTCCTCTGTTTTTATCGTTGGTTCCTTTGCACCACATGCTAGCCATTTTATTCCACTATCGCTTCATATGAGTATTAGTTTACTAGATCTGCTACAGTATATACAATGGGTACTTATTTGTAAAATAATTATATCAGTTAATTAACACGATTTTGATAAAATCGCATTTATCATACCGCAATATCTTTGTTATGGACCAACAGTAACAATAGTAAAAACAAAGAATTCCACCTAAAAGGATCTATTTACATTTTGGGATAAATCGGACTTTATCTGCCAAGGGGGGTAATAAAAAATTAGAAATGTCTCTCATTAATAGTCTGTTTGTGATTAAAAAACTATACAGTTCGTGAATATAGCTTCATATAACTTCATTGGGGGGGGGGAGGGAGAGTAGCCTATGTGTAAGCGGGCTTTCTCATTCGGTAGAGCATTTGTCCTGTAAGAGAATATTTTGCATTACTTATTACGCTAACGACAGTGCGAAACTCATTTGCATAATAGTAGATACAATGACGCAATATACTTTCCATACGGGCTAAAGACAAAACTGAGTTTGCATAATGGTAGATATAATGGCGCAATACACTTTCCATATGGGCTAAAGACAAAACTGAGTTTGCATAATGGTAGATATAATGGCGCAATACACTTTCCATACGGGCTAAAGACAAAACTGAGTTTGCATAATGGTAGATATAATGGCGCAATACACTTTCCATACGGGCTAAAGACAAAACTGAGTTTGCATAATAGTAGATATAATGGCGCAATATACTTTCCATACGGGCTAAAGACAAAACTGAGTTTGCATAATGGTAGATATAATGGCGCAATACACTTTCCATATGGGCTAAAGACAAAACTGAGTTTGCATAATGGTAGATATAATGGCGCAATACACTTTCCATACGGGCTAAAGACAAAACTGAGTTTGCATAATGGTAGATATAATGGCGCAATACACTTTCCATACGGGCTAAAGACAAAACTGAGTTTGCATAATGGTAGATATAATGGTGCCATACATTTTCCATTACGGCACAACTCAATTTGCATACTGCAATATGGTAGATATAACGGTGAAATACATTTTGCATACTGGTAGATATAACGGTGAAATACATTTTGCATAATGGTAGATATAACGGTGAAATACATTTTGCATAATGGTAGATATAACGGTGAAATACATTTTGCATAATGGTAGATATAACGGTGAAATACATTTTGCATTATGGTAGATTTAACGGTGAAATACATTTTGCATAATGGTAGATATAACGGTGAAATACATTTTGCATTATGGTAGATTTAACGGTGAAATACATTTTGCATTACCAGCTAAAGACAATGCACAACTCAATTTGCATACTGCATTATGGTAGATATAATGGTGCAATTCACTGTGCATTGCGCACTATGGTAATGGTATGGTGCAACTCATGTTGCATTACGGCCTACGCTATAAACAGTGTGCACTTTTACTACACGTTCAGTTCTCCAAGTTTAGGAATAGTCTTCTAACATGGCTCGGCATTTTGTCTGTATACGGAAAGAAGGAATATACGTGTTTGAATCTACAATAAACCATTGATTAGCACGTGAGGTCAAACGTGACCTCATTTTACTAGCATTTTGTAGTTTTGTAACGCCATTTAAAGTTTATGCACTCTAGAATACCAATTATGTTTGCGTCGTTAGATATTTTGGTCATTTTAGAATCGAAATAATATTGGTGTTTTGCGTTATTTATAGTCGAATAAAACATGGGTTCTGAGCGCCGGAATTAACTACTTACGCCAATGGTCATGCACGTTATCAAGAGTGATTAATACAAGTTGTTAAAGCATGTTTCGCAATCGTTGTAAAATAAATATAAAGTTTATACAATTTTAAAATATTCTTATATATATAGTGACTATATACATATATCTTATGTGAAGCTGAAACCAAGATGGACTTTATTACCTTTGCACCATGGGTTAAACAAGATGTATATTGGAATGCGTTGCTTGGATAGGAGTAGAGTGGGTTTTGTGTCGTCTGCATCTTCTTCTGCATAGTCCGGCTTCACGACACCTATTTGCAGTACCCATTTCCCTACTGCGCACGTCGGTGGTGTCATAAATTCAAAGCTGACAGAAGGTCCGTCGTTTGATTGGATGTATGCTTCCCACTTATTTTGATTGTCGTGCGCAGAGGGGCTAATATCCACATATGTTCCTTTGGTCTCGCTTGGTTGTTGCCCTATGATTTAAACGTTACATTTAGTTATAGTATACCTACCCTAACAAGTCTTTCAGATACGAGTATAAACTATCGGCGGATTTAGGGAGGCGGAACTCGGCGTAAATCGTCGTGCCAAACAGGACGTAAATCTGATCAAATGTGAATACAAGATGTAAATAGTCCAGAGGAGATTAGCCGGAAGTAGATTGTTGACAGATGACAGACGCTATTGATCAGGCTATACCAATATATTTACATCGCTATTGCATTTCCTTCAATTTCTTAATTGACCGTATGTGCACTGCGTGTGTTTTACGTTTATTTATCGTCGCTACCGGTTACCCATATGAGCGACGCCTCCAGAAGAGATAGTATTCATTTTCGATATTTGGAGGATAGTGCAATGATACAGACAGAGACCCATTCCAGAATCTCCTCTGGTTCTTTTACATGCACGGTGTAAAGCACCGACACGAGACCTCGGTTTAAAGTCCCACCTGAAAGACTTAATTTTCTTAAGGTCAATATGTGCACTGATTGTATACATTTTCTTATGAGGGTTCCCAACTAATAATATGCGGCTGACATGCGCACTCCAAGTTACGGGCATGCGCATTCGCAATGTTAGGCAGCGTTCGTCTCGAGAAGAGGCGTGTTTTGCAGCTTAAGCTCTTCCAATGATGATCTAGTTACCTGTTCCTGCACACGGTATGTCCAAATCTGAATCTAAACACATTTTAAATGCGAAGTGTGCTATATTATCATTGCGTCATTGAAACGAATAATTAAAGTAAAACCATCGGGAGTATGAACCACATTGGGCGTGTTTAAAGTTAGCGTAGATGACTTCGGCCTCGACACACTTTAACCAAGCCCAATGTAGTTCATATCCCCGATGGAAACATCGGCATTCACGCTAACTTTAAACACACCCAATGTAGTGCATACCCCTGATGGAAACTATCAACCCGTGATTCATTCCTTAAATCTCACCATGAATACTAGACGTGAATACAAGAGATAAACTGTTTTATAAATATGAATATTAAGTACTAGACATAAATCTTCTTATCACATGTGAATATTATACGCAAATCGTTCTCATCAAACATGAATATTAGACGTATGTTGTCCTACCAAACGTGAATACTAGACGTAAATCATCTTACCAAACGAGAATACAAGGCGTAAATCGTCTTACCAAACGTGTATATGAGACGTAAATAATCTTACCAAACGTGTATATGAGACGTAAATAATCTTACCAAACGTGTATATGAGACGTAAATAATCTTACCAAACGTGAATACGAGATATAAATAATCTTACCAAACATGAATACGAGATATAAATAATCTTATCAAACATGAATACGAGACGTAAATAATCTTACCAAACGTGAATACGAGATATATATAATCTTATCAAACGTGAATACTAGATATAAATAATCTTACCAAACGTGAATACGAGATATAAATAATCTTATCAAACATGAATACGAGATATAAATAATCTTACTAAACGTGAATACGAGATATAAATAATCTTATCAAACGTGAATACTAGATATAAATAATCTTACCAAACGTGAATACTAGATATAAATAATCTTATCAAACATGAATACGAGATTTAAATAATCTTACTAAACGTGAATACTAGATATAAATAATCTTACCAAACGTGAATACGAGATATAAATAATCTTATCAAACGTGAATACGAGATATAAATAATCTTATCAAACGTGAATACGAGATATAAATAATCTTACTAAACGTGAATACGAGATATAAATAATCTTACTAAATGTGAATACGAGATATATATAATCTTATCAAACGTGAATACGAGATATAAATAATCTTACCAAACGTGAATACGAGATATATATAATCTTATCAAACGTGAATACGAGATATAAATAATCTTACCAAACGTGAATACGAGATATAAATAATATTACCAAACGTGAATACGAAACGTAAATAATCTTACCAAACGTGAATATGAGATATAAATAATCTTACCAAACGTGAATACGAGACGTAAATAATCTTACCAAACGTGAATACGAGATATAAATAATCTTACCAAACGTGAATACGATATATAAATAATCTTACCAAACGTGAATACGAGATATAAATAATCTTACCAAACGTGAATACCAGATATAAATAATCTTACCAAACGTGAATACCAGATATAAATAATCTTACCAAACGTGAATACCAGATATAAATAATCTTACCAAACGTGAATACGAGATATAAATAATCTTACCAAACGTGAATGCCAGATATAAATAATCTTACCAAACGTGAATACGAGATATAAATAATCTTACCAAACGTGAATACGGGACGTAAATAATCTTACCAAACGTGAATACGAGATATAAATAATCTTACCAAGCGTGAATACGAGATATAAATAATCTTACCAAACGTGAATGCCAGATATAAATAATCTTACCAAACGTGAATACGGGACGTAAATAATCTTACCAAACGTGAATACGAGATATATATAATCTTATCAAACGTGAATATGAGATATAAATAATCTTACCAAACGTGAATACGAGATATAAATAATCTTACCAAACGTGAATACGAAACGTAAATAATCTTACCAAACGTGAATATGAGATATAAATAATCTTACCAAACGTGAATACGAGACGTAAATAATCTTACCAAACGTGAATACGAGATATAAATAATCTTACCAAACGTGAATACGATATATAAATAATCTTACCAAACGTGAATACGAGATATAAATAATCTTACCAAACGTGAATACCAGATATAAATAATCTTACCAAACGTGAATACGGGACGTAAATAATCTTACCAAACGTGAATACGAAACGTAAATAATCTTACCAAACGTGAATATGAGATATAAATAATCTTACCAAACGTGAATACGAGACGTAAATAATCTTACCAAACGTGAATACGAGATATAAATAATCTTACCAAACGTGAATACGATATATAAATAATCTTACCAAACGTGAATACGAGATATAAATAATCTTACCAAACGTGAATACCAGATATAAATAATCTTACCAAACGTGAATACGGGACGTAAATAATCTTACCAAACGTGAATACGAAACGTAAATAATCTTACCAAACGTGAATATGAGATATAAATAATCTTACCAAACGTGAATACGAGACGTAAATAATCTTACCAAACGTGAATACGAGATATAAATAATCTTACCAAACGTGAATACGATATATAAATAATCTTACCAAACGTGAATACCAGATATAAATAATCTTACCAAACGTGAACACCAGACATAAATAATCTTACCAAGCGTGAATACGAGATATAAATAATCTTACCAAGCGTGAATACGAGATATAAATAATCTTACCAAGCGTGAATACGAGATATAAATAATCTTACCAAACGTGAATGCCAGATATAAATAATCTTACCAAACGTGAATACGGGACGTAAATAATCTTACCAAACGTGAATACGAGATATAAATAATCTTACCAAGCGTGAATACGAAACGTAAATAATCTTACCAAACGTGAATACGAGATATAAATAATCTTACCAAACGTGAATACGAGACGTAAATAATCTTACCAAACGTGAATACGAAACGTAAATAATCTTACCAAACGTGAATACGAGATATAAATAATCTTACCAAGCGTGAATACGAGATATAAATAATCTTAGCAAACGTGAATACGAGATATAAATAATCTTACCAAACGTGAATACAAGATATAAATAATCTTACCAATGAGAATACGAGATTAAATCATCTTACCAAACGAGAATACGAGATATAAATAATCTTACCAAACGAGAATACGAGATATAAATAATCTTACCAAGCGTGAATATTAGACGTAAATCGTCTTCCTTTTCATTGTACTCTCTGTTAAACGTAATTGTTATGCTGAATTTTTGACAACGCCTCAAAACAAGGTCTTCCCTAGTATCAAATGTCTGCCCATCTGTGATATCAAACACGTCTGTATGGTGTTGCTGGGTGTTCTTTCTGATGTTAAGGTCAACCGTTTTTACTTTCAGCATGTTGGATATCTTTGGTTTCTTCTCATTCGGTACTGAAATCAATACATATCAGTTTATGTCATTAGGCAACTCTCCAGTTATTTCCGGAAAGGACGGGACTCTGGGTAGAACCACTGACTGCAATTATGCTCATTGACCCTAATATCGGTGAATACTAATGAGCGGTGATATCAGAATTAATCCAAATGAACCGCACATGGTCATGTTGTGCTTACTATTGACACTTTCTGTTGGATTTCTACAACTGTCCATAGCAAAAACTAGTTGAATGTCATTTCTACGGGTAAATTTACCTTAATGTATTCAAAACTTGTTTTTACCTCTTACACTCGTAAGTTTTCGTTCATAGTGTCCTTAGGCGAATTTCAATGCATTTGACATGTGTATGGTGCCCGCTACTAATGTGACGTCACATGATTGCCTTATATGGCATGCATTGCTACTGGTATAAACTTGTAAGGCTAAAGTTGCACCGTCACCGGTCATTGGTATCACCTCGTAAATAAAAGATGGAGGCATGTGCTGTTGCTTTCACTTTGTTTTTGATTCAGTTATGATTTATTTCTTACTAACTAATATTGCATACAATAAAATAAATATGACTATGCTTAATTGAGAGTGAACATTATTTGCACAGCCTCGTTTTGGAACACAAATACACAGGTTATTGCTTATGTCACCGGTTACCGGTATACCCAGGATAATTTATATACTTATTATCTTGTTATCCGTTGTGTAATACATAGTACATGTAGTGTATCAATGACGTCATAACCGTGGGGTAATAAAATGTGTCTCCATTCTCAGTCTCAAAGAGTTTGATTGGTTGAGCTTAATGCATACAACATACTGAACCAATCAAACCGCTTGAGCTTATGATCTGAGAATGTTCTATGTGTTTTACGTGTATCTATCGTCGCTACCGGTTGCCCAAATGAGCGACGCCTCCTGAAGAGATTAGTCATTTTAGATGTTGGAGGATAGTGCAATGATACAGACAGAGACCCATTCCAGAATCCCCTCTGGTTCGTTTACGTGCATGCACGGTGTACAGTATCGACACGAGACCTCGGTTTAAAGTCCATCTGGAAGAGTGTTAATTATATTAGGGTCAGACGGGGATCGAACCTGCGATCCCTGGATTATCAGTCCAACGTGTTAACTGCTGGGCTACATATCCGCCTGTGTTTGGTTGGACTACTGTGTGTGTGTTCTACGTAATTTTAGATTTTGGAGGATAGTGCAATGATACACAGAGAGAGACCCATTCCAGAGTCTACTCTGGTTCTTTTACGTGCACGCTGTAAAGCACCGACACGAGACCTCGGTTTAACGTACCATCTGAAAGACTGTTAATTTTATTAGGGTCAGACAGGGGATGGAACCTGCGATCCCTGGGTTACCAGTCCAGCGTGTTACCAATGGACTACAGATCCGTCTGTGGCTGGACTACAGATCCGTCTGGCTGTGATGTGCTATGCTAGCTACGGTAGGCCTATTGTACATTATTCCTCGTTACGTAGGTGTTTGTGCAATTATCAACCAAATGTATCTAACTGCAAAAACATCCACATTCCTCATGGAGACGACCGTTAGATCTGCAACCAGGACACTTGAACTGGTGTCCAGTTTGGAGCAATATTCATAACTCATTTATTTTATTTCAAATTGTTTAAAAATAATGTAATTTATTTAGAACATAAGTCCGCGCTGAGGAATGCATTAATTGGAACTATTTGTTGGGTATATATGTTATGTATTATGTATGTATTTGGTTATGTATTTAAATGCAACACGAAACGAATTCTGCATTGGGACTTTAATATTACAGACGATAACATTATGGATATTGAGTAGAACAAATATTCCACTTAAATTTTCAAGGCAATAACTATAAGATAAGCTAAAGCGACACTACATCGGTGAAAACGCAAATTTCTGCAGAATGTATTTTCCTATTATATGGTATAATTTCCCCCTAAATATGTGCCTCAAAAACTGAGTATTTCAACTAATAAACAAACGTCGTATACATCCAAGGGTCGACATCCAAGCGTATTACAACTCGTGTATCCTGATTAACACGATTTGAGGAACATATTTACCGTTAATAAATATCTCACATTTTTGCATATGTATATTTATTTGTAGACTAATCTTATTTAAATTATCTCTAAACAACAGCATCCATTCTAAGCATTGAGAATTTAGAAGAAATCTACCCCCCCCCCCCACTATGAAAACCCCTCTAGACCAAAATCCTCTCCAAGCCGAACTTTTCCTCTGGTCCGGTGGCTATTCGGTTTAGACGGTGTGTTTTACGTTTATTTATCGTCGCTACCGGTTGCCCATATGAGCGACACCTCCTGAAGAGATTAGTAATTTTAGATTGTTGGAGGATAGTGCAATAATACAGACAGAGACCCATTCCAGAGTCTCCTCTGGTTCGTTTACGTGCACGGCATACAGCACCTTCACGAGACGTTCTGTGACAATCTGCAGGCAGGCCCGGGCTTACAATGCCATATATGAGCTACGCCCCTGATAATAGAATATTCCTTACTTGAGTATACATCTGTATGTACTTTAGCTGGATCATACTGTATCACGTTGTAGACATCCGACATGTATTCGAAGGAATTTAGCTGTAACAATCGGCCTAGTCCAAGCCGGTGCGTAGACTCATCCATTCTGTAAAACATAATAACAGTTCCAAATGTTTGAGTTTCGAGATTTCCATTGTGAAAACAACTATTTTTGTTCACTTGTTTTCTAGATTGTTTCAAGGTATTGCCCAAACCGGTGAATGGTTAATTTGCATATTTGTCTTCAGGCCGATGTAACGAAGTATAGTGACACCCATAGAATAACAACCTCCGGTCAAGTACTGACTCCCGTTAAAATATAATGCCCCCTCGATGCTATCTATTAGCTATTGACCCCCCATCTAATCCATCACTAACTGACTAGTAACAACTGCATGTGTTATTATTGCTAATACGTGTTGTTGCTGCTGCTGCTGCTGTCGTTGTTGTTTCTGTCGTCATCGTCATCGTTCGTCGTCGTCTTCGTCGTCGTCGCCGCCGCCGCTGCTGCTGCTGTTGGTGTTGTCCGACAAATTGCATGAAGAACATTTTGTGTTCGTACTATACCAGGACATTTGATAAAATCTTCAACGCGGAAAAGGACCACGCGTGCACGCCATTCAAAATAGTCTGTTAATAAATATCATTCTATTATCAACTGTTGTTGACATCATCTGCTCCGTTTATTAGAATGATAGATAGCCATTTCAAGAGGAGTGTTTCCACACCTATGACCCTTGACATGATGATATTATACAATATGCCTCAATATGGTCCAGTGGGTGGTCCAGGGGCAGGTTCAGTGGGTGGTCCAGGGGGTGGTTCAGAGGGTGGTTCAGGGGGTGGTCCAGTGGGTGGTCCAGGGGCAGGTCCAGGTCCAGTGGGTGGTCCAGGGGCAGGTTCAGAGGGTGGTCCAGGGGCAGATTCAGTGGGTGGTTCAGTGGGTGGTTCAGTGGGTGGTCCAGTGGGTGGTTCCAGGGGGTGGTCCGTGGGTGGTTCAGGGGGTGGCCAGTGGGTGGTCCAGGGGCAGGTTCAGTGGGTGGTCCAGTGGGTGGTTCAGGGGGTGGTCCAGTGGGTGGTCCAGAGGGTGGTCCAGGGGGTGGTCCAGTGGGTGGCCAGGGGGTGGTCCAGTGGGCAGGTTCAGAGGGTGGTTCAGTGGGTGGTCCAGAGGCAGGTCCAGTGGGTGGTCCAGGGGCAGGTCGTGGTGGTCCAGGTCCGGTTTCAGAGGGTGGTTCAGTGGGTGGTCCAGAGGCAGTCCAGTGGGTGGTCCAGTGGGTGGTCCAGAGGCAGGTCCAGTGGGTGGTCCAGTGGCAGGTGTCGTGGGTGGTCCAGTGGCAGGTTCAGTGGGTGGTCCAGTGGCAGGTTCAGAGGGTGTAAGGGGCAGGTTCAGAGGGTGGTCCAGGGGCAGGTCCAGTGGGTGGTCCAGTGGCAGGTTCAGAGGTGGTAAAGGGGCAGGTTCAGAGGTGGTCCAGGGGCAGGTTCAGTGGGTGGTCCAGTGGGTGGTCCATGGTGGTCCAGGCAGGTTCAGTGGGTGGTCCAGTGGGTGGTCCAGGGGCAGGTTCAGTGGGTGGTTCAGAGGGTGGTCCAGGTCCAGTGGGTGGTCCAGGGGCAGGTTCAGTGGGTGGTCCAGTGGGTGGTCCAGGGGCAGGTTCAGTGGGTGGTCCAGGGGCAGGTTCAGTGAGTGGTCCAGTGGGCAGGTTCAGTGGGTGGTTCAGAGGGTGGTCCAGGGGCAGGTCCAGTGGGTGGTCCAGTGGGTGGTTCAGAGGGTGGTCCAGTGGTTTAAAGTCCCAACTGAAAGACTTAGATATCTGAAGCAATGGTGTCTTGACATATGCGTATCCAGCCTGTTACAATTCTCTTATTTATTGATTGATTTTAAAATAACTTGGCACATATGCCACGAGGATGTGTCACATGCAAGACCTAGGTACCCCACCCAAAGGTCAAGAGCATAGAGTTCATTCAAGGATAATGGTGTACTGCATGGTAAACAGAATGTCGTGTCTGACTTTGTCATTTGTGGGTAGATTTTAAAATACCTGGAAACAAATGTTACCCATATCAAGACAATGTATTGTGCGCAAGATCTCCTCCACACCTCAAACATCAATGTCACAACTTAAGATAAATGGCAATGTTTTTATTTTGACTGATTGTGTTTTGCTCCATCCCAAAGTACCCGAAATCACACAAAAGTTGTTTGGTTATACTAACTCGTGGGAACGACATAGCATACTCGTGTGAACGACATAGCATACTCGTGTGAACGACATAGCATACTCGTGTGAACGACATAGCTAACTCGTGGGAACGACATAGCATACTCGTGGGAACGACATAGCAAACTCGTGGGAACGACATAGCTAGCTCGTGGGAACGACATAGCTAGCTCGTGGGAACGACATAGCTAGCTCGTGGGAACGACATAGCATACTCGTGGGAACGACATAGCTAACTCGTGGGACCGACATAGCTAACTGGTGGGAACGACATAGCTAACTCGTGGGAACGACATAGCTAGCTCGTGGGAACGACATAGCTAACTGGTGGGAACGACATAGCTAACTCGTGGGAACGACATAGCTAACTTGTGGGAACAACATAGCTAACTCGTGGGAACGACATAGCTAACTCGTGGGAACGACATAGCTAACTCGTGGGAACGACATAGCTAACTCGTGGGAACGACATAGCTAGCTTGTGGGAACGACATAGCTAACTGGTGGGAACGACATAGCTAACTCGTGGGAACGACATAGCTAACTCGTGGGAACGACATAGCTAACTCGTGGGAACGACATAGCTAACTCGTGGGAACGACATAGCTAACTCGTGGGAACGACATAGCTAACTCGTGGGAACGACATAGCTAGCTTTGGTGGGAACGACATAGCTAACTGGTGGGAACGACATAGCTAACTCGTGGGAACGACATAGCTAACTCGTGGGAACGACATAGCTAACTCGTGGGAACGACATAGCTAACTCGTGGGAACGACATAGCTAACTCGTGGGAACGACATAGCTAACTCGTGGGAACGACATAGCTAACTCGTGGGAACGACATAGCTAACTCGGGGAACGACATAGCTAACTCGTGGGAACGACATAGCTAACTCGTGGGAACACATAGCTAACTCGTGGGAACGACATAGCTAACTCGTGGGAACGACATAGCTAACTCGTGGGAACGACATAGCTAACTCGTGGGAACGACATAGCTAACTCGTGGGAACGGCATAGCTAACTCATGGGAACGACATAGCTAACTCATGGGAACGACATAGCTAACTCGTGGGAACGACATAGCTAACTCGTGGGAACGACATAGCTAACTCGTGGGAACGACATAGCTAACTCGTGGGAACGACATAGCATACTCGTGGGAACGACATAGCATACTCGTGGGAACGACATAGCTAACTCGTGGTCAAGATTATTAAACGGAACCACTGGAGAAGGGGTTGATTAACTAAACACCATCTGGAGAACACCATCGTTGTCTAAATGTGCTGAGTGCAGTAAAACGAAAGTGAATAGGTTTACGCTTAGCAAGCTTTGCATCAGAATCTATCTGTAATAAGTATGTAAATAATACTCTGCGTTCAATGATGCATATTCACGCTATTTAAAACTGTTAATGGGCCTGGTGTTAAAATTTCACAATATATTGAATATATGTTGTAAATATGTTGGAAAACACAAGTT
>CM026389.1:32523582-32551700 GCA_014843695.1 Archivesica marissinica
CGTGAATACGAGATATATATAATCTTACCAAACATGAATACGAGATATAAATAATCTTACCAAACGTGAATACGAGATATAAATAATCTTATCAAACATGAATACGAGACGTAAATAATCTTACCAAACGTGAATACGAGATATAAATAAACTTATCAAACGTGAATACGAGATATAAATAATCTTACCAAACGTGAATACGAAACGTAAATAATCTTACCAAACGTGAATACGAGATATAAATAATCTTACCAAACGTGAATACGAGACGTAAATAATCTTACCAAACGTGAATACGAGATATAAATAATCTTACCAAACGTGAATACGAAACGTAAATAATCTTACCAAACGTGAATACGAGATATAAATAATCTTACCAAACGTGAATACGAGACGTAAATAATCTTACCAAACGTGAATACGAGATATAAATAATCTTACCAAACGTGAATACGATATATAAATAATCTTACCAAACGTGAATACGAGATATAAATAATCTTACCAAACGTGAATACCAGATATAAATAATCTTACCAAACGTGAATACGGGACGTAAATAATCTTACCAAACGTGAATACGAAACGTAAATAATCTTACCAAACGTGAATATGAGATATAAATAATCTTACCAAACGTGAATACGAGACGTAAATAATCTTACCAAACGTGAATACGAGATATAAATAATCTTACCAAACGTGAATACGATATATAAATAATCTTACCAAACGTGAATACCAGATATAAATAATCTTACCAAACGTGAACACCAGACATAAATAATCTTACCAAGCGTGAATACGAGATATAAATAATCTTACCAAGCGTGAATACGAGATATAAATAATCTTACCAAGCGTGAATACGAGATATAAATAATCTTACCAAACGTGAATGCCAGATATAAATAATCTTACCAAACGTGAATACGGGACGTAAATAATCTTACCAAACGTGAATACGAGATATAAATAATCTTACCAAGCGTGAATACGAAACGTAAATAATCTTACCAAACGTGAATACGAGATATAAATAATCTTACCAAACGTGAATACGAGACGTAAATAATCTTACCAAACGTGAATACGAAACGTAAATAATCTTACCAAACGTGAATACGAGATATAAATAATCTTACCAAGCGTGAATACGAGATATAAATAATCTTAGCAAACGTGAATACGAGATATAAATAATCTTACCAAACGTGAATACAAGATATAAATAATCTTACCAATGAGAATACGAGATTAAATCATCTTACCAAACGAGAATACGAGATATAAATAATCTTACCAAACGAGAATACGAGATATAAATAATCTTACCAAGCGTGAATATTAGACGTAAATCGTCTTCCTTTTCATTGTACTCTCTGTTAAACGTAATTGTTATGCTGAATTTTTGACAACGCCTCAAAACAAGGTCTTCCCTAGTATCAAATGTCTGCCCATCTGTGATATCAAACACGTCTGTATGGTGTTGCTGGGTGTTCTTTCTGATGTTAAGGTCAACCGTTTTTACTTTCAGCATGTCGGATATCTTTGGTTTCTTCTCATTCGGTACTGAAATCAATACATATCAGTTTATGTCATTAGGCAACTCTCCAGTTATTTCCGGAAAGGACGGGACTCTGGGTAGAACCACTGACTGCAATTATGCTCATTGACCCTAATATCGGTGAATACTAATGAGCGGTGATATCAGAATTAATCCAAATGAACCGCACATGGTCATGTTGTGCTTACTATTGACACTTTCTGTTGGATTTCTACAACTGTCCATAGCAAAAACTAGTTGAATGTCATTTCTACGGGTAAATTTACCTTAATGTATTCAAAACTTGTTTTTACCTCTTACACTCGTAAGTTTTCGTTCATAGTGTCCTTAGGCGAATTTCAATGCATTTGACATGTGTATGGTGCCCGCTACTAATGTGACGTCACATGATTGCCTTATATGGCATGCATTGCTACTGGTATAAACTTGTAAGGCTAAAGTTGCACCGTCACCGGTCATTGGTATCACCTCGTAAATAAAAGATGGAGGCATGTGCTGTTGCTTTCACTTTGTTTTTGATTCAGTTATGATTTATTTCTTACTAACTAATATTGCATACAATAAAATAAATATGACTATGCTTAATTGAGAGTGAACATTATTTGCACAGCCTCGTTTTGGAACACAAATACACAGGTTATTGCTTATGTCACCGGTTACCGGTATACCCAGGATAATTTATATACTTATTATCTTGTTATCCGTTGTGTAATACATAGTACATGTAGTGTATCAATGACGTCATAACCGTGGGGTAATAAAATGTGTCTCCATTCTCAGTCTCAAAGAGTTTGATTGGTTGAGCTTAATGCATACAACATACTGAACCAATCAAACCGCTTGAGCTTATGATCTGAGAATGTTCTATGTGTTTTACGTGTATCTATCGTCGCTACCGGTTGCCCAAATGAGCGACGCCTCCTGAAGAGATTAGTCATTTTAGATGTTGGAGGATAGTGCAATGATACAGACAGAGACCCATTCCAGAATCCCCTCTGGTTCGTTTACGTGCATGCACGGTGTACAGTATCGACACGAGACCTCGGTTTAAAGTCCATCTGGAAGAGTGTTAATTATATTAGGGTCAGACGGGGATCGAACCTGCGATCCCTGGATTATCAGTCCAACGTGTTAACTGCTGGGCTACATATCCGCCTGTGTTTGGTTGGACTACTGTGTGTGTGTTCTACGTAATTTTAGATTTTGGAGGATAGTGCAATGATACACAGAGAGAGACCCATTCCAGAGTCTACTCTGGTTCTTTTACGTGCACGCTGTAAAGCACCGACACGAGACCTCGGTTTAACGTACCATCTGAAAGACTGTTAATTTTATTAGGGTCAGACAGGGGATGGAACCTGCGATCCCTGGGTTACCAGTCCAGCGTGTTACCAATGGACTACAGATCCGTCTGTGGCTGGACTACAGATCCGTCTGGCTGTGATGTGCTATGCTAGCTACGGTAGGCCTATTGTACATTATTCCTCGTTACGTAGGTGTTTGTGCAATTATCAACCAAATGTATCTAACTGCAAAAACATCCACATTCCTCATGGAGACGACCGTTAGATCTGCAACCAGGACACTTGAACTGGTGTCCAGTTTGGAGCAATATTCATAACTCATTTATTTTATTTCAAATTGTTTAAAAATAATGTAATTTATTTAGAACATAAGTCCGCGCTGAGGAATGCATTAATTGGAACTATTTGTTGGGTATATATGTTATGTATTATGTATGTATTTGGTTATGTATTTAAATGCAACACGAAACGAATTCTGCATTGGGACTTTAATATTACAGACGATAACATTATGGATATTGAGTAGAACAAATATTCCACTTAAATTTTCAAGGCAATAACTATAAGATAAGCTAAAGCGACACTACATCGGTGAAAACGCAAATTTCTGCAGAATGTATTTTCCTATTATATGGTATAATTTCCCCCTAAATATGTGCCTCAAAAACTGAGTATTTCAACTAATAAACAAACGTCGTATACATCCAAGGGTCGACATCCAAGCGTATTACAACTCGTGTATCCTGATTAACACGATTTGAGGAACATATTTACCGTTAATAAATATCTCACATTTTTGCATATGTATATTTATTTGTAGACTAATCTTATTTAAATTATCTCTAAACAACAGCATCCATTCTAAGCATTGAGAATTTAGAAGAAATCTACCCCCCCCCCCCACTATGAAAACCCCTCTAGACCAAAATCCTCTCCAAGCCGAACTTTTCCTCTGGTCCGGTGGCTATTCGGTTTAGACGGTGTGTTTTACGTTTATTTATCGTCGCTACCGGTTGCCCATATGAGCGACACCTCCTGAAGAGATTAGTAATTTTAGATTGTTGGAGGATAGTGCAATAATACAGACAGAGACCCATTCCAGAGTCTCCTCTGGTTCGTTTACGTGCACGGCATACAGCACCTTCACGAGACGTTCTGTGACAATCTGCAGGCAGGCCCGGGCTTACAATGCCATATATGAGCTACGCCCCTGATAATAGAATATTCCTTACTTGAGTATACATCTGTATGTACTTTAGCTGGATCATACTGTATCACGTTGTAGACATCCGACATGTATTCGAAGGAATTTAGCTGTAACAATCGGCCTAGTCCAAGCCGGTGCGTAGACTCATCCATTCTGTAAAACATAATAACAGTTCCAAATGTTTGAGTTTCGAGATTTCCATTGTGAAAACAACTATTTTTGTTCACTTGTTTTCTAGATTGTTTCAAGGTATTGCCCAAACCGGTGAATGGTTAATTTGCATATTTGTCTTCAGGCCGATGTAACGAAGTATAGTGACACCCATAGAATAACAACCTCCGGTCAAGTACTGACTCCCGTTAAAATATAATGCCCCCTCGATGCTATCTATTAGCTATTGACCCCCCATCTAATCCATCACTAACTGACTAGTAACAACTGCATGTGTTATTATTGCTAATACGTGTTGTTGCTGCTGCTGCTGCTGTCGTTGTTGTTTCTGTCGTCATCGTCATCGTTCGTCGTCGTCTTCGTCGTCGTCGCCGCCGCCGCTGCTGCTGGTGTTGTCCGACAAATTGCATGAAGAACATTTTGTGTTCGTACTATACCAGGACATTTGATAAAATCTTCAACGCGGAAAAGGACCACGCGTGCACGCCATTCAAAATAGTCTGTTAATAAATATCATTCTATTATCAACTGTTGTTGACATCATCTGCTCCGTTTATTAGAATGATAGATAGCCATTTCAAGAGGAGTGTTTCCACACCTATGACCCTTGACATGATGATATTATACAATATGCCTCAATATGGTCCAGTGGGTGGTCCAGGGGCAGGTTCAGTGGGTGGTCCAGGGGGTGGTTCAGAGGGTGGTTCAGGGGGTGGTCCAGTGGGTGGTCCAGGGGCAGGTCCAGGTCCAGTGGGTGGTCCAGGGGCAGGTTCAGAGGGTGGTCCAGGGGCAGATTCAGTGGGTGGTTCAGTGGGTGGTTCGGCCAGGGGTGTCCAGTGGTGGTTCAGGGGGTGGTGGGTGGTCCAGTGGGTGGTTCAGGGGGTGGTCCAGTGGGTGGTTCAGGGGGTGGTCCAGTGGGTGGTCCAGGGGCAGGTCAGTGGGTGTCAGTGGGTGGTTCAGGGGTGGTCCAGTGGGTGGTCCAGAGGGTGGTCCAGGGGTGGTCCAGTGGGTGGTCCAGGGGGTGGTCCAGTGGGCAGGTTCAGAGGGTGGTTCAGTGGGTGGTCCAGAGGCAGGTCCAGTGGGTGGTCCAGGGGCAGGTCCAGTGGGTGGTCCAGGTCCAGGGTGTCCAGGGGCAGTTCAGAGGGTGGTTCAGTGGGTGGTCCAGAGGCAGGTCCAGTGGGTGGTCCAGTGGGTGGTCCAGGGGCAGGTTCAGAGGGTGGTCAGTGGGTGGTCCAGTGGCAGGTCCAGTGGGTGGTCCAGTGGCAGGTTCAGTGGGTGGTCCAGTGGCAGGTTCAGAGGGTGGTAAAGGGGCAGGTTCAGAGGGTGGTCCAGGGCAGTCCAGGGTGGTCCAGTGGGGTCCAGTGGTGGTCCAGTGGTGGTACAGTGGCAGGTTCAGTGGGTGGTCCAGGGGTGTCCAGGGGCAGGTTCAGTGGGTGGTTCAGAGGGTGGTCCAGTCCAGTGGGTGGTCAGGGGCAGGTTCAGTGGTGTCCAGTGGGTGGTCCAGGGGCAGGTTCAGTGAGTGGTCCAGAGGGAGGTCCAGGTCCAGAGGGTGGTCCAGGGGCAGGTTCAGTGGGTGGTCCAGTGGGTGGTCCAGGGGCAGGTTCAGTGGGTGGTCCAGGGGCAGGTTCAGTGAGTGGTCCAGTGGGCAGGTTCAGTGGGTGGTTCAGAGGGTGGTCCAGGGGCAGGTCCAGTGGGTGGTCCAGTGGGTGGTTCAGAGGGTGGTCCAGTGGTTTAAAGTCCCAACTGAAAGACTTAGATATCTGAAGCAATGGTGTCTTGACATATGCGTATCCAGCCTGTTACAATTCTCTTATTTATTGATTGATTTTAAAATAACTTGGCACATATGCCACGAGGATGTGTCACATGCAAGACCTAGGTACCCCACCCAAAGGTCAAGAGCATAGAGTTCATTCAAGGATAATGGTGTACTGCATGGTAAACAGAATGTCGTGTCTGACTTTGTCATTTGTGGGTAGATTTTAAAATACCTGGAAACAAATGTTACCCATATCAAGACAATGTATTGTGCGCAAGATCTCCTCCACACCTCAAACATCAATGTCACAACTTAAGATAAATGGCAATGTTTTTATTTTGACTGATTGTGTTTTGCTCCATCCCAAAGTACCCGAAATCACACAAAAGTTGTTTGGTTATACTAACTCGTGGGAACGACATAGCATACTCGTGTGAACGACATAGCATACTCGTGTGAACGACATAGCATACTCGTGTGAACGACATAGCTAACTCGTGGGAACGACATAGCATACTCGTGGGAACGACATAGCAAACTCGTGGGAACGACATAGCTAGCTCGTGGGAACGACATAGCTAGCTCGTGGGAACGACATAGCTAGCTCGTGGGAACGACATAGCATACTCGTGGGAACGACATAGCTAACTCGTGGGACCGACATAGCTAACTGGTGGGAACGACATAGCTAACTCGTGGGAACGACATAGCTAGCTCGTGGGAACGACATAGCTAACTGGTGGGAACGACATAGCTAACTCGTGGGAACGACATAGCTAACTTGTGGGAACAACATAGCTAACTCGTGGGAACGACATAGCTAACTCGTGGGAACGACATAGCTAACTCGTGGGAACGACATAGCTAACTCGTGGGAACGACATAGCTAGCTTGTGGGAACGACATAGCTAACTGGTGGGAACGACATAGCTAACTCGTGGGAACGACATAGCTAACTCGTGGGAACGACATAGCTAACTCGTGGGAACGACATAGCTAACTCGTGGGAACGACATAGCTAACTCGTGGGAACGACATAGCTAACTCGTGGGAACGACATAGCTAGCTTGTGGGAACGACATAGCTAACTGGTGGGAACGACATAGCTAACTCGTGGGAACGACATAGCTAACTCGTGGGAACGACATAGCTAACTCGTGGGAACGACATAGCTAACTCGTGGGAACGACATAGCTAGCTCGTGGGAACGACATAGCTAACTCGTGGGAACGACATAGCTAACTCGTGGGAACGACATAGCTAACTCGTGGGAACGACATAGCTAACTCGTGGGAACGACATAGCTAACTCGTGGGAACAACATAGCTAACTCGTGGGAATGACATAGCTAACTCGTGGGAACGACATAGCTAACTCGTGGGAACGACATAGCTAACTCGTGGGAACGACATAGCTAACTCGTGGGAACGGCATAGCTAACTCATGGGAACGACATAGCTAACTCGGAACGGCATAGCTAACTCATGGGAACGACATAGCTAACTCGTGGGAACGACATAGCTAACTCGTGGGAACGACATAGCTAACTCGTGGGAACGACATAGCTAACTCGTGGGAACGACATAGCATACTCGTGGGAACGACATAGCTAACTCGTGGGAACGACATAGCTAACTCGTGGTCAAGATTATTAAACGGAACCACTGGAGAAGGGGTTGATTAACTAAACACCATCTGGAGAACACCATCGTTGTCTAAATGTGCTGAGTGCAGTAAAACGAAAGTGAATAGGTTTACGCTTAGCAAGCTTTGCATCAGAATCTATCTGTAATAAGTATGTAAATAATACTCTGCGTTCAATGATGCATATTCACGCTATTTAAAACTGTTAATGGGCCTGGTGTTAAAATTTCACAATATATTGAATATATGTTGTAAATATGTTGGAAAACACAAGTTGTTCCTGAGTGTTCCGAGTTCGATGTAGGGACTACAAGGACTAGACAATATTTGTTTTTCTGTTTTATTCGACGCACATTTTCTCTACCAACAAATGGCCGACACGAATCCAAGGGAAATAACTATTGTAGACTGCAAAGAACGACTAAATTTCTAGCGAATACTTTTTCTCCACAACATTCTCCCCTTCTTGATAAACTATATCTTATCAATCTCAAAGTTAAGTCAATCCAAACGTTCATAGCATCATGAAACGAATACTTATCGTACTTTACCAATCCTCATAATCCAACATCACAATCAAAGATTATTTAAACCCTGGTTACATTGTACCTCTAATATCATATGTACAACCTCATACTATACCTAGTATGATTGAACGAACACATGTACAACCTCATACTATACCTAGTATGATTGAACGAACATATGTACAACCTCCTACTATACCTAGTATGATTGAACGAACACATGTACAACCTCATACTATACCTATTATGATTGAACGAACACATGTACAACCTCCTACTATACCTAGTATGATTGAACGAACACATGTACAACCTCCTACTATACCTAGTATGATTGAACGAACACATGTACAACCTCCTACTATACCTAGTATGATTGAACGAACATATGTACAACCTCCTACTATACCTAGTATGATTGAACGAACATATGTACAACCTCCTACTATACCTAGTATGATTGAACGAACATATGTACAACCTTCTACTATACCTAGTATGATTGAACGAACACATGTACAACCTCATACTATACCTAGTATGATTGAACGAACATATGTACAACCTCATACTATACCTAGTATGATTGAACGAACATATGTACAACCTCATACTATACCTAGTATGATTGAACGAACATATGTACAACCTCCTACTATACCTAGTATGATTGAACGAACATATGTACAACCTCCTACTATACCTAGTATGATTGAACGAACATATGTACAACCTCATACTATACCTAGTATGATTGAACGAACATATGTACAACCTCCTACTATACCTAGTATGATTGAACGAACACAACTATAATATAATTATAAGCTAACACAACAACCACCTAGGTCCACAGGGATTCGGCACGTTTGGGGGTACTGACTGTGCCTAGGTCCACCTGATATAATGTAACAGTATTATATATTTATAGTCATACATACTTTGCTACATGTAGCCCATAACTAGTTAAATACTCAATGTTTAGTATGACGGATTTACTAGAAAATTCACGATAATTAATTTGAACTGTTACAATATAATCTGGGGACTCAAGTCGTTATAGACCTAAAATCGATTGCATCTCACTGTTAATATCAAATTATAGTTCAATATATATAACGTTCTCTTGGAATACATGCAATCTTTCAATTCATACCTGTATCATATGAATCATACTATGTTTACTATAATGATCAACAATCATTTTAATGAGACAACAGTTCACTCACGATTTATATTATCACTGTAGCAGAGGCTTTTGTTCTCTACATATAAGTGCATGTTTTTGCATTAAGTAAAACAACAGATTCTCTATCCGTATTACTTCAAAACTTGCAATTAACACATTACATTCAATTTGTATGTGTATGCACATCATTACATGAATGTTTGTTTTGTATTAATGATCTCAATTATACTTGTAAAAAATAATTAATGCATATCAATACATGTTCTCTTGGTACTATCCTGCTATTTGTCTGTAACAGACTGTAAGTGTTACTTCAAGTTCATGTGATAATCTTCTTAATGTTTGTATACTTCAGTAGACTGTGATCTCTCTGACCTACAACTCCGTCGCACGAGCGGTTAGATTTGAAATTAGCAATGGATTATTATGCCCATTATCGAAGCTAATTATCTTAATTAATAATCGACAATACATCACAGGGATTATTATGCCCCAATCACAGTGCTACCGGTATTGTAATTAATGATTATTACATTTGTAACACAACACTTGTTAAGTTTTTTACAATTTAGAACTACCGGTATTGAAAATACTATCTTTGGCTTATTGATGGTTTCTAATTATCTGATCCAGTCTACAGTTGACTTTCTTGTATTAGACACAAACGCGTGATTGGCCGTTTCACAACACTATTTCGAACTTGCACATCTGCGACGCGAACATGGCCATCTATCCCCGGATACACCTTGGTGACTTTCCCAAGCAACCAGTGGCCTCGTTGTAACTCAGAATCGATCACGATAACTACATCTCCAACTCGATAGTCCCTTGTAGGTTGGCACCACTTTTTCCTAGAGCCGAGCATAGGTAAAAACTCAAGTAACCAACGTTTCCAAAAGTGTTTTACTAATTCTTGCACTCTACGCCACCTCTTAGCAATGTTATAGTTTGTTGTATCCACTACTTCTGGGGCAAACTCCCCTCCTGCCTGTCCATGAAGAAAATGATTCGGAGTGATGACACATTCATCCAGCTCTGGTATGTCAAAGGGCGACTATTTATTAGTCCTTCTGCTCCAACGAAAGCAGTCATGAGCTCTTCGTCGTTCACATCAGCATTGCCCAGGATCCGGAATATGGCTCGCTTGGCACTTTTTATCATTGATTCATGTACACCTCCAAAGTGAGGAGCTGCTGGTGGATTGAAGAGCCATTTGATTCCTTGATTAGCTGCTTTATGGACAATTTTGTTCTGGTCTAACTTGCTGTGTAGATCTTTAAGTTCACGCACTGCTCCTACAAAATTGGTCCCATTATCAGATACGACAATCTTAGGTAGTCCTCTTCTATTAACAAATCTGTAGAACGTATTGAGAAAGGAATCTGTGTCCATACTGTACGCTATTTCTAAATGTACAGCTCTAGTTGCCAAACACGTGAAGACGCACAAATACCTTTTCACTCTTGCTTTGCCTCGGCCTTGTTTTGTTAAGAAAGGACCGGCGTAATCTACTGTCGTTTCACTGAATGCACGCATTGACATACCAAGCCTAAATTCTGGAATCGGTCCCATTATTTGCTGCGAAGCTTTTGCTTTTCTACGTCTGCACTCTGTGCAGTTACTCTCTAGTTCCCGAATTTCTTCGCGACCTGCGATTAGCCAGTAATGTGCACTCAAGTGACAAGTCTGATAATGTTTTATTTGTTCCACAGTGATTTCCTCGTTCATGGTAATGTTTCACGATTAACTTACTAACCCAATTTTTCCTTGGCAATATAATTGGAAATTTAGTATCGTATGACAGATTTGATGCAAATTTCAAACGACTGTCACTTCTCATGATTTTATCTTCATCGAGTTTAGGATTGAGCACAAGTAGTTTACTGCTTTTTGAGAGTTGTTTCCCTTTACTTAAGTTTCTATAGTCTTCACTAAAACTCTGCACCTGAGCATACTGAATAAGCCTACATTCTGCATGTTTCATCTCACTACTCGTTAGTTCTGTAGATGTGCGTTTTTCATCTTTAGTCATCTGACAGTTATCAATGAATCTATTAACCCAAGCATATATCCTGGTTAAGTGTGTCCAGTTTGAATATCGTTCAGGATTTAACCTATTATCTTTATCTTCATTGCTGTCGCTAACAGTGTGAAATGTAAGTGCTTCACATCCCATGGAATGTCTTTTAAGCTCTATTTTTGCAATTTCGTTGGGTTCAAACTTGTTTTGCGGCCATTTGTCCTTATCACCATGTAGATAATCTGGACCTTTCCACCATAATTCACTTCTACTCAATTCAATAACTGACATTCCTCTTGAAGCCATATCTGCTGGGTTGTCTTTCGTTGGAACATATCGCCACTGTTTTGGCGATGTTGCACTATGAATGGTGCCTATGCGATTGGCTACGAATGGTTTATAAGTCCTACTTTGACCCCTAATCCACCACAACACATTCATACTATCCGACCAGAATGTGACCGAGTTTATATCTGTTTCTAGCGCTTCACAAACAGACTGAGTTAAACTAAGTCCCAAATTGGCTGCCATAAGTTCCAATCTTGGTACACTGGTAGTAGCCAGAGGTGCTACTTTACTTTTGCCTGTGATTAAATGCACACTAATAACATTGTCACTGTCTAGATTTCTTGCATATACAACTGCACCATAAGCTTTGGTTGAGGCATCAACAAATGTATGTATCTCACTACTGTCGCTAAATTGTATACATCGCGGAACTTTCACTTGATCTATTTCCTTAATTTCATCAAACCAATTACCAACTTGTTCATTTAACTGTTTACTCAATTTTTCATCCCATTCAATACCGCTTAGCCAGATATCCTGCAATATCATCTTTGAGCGAATTATGTATGGTACAAGAAATCCGAGAGGGTCATACACTGACGCGAGTCTCTTTAGAAATGACCGTTTTGTGAAATATGATTCTGTGTCTGGCACATTATGGTGAAAGGTGAATAAATCACTGTTAGCAACCCACAACACTCCTAACGTTTTGATTGTAGGTAGCTCTGTCTTACTCAGATCTGTATCTAAGGCTCTGTCACATATTGGAATGCTTTCAAGAACCACGGTGGAATTCGAAAGCCACTTTCTGGCGAACATCCCCGCATTCTGCCAAAGTTGAGACAACTGTTGATAAAGCTGTACACCTTGTTGGTCATCGATCACCGAGTCCATAGTGTCATCCATGTATGTGGCATTCATAACCGATTCAGCAGCTTGTGGAAACTCGGCAGCGTACATCTTAGCATTATACTGTGACACGAACTGAGCAAGGAAAGGTGATGCATTCACTCCAAACACAAGTCTGTTGAAGTGGTACTCTTGCGGTTTTTGACTTGGTTCTTCTCGCCACAAGAAACTGTGAAAATGACGATCCGCTTCAGGAATGCCTACTTGCAAATACATCTCTTGTACATCGCATACTACAGCTACAGGGTGCTTACGAAACCGAAATAGTATTTCAGAGAGATTACTTTGTAGTTTCGGTCCCGGATGAATAGTGTCGTTCAACGATATATCTTCACACTTTGCGGAAGCATCAAACACTATTCTCACCTTTGTAGTAGATTTGTCTGGTTTCAATACAGGAAAGTGAGGCAATAACCACTTTTGCTGTTTGCAGTCCTCTTCAGATTGTTCAACTTTGGATATATAACCCTTCTTTAAATATGTCTCTATTGTTTCATTGTACACTTGTGCTACTTGGCTATTCTTTTTTAGTCTCTTTTCAGTATTTGTTAGTCGTTGTAAAGCCATTTGATAATTGCCCGGTAATTCGCATTTATTGTCCTTCCAAGGCAAAGGCACTTCGTATCGGTTATCTTTGTACACGATTGATTGTTCTATGAAATCAGTAATACTCTTGTCGGCTAGTGACAGTTTTGTTCTGGACTCGACAGACTCTACTTCCCAAAATCTCTTCAAATCAACACAGTCAGTGCTATGAACAAAATGTGATCTATTTACTTGTATTCTTGGTGTTGACAAGTTTCCAACACATGTCCAACCAAGGGGAGTTAATCGAGCTACTGGATCCCCAGGTTGACCTCTAACTTCATGCCATGATTGATGTAAATCACTGTAATCTAGGCCAATGAGCATGTCTACACTTTGATGCTCAGTTACGCGCAGAAATTCTATTTCTTTCAAGTGTTCCCATTTGTGAGCATAATTGTTCCAGTCTACAACTTCAAGGTTGCCGGTTACATTATCTATTGCACTAGCATCGATCGCCAATTTCACATGTCCATTGAGACTCTCTATATTTACTTTTACTGGCATAGTGGTGAATTCTTCTCTTTTTCCATTCAATATGTTCACACTCATTGTCTCTACTTGTTCTCTAATTCCTAGTTGCATCGCTACACTTGTATTGATGTATGATTTAGTGCTACCGTCATCAAGTAGAGCATTGATTTTCATTTTGTTTCCTCTTGACGATACAATTACTGGAACAGTCCTTAATGCAACATACTTTGGAGTCTTAGTATCTTTAGAATATGATGTAAATGTTCGTTGCTCCCTTTCTCCAGTTTGATATTGAGCACCTGAGTTTACGCTTGATCTATCTTTTACTTCTGTGCTGGATTTACTTGAACTTGGATGTAACAGTCGATGGTGACTTCTTTTACAGCCATCAACTCTACAAACACCACTACGTTCGCAATTCATTCCGATGTGGTTGTCTCCGAGACACCGATAACAAAGTTGCTTCTCTTTAGCTGTTTCCCAACGTTGCTTGTCATTGAGTTCTTTGAATACAGTACAAGTCCATACCGCATGATTACCATTACAAACTCTGCATGTTCTGATTGATTTGCCTTGTGTAAAATATGTCTTATTTGTATTACTACGGTAGTTGTCGGCATTGCGATTTCTGTCTACATGTATATAGTTAACTTTGTCTGATTTGGGTCCTAAACCATGTATAGTTTCCGATGCAATAATGCGAAATTCTGATTCTTGCAACACCCATTTGCGTAAGGTTTCAACCGACTCCTCTTCACTGTTTTCGAAAACCCACCGATGATACCGAGTTAACATTGTTTCAGGAATTTTTCGTTGCATTTGTAAATATAATGCTCCATTTTTCAGGTCGTTGTCCTGATTAGCTTCACTCAAATTGATGACTGCCAAGTCTAACAAATCTGCAAATTTTTCTATCATTTTTGCATTTTCAGTTCTAATTATTGGGAAATTGTCGAGTTCATCCAGGAATTGTGTTATCTGTCGACGTTGTCCTCCGAATTTACGTTCCAAGCGTTCTTTTGCTATTTCATATGCACTTGCAGAATGACCTAAACCTTCGATGGCATTCAATGCATCCCCTGTTACATACTGGCGTAATTGAAGCAACTTATATTCAGCTGTGGCTGGGGCTTGATCAACACATGACAGGAATGCAGCTTTCCAAGACTGGTATCCCTTTTTCTGACCACTGAATATGGGAATAGACACTTTTTTCATTTGACGCCACATATCTTGGCCAAGCTGCTTAGTATTATGGTCCAACTCTTGCTGATTAATTGTATTATTCAAAGCTGAATGCCTATCCAACTGCCTATATTCGTTTGAAAGCTGTTCATATTGCTTATCAATGATACTCAGTTTTTCCGTTAATTTTTGAATTTGTTGTATGTTCCCGTTATATCGCATAAAGTCCAGTAAGCTATGAATTGCTTCCACAGATCTATCCATTGCCCCTTCAACCTTTTCCAATGATGAACGAAGTTCAGTCTTTGCAATGTCATCTTCTCCTAACAAGTCTTTTAACTGGTTCGAATATCTAGTGAACAATCTCTTACAATTTGCTTTGTTCAATTTAAGCTCTACTAATTCAGCTTCTTTTGCCTCAGCTTCCTTTTCTTCCGATGTTGACATAGTGACGATAGTTCACACTAATTTGTGACGATGGTTCACTTATAAATAAATTTAATGTGTCCGGATATCAAATATTGTCCGAATACTGCTCACGTGTTTTATATACGAATTCGATATGAAGTCCCTTCAATGTACAGTACGGAATAGTTACGAAAATTAAACCTCGCTCTGCTACCAAATGTTCCTGAGTGTTCCGAGTTCGATGTAGGGACTACAAGGACTAGACAATATTTGTGTTTCTGTTTTATTCGACGCACATTTTCTCTACCAACAAATGGCCGACACGAATCCAAGGGAAATAACTATTGTAGACTGCAAAGAACGACTAAATTTCTAGCGAATACTTTTTCTCCACAACAAGTCAATATAATAAACAATTATCTTATCTTATATCTGTTATATATGTTATATATTTCACCATTTTCCCACTGCATATACAGTCAAGCCTGGTTTAGTGGTCACCTCCACATGGAGATGGATTGAAGTAAGTGTATTCGTATATTACAGCATTAGTACACGTTATAATTACATTTGTTATGATACTCATAGTACAGTCAAACCTGCATTAGTGGTCACCTGTATTAAGCAGCCAGTTTCCAGATTCCCAATATGTTGTTTTATTATATAGTTGACCTCTATTAAGCAGCCAACCTGTATTAAGCAGCCAGTTTCCAGATTCCCAATATGTTGTTTTATTATATAGTTGACCTCTATTAAGCAGCCACCTGTGCTAAGCAGCCACTTTCTGTGATTCCCTTGGCTGGCTGCTTAAGACAGGTTTGACTGTAGATAAATCCTCACAACAAAGGTAGTGTTGCAATACGAGGAATTCTAGAAACCTTGACAAAATGTACATGTGTACATTGGCATTATGTTTCCGTTGTACACAATTTATAGTAGAAAACAAATCAATGTGTGTCTATGGAAGTCGTGATAGCGCAGTGCTAGCGCGTTCGCTTCAGGTGAGGCCCGGAGTTCGAGCCCCGCTGGAGCCGTTACAATGTTGCGCCTTTGCAAGGCATATAATTCCACATTACCTCTTCTCTCTCCCTCGTGGAGATGGATTCCACCAGGAATGAGGCCCCGAGAGTGATTAAGTAAGTTGTAAGAACTTGTTTCGCAATCGAGCAAAAATAAATGTGTATAGACTAATGTAATAATTACTCCAGAGTTCAGGTTTTGGAAGATTTCTCTTATTCGAAGAATTGTCTATGTGCCCAAATAACCACAAATGCACCCCACCTCAGTTTAAAATCTGAAATACTGTTAATAGTATTAGTGTCAGACTGCAATCCCTGGATTCGCAGTCCAATGTGTTAACCACTGGACAGTATAAATACCACTGGACTACTGTTGTGTCTTACAGACGGATCTGTAGTCTAGTGGTAACACGCTGGACTGGTAATCCAGGGATCGCAGGTTCGATCCCCCGTCTGACCCTAATACAATTAACAGTCTTTCAGATGGGACGTAAAACCGAGGTCTCGTGTCGGTGCTTTACACCGTGC
This sequence comes from Archivesica marissinica, assembly GCA_014843695.1. Taxonomy (NCBI): domain Eukaryota; kingdom Metazoa; phylum Mollusca; class Bivalvia; order Venerida; family Vesicomyidae; genus Archivesica; species Archivesica marissinica. The sequence continues at coordinate 32,540,370 of CM026389.1, forward strand.
ACGTAAAAGAACCAGAGGAGACTCTGGAATGGGTCTCTGTCTGTATCATTGCACTATCCTCCAAAATCTAAAATGACTAATCTCTTCAGGAGGCGTCGCTCATAAGGGCAACCGGTAGCGACGATACATAAACGTAAAACACACACGTGTCTTAAACGATTTATTGGCATATCACCAAACTATACATTTAGTAGCAACTTGTAACAGACAAGTAATTATAAACCATTAGAGTTATGTCCATTTATGTGTTTACGGGTAACCCATATTAGTTTGGTCTTTCTTGAATATGTTAACAAAAGATGTCCAAACGACATAGTGGGCTGAGGATATGAATGTGATATATAAACTTATAATTTCCGCCGTCTGACCCTAATAAAATTAACAGTCTTTCAGATGGGACGTTAAACCGAAGTCTCGTGTCGGTGCTTTACACCGTGCACGTAAAAGAACCAGAGGAGACTCTGGAATGGGTCTCTGTCTGTATCATGCACTATCCTCCAAAATCTAAAATGACTAATATCTCCAGGAGGCGTCGCTCATATGAGCAACCGGTAGCGACGATAAATAAACGTAAAACACACACACCCATGTAGATGGTAGATCTGTTATTACCGGCTATATATCTGTATGACTGGTTATAATTATATGTACTCTGGGATCAGTTATTGTTTATAATTTATACATAACTTGTAATTTTAATGAGATAATAATAATTAAAAAACTGATATCAGAATCGGAATCCTCGTGGTTGATTTAGTTGAAAATATGTATTTATACTAGATTCTTTGGTTCAACAGTTAATTTTTCAAGATGGGGCCGGCGGCCATTTTGGATTTGGCCCCATAGAAAAATATGATGGCATTTATGCCAGGGGCAGGATTTCTAATTGCTTTATAAAAGGTCCATATAAATCAATCGTCAAAACACAGACGGATCTGTAGTCCAGTGGTAACACGCTGGACTGGTAACCCAGGGATCGCAGGTTCGATCCCCCGTCTGACCCTAATAAAATTAACAGTCTTTCAGATGGGACGTTAAACCGAGGTCTCGTGTCGGTGCTTTACACCGTGCACGTAAAAGAACCAGAGGAGACTCTGGAATGGGTCTCTGTCTGTATCATGCACTATCCTCCAAAGTCTAAAATGACTAATATCTTCAGGAGGCGTCGCTCATATGGACAACTGGTAGCGACGATAAATAAACGTAAAACACACATGGTCAAAACATGTTAGCCGGAGAATGGTCACGGGATTGAGATTCTGGACCCAACTAATAGTCTTCACGCAGGCTACAACCGACCGCATAACGCACTTCATTGATAATAACCGACGCACGTGTACCTGAACAATTGCAATTCAGTGCTTGGACAACTCGTGCTCATTTGTTATTGAGTTTATTTAACTCGTCTTCTAAAACGATAAATTGAAATTGTTGAATGTTTAGAATTTTGCTATTAAGCCTTAACTTGCCGAATAGTGGCCTATTGAACGGAATGTTCAAACAACATTGATCCTGATTGCCGCGGATTAACGCCTCGTCTGACCATGATTTATGTTGTTTGCTATTCAGACAAGTGTTTCAGCTCCATTGTCCGAATAGCAAACAGCATAGAGCCTGATCAGTGATCAGACGTCTGATCTGGCTCTATGCTGTTTGCAAATACGACTTGTGTCGTGATTGGCAGGTCAACGGTTAAGTGAGCCTTTTGAATTTAAACTAAAAAAAGCAGGTGTCAAAAGCAGGCCGCGATCAATCATAATCCATCCATGTTGTATTACACGTGTGTACATATAAGAAAATATATGATGGCTGTATTACACTCAATACAAGCAAAGCTATGTGATAAATGTATTTATCAAAATTCAAAATGTATATAAAGCTAGATTAACAAGATACATGTATAATTGTAATTGTTATATAAATAAATTCTGTTCTGATGAAGTTTATGCGTTGTGGGGTGTGGACTGGTCGCCTCTATGCAGCATGTATTCCGAGGCGCATGAAACATCCCGGCTAGCATGGTGTGCACACCGGTAAAACCGGACCTGATAACATGCAACTATGTTGGTACGATATGATGAAGGAAATGAACAAGTATTTTATTAGGCGATTATTTGCCATTTATGTCAAACTCATTTCAGATTCGTAGACATCCTTTCATGTGCAAGCTTAATCGAACAAAGCGCCTAAATAGCACACAGCAATGTGTGTGAGGTGGCTTGCTCAAGGACACTACATGCATGCTGTGACCGCGTATTGAATCCGATACCCTTCGATTCCAAATCCGACGCTGTATCACTGGATCACCGACTCGGCCATAAACGACACTCGGTATGCGGAGGTTGATGAAGCAGCTGACAAGGGAGCGCGTCGTGAAGTTGAGATTGATAGCTTTTATGTTGCATGTTTTCTGAAGCACCTTTCCGGCTAGCATGGTGTTTGTGTGCCACTATAAAATGATGAATCAGTATATAATGTATGTGTTTATTTAAGACATAATTATTGTACGAACTGCTTGGGGATGGATGGCTTGACAACTTGGCTCCCTTGCTAGGGGGGAACAGTTCAGTAGCTACCCGGATGATAAAAAACGAGATTCAGAAATAATAATAATATAATAGAATGAATGAATGGTGTTTCACGGCACATCGACATCTAAGGTCATGTAGCGCGCATTAAAGTTATGTTTATTGTCGAGTGTATGACATAAAATTCTATATAAGTATATGCATTACGTAAAAATTAATACTAAGAAGTTATAAAGACGTAAGATTAATTACAGGTAATATATGAATGAATGATTACTACAAAGGCATGATTAACAATTGATATCACAGCTTATTATAAATTCCTATAAATAATATTATAATAATAATATAAAAACTTTATTTTACGAAAGAACTCATTTAACAAAAGTTAATCTACCATGACGCCCTCAACATCTGAAAAACTGTTAATTTGATTAGGGTCAGGCGGGGGATCGAACTGGCGACCACTGGATTACCAGTACAACGTGTTAAACACTGGACTATGATCGTCGGAAGGAGTTGAGTCAAGTCGTAGCGATACGGGTCTCGTTGACCAATCATATGCTTTCAATGCTACGCACATGTTAGATGAACCATAACCCTATTTTCTGGGCCCCATTTTCAGACTTTCATTCCGTCCTGTGCAATTGGTCTGGCATACAACATTCACTACATTGGCAGCATATACATGTATGTGAAAGTATTCAGCTGTATACAATTAAATCGGTCAAGAAATACCTAAAGTTGGTGCATTTAAAAGTTAATCATATTGGAAATAGGTTGTTTTTATAATTCCACATCTCCAAATATAGGTCACGCATGGAAGCAAAACTTAAAAGACATCTGTCATTCACGTTCCCATTACTGGAGGCTGTCGAGGTCTGAATGAATTCTCACTCGTTGTGTCCTGGGTGGTTCCCATGACGTGACACAAGAGGCAGCCTTCAGTAAATCGGCTGGTTGTTGAATATGTATTGCCGAGCAGGTCATTTATGTAGGACATGAACACTAGAGTGCCAAGTACGGTGACTATGGGACTCTGGAGGTGACTGGCGTGGAGAAACATTTGGCTCCATCGATAATAAACTCTTACGTTCATTGTGACAGGAAGTCCTTGATCCATTCCAAGATATTATTTCGTACTCCATATGTGTATAGTTGTCGAGTTTCTGTAAGAGACGGAGTTGAGATACTTTGTCAATTGCTTTCGAGAAGTCAACTAGGATGACATCAATCTGGTAATTTTAGTCAAGGTTTTTGGCTAAGTGGTGTATGGCAAGGATACGTTGTGATTCGCAGGAGCGCTTCGTCTTGAAGCCGTGCTGGGAGTCGCAGCGGATGTTGTGCTGCTCAGCGTATGCACGATGCTGTTGTGCATGATGTATCTAATATATGTACTTTCTTCTTCATCCCTCTTCGTCCCGTCTGGAATATAGGGCCCTGACTACAGCTTTCCATCCTCTATGGTCCTGCGCTTTGTGCTTGGCCTCTCCCCATGACTCTCCCCATGATATATGTACTTACATATTACATATGTCAGTGAGATTGGGTGTTAATTTACAGGTAAAGATCCATTTCCTTTCAGGACGACTAGTGAAACAAGTGCTGATTTCCAATCGTTTGGGATCTTCCTTCATTGATGGATTATGATAGCTGGAAGAGATTGGACACTCCAGAAGATAATTCAACAGAAGCAAGGTTCAATAGTCTTGCTGGTTATTAATTGGGATCGGCTTCTTTGTGTGGCTTGAGGTTTAAACATGAGGATTATGTCCGCATTCCTGCAAGAACAACGAGCTTGCATTCATGCCTACGCATTGTCGCATTTCCCAACCTTCGAGACAAGCTATGCACAAAAGGTTTACATTGTATGCGCATTGATGTATGCATATATGGCGTCAGTCTAGACCGCAGAATAGTTATAAAATACAATAATACAACAGGTAATAAAGGGGTATTATCAGTCTTTCAGGTGTGACGGGTGTGTATCGTGTCGGGGCTTACACCGTGCAGGTCAGACGGTGTTATTGATATAGTGGTATGGGATTGGTTGAAGAAGGTTATTGATACGTGAACTGATTGGCTGAGTAGGTATTGTCACAAATATTGAAAATGACTTCTAAATATTAAAATACAATATATGAGCTGCATTTTGGAATATTTAAAAATATTTGGTGACAAATAAACAGCATATTATAAATGCAGGTGTCAGTGCAACATTCACCACCAAATTACCTTCAGAGTAGGGGGTGGGTGCCTTTAGTGGGAAATTAAAAAAAACCGCAATTGATCAACCCCATTGAAATTTGACATTTTCCTGTGGCTCAAAGGCCATTCTGTTGAGGATTATGTCCGCATTCCTGCAAGAACAACGAGCTTGCATTCATGCCTACGCATTGTCGCATTTCCCAACCTTCGAGACAAGCTATGCACAAAAGGTTTACATTGTATGCGCATTGATGTATGCATATATGGCGTCAGTCTAGACCGCAGAATAGTTATAAAATACAATAATACAACAGGTAATAAAGGGGTATTATCAGTCTTTCAGGTGTGACGGGTGTGTATCGTGTCGGGGCTTTATGTACACCGTGCAGGTCAGACGGTGTTATTGATATAGTGGTATGGGATTGGTTGAAGAAGTGTAGGGAAGCCCTTAAGAGTTATTGATACGTGAACTGATTGGCTGAGTAGGTATTGTCACAAATATTGAAAATGACTTCTAAATATTAAAATACAATATATGAGCTGCATTTTGGAATATTTAAAAATATTTGGTGACAAATAAACAGCATATTATAAATGCAGGTGTCAGTGCAACATTCACCACCAAATTACCTTCAGAGTAGGGGGTGGGTGCCTTTAGTGGGAAATTAAAAAAAACCGCAATTGATCAACCCCATTGAAATTTGACATTTTCCTGTGGCTCAAAGGCCATTCTGTTGAAAACTACTCTCTTTTGTGCCAAACTATTTTTGAGGAAAATCTAATGGCATTGTGTGTTATAATGGTGGCCTATGGAAATTGCAATAGCGGTGTCTGCACGTACAACAACTAGAGAAGATTCTGGACTATGTATCTGGCTATATCATTGCACTATCCTCAACTATCTCAAATGAGTTATTTCTTCAGGAGGCCTCAGGCGCTAATATGGGCAATTGGTAGCTATGATAATAAATAAACGTAAAACACATCATTTGTAATAAAAACTCAGATTTTAATATCAAAGACACCTATTTTAGTTGTATTGACTGTTAAAATATAATGTTCGATAAGTCATTTTAAGGGGTAGATCTATTGCTTCTAAACTGTGTTAGGCATTGATTCAAAATAAATACTGTGCGAAAACGTACAACTTGAGCACTATAGTTACGATTCTATTATTGCTCAAATACGATGCTTATAATTAGATTCTGGAGCTGGAAACTGAATGGTTTCTTAATGAATATCTAGAGCAATATAGTGTGTGGTTCTCTGTCTGTATATAATGTGGTGATAGTATATTAGTTTCTTTTTTTATTTATCTAAGTCCTTCTTCCTTAACGCTCTCATTCAATTATTTGTTTGTTTAACGGCGTAGGTTATACGATGACTACTCAGCTATTATTGGTGGAGGAAGACCCCGGTTGCACCTCCGAGCAGTATTGTATGCACGTACGAACACCCGGGTATATGCTCTGATATACCACAAACCAATTGGATAGCTTCCGGTTGCCCCTCCGAGCAGTATTGCTGGCACGTACGAACACCCGGGTATATGCTCTGATATACCACAAACCAATTGGATAGCTTCCGGTTGCCCCTCCGAGCAGTATTGCTGGCACGTACGGACACCCGGGTAGATGCTCTGATAAACCACAAACCAGGATAGCTTCATTGCATCAAATAATTCGACACTCCCAGTGGGATTCGAATCTACAGCGGTTGGGGGTGGTGGTGGGGGGGGTAATGCAGTTCTGGAACAATATATTGTTCTATGCATGCAACACATAACAACTTAATGCAGTTCTGGAACAATATAGTGTTCTATACATGCAACACATAACAACTTAATGCAGTTCTGGAACAATGTAGTGTTCAATACATGCAACACATAACAACTTAATGCAGTTCTGGAACAATATAGTGTTCTATACATGCACCACATAACAACTTAATGCTGTTCTGGAACAATATAGTGTTCTATACATGCAACACATAACAACTTAATGCTGTTCTGGAACAATATAGTGTTCTATACATGCAACACATAACAACTTAATGCAGTTCTGGAACAATATAGTGTTCTATACATGCAACACATAACAACTTAATGCAGTTCTGGAACAATATAGTGTTCTATACATGCAACACATAACAACTTAATGCAGTTCTGGAACAATATAGTGTTCTATACATGCACCACATAACAACTTAATGCAGTTCAGGAACAATATAGTGTTCTATGCATGCACCACATAACAACTTAATGCTGTTCTGGAACAATATAGTGTTCTATACATGCACAACATAACAACTTATGTCATGCACCGTACCATCCCGCATACTTCCCGGTCCGAGGATCGAATCCGTGTCAATATGATATAGGTATGTTCTGTATCAATATCTAGACGGGGGATCGAACCTGCGATCCCTGGATTATCAGTCCAGCGTGTTACCACTGGACTACAGATCCGATTGTTTGAGTCTATGGTAACTAATTTAGCCTTCCAAATTGTGTCACTGAATTTCGCGACCAAGCAACGATCAAGCATGTTTCAGTGAGTGTGCTCCTGTGCTTGTGTTGTTACGTTTATATATCGTCGATACAGGTTGCCCATATGAGCGACGCCTCCTGAAGAGAATCTCAAGTCATTTTAGATGTTGGCGATAGTGCAATGATACAGACAGGGTCTCGTTCTGGATTATCCTCTTGTTAATTTGAAGCATTGCAAATATGTGCGTCTAACAAATAAAAATATACATGTTAGAGGCATACTATACATGTACATTGTAATAAACCTATATGTTCATGCTAAATGTGTGTGTATTACGTTTATTTATCGTCGCTACCGGTTGCCAATATGAGCGACGCCTCCTGAAGAGATTAGTCATTTTAGATTTGTGCAATGATACAGACAGATACCCATTCCAGAATCTCCTCTAGTTCTTGTACGTGCACGGTGTACAGCACCCACACGAGACCTCGGTTTAAAGTCCCATCTGAAAGACTGTTAATTTTATTAGGGTCAGACGGGGGATCGAACCTGCGATCCCTAGATTACCAGTCCAGCGTGATACAACTGGACTACAGATCCGTCTGTGTTATATTTCAAAGTATGTATCTATTATTTATATCACATCGTAGAAGCCATGACCCCTTAACAAGCTGTGTTTTTACTCGATAAAAAGATGGTGGATCGGGTAGATTTTCGTTCTATTTCTAAACCAAGTCCATCATAAATTGTATGTGTGTATCGCGTAAGCATACACATTAAGTGTATGTACAAGTGCAACTGAAGTATGACAACTATTTACATTTGTCACAATATCGAAATATGTACCCATAATTATATTGTCGTAGGTTGGTAGTAAGGTACAGTAATACGTGTTAGGCGATCCCTTTGATTGGGGGCTATCTAAAGCTGTTTCTGATATCTCCAGCAAAATATTCTCCAAGTGAGTTTCGATACCTCTCTGTATTTTCTGAAGATACTGCATCATATGCTTGACTGTATTATATTGATAATTATGCTGTTTTGTAAATGTACATGTCACTGCCGGTATTTACTGTTGCTATAATAGTCACGGATTCGAGCCCTGCTCAGACCGTATCTCTTTATATGAAACAATTGGCAGTTTCTTACGGAGGTTGATGCACAAAGTACTGGTTAACCGCTGGAGCATGCCCAGGTAAACTGTCCGGCGCTCATATGGGCAACCGGTAGCGATGTTAAATAAACGTTTTAAAAAACAATAACTTATTGTATTGTACATTTTGACTATTTCATCTTATACAGGCCACATTCAACCTACTGAATTGACTGCCATGACCACAGGTGCGCAAGAGAAGACTGCCTTGACCCCAGGTGCGCAAGAGAAGACTGCCTTGACCCCAGGTGCGCAAGAGAAGACTGACATGACCACAGGTGCGCAAGAGAAGACTGCCTTGACCCCAGGTGCGCAAGAGAAGACTGCCTTGACCCCAGGTGCGCAAGAGAAGATTGCATTGACCCCGGGTACGCACGAGAAGACTGCCTTAACCCCGGGTGCGCAAGTGAAGACTACCTTGGCCTCGGGTGCGCAAGAGAAGACTGCATTAACCGCGGATGTGCAAGAGAAGACTGCCTTGACGCCGGGTGCGCAAGAGAAGACATAAAAGTGGAAGTATATACCTGGGAGGTTAAACTAAAATCGTGAAAGGTTTCTAGACTAGGCCACGTGTTTGGTTAGTCGAGTCCTAAAGGCGTCATCTGAGCCAACTGACACCGTGTCCGGTGGTAGGTTGTTCCATTCCCTGATGGTTCTCGGGAAGAATAACTGCATATTGTATTAAATTTCGTCTGGAATGTTCTAATGCTATGATAGTGAATGTGTGTCATTTTAAAACATGCTTGGATATGGCCTAAGCAATGTGTATGTACAGTGATGGGCCTATGGGTGTAGTATATATATACACATTTATCTTAGCTCGATTGCGAAACAAGTTCTTACAATTTATATTAATCACCCTCCACGAGGGAGAATCCATCACCACGAGGGAGAGAGAATGCATATACATGGTGTATCAATGTTCTATTAAAACATAGAATTTTTTATCAGGGTTTTGAACCCGAATCAATATGTCCAGACCCTATGCGGCGAAAACTTATATGTTCATACCCAATGGAGGGTATGTGGAGGGATGTGTTGAGATGTGTTGAGTCTTGTCTAAACCGTGGCTACTGAGATTAAGTGTTGATTTCCCATCCGACCTAGCATAGCGTTACTTTCGTATCAGTTTAATTCACGGTGACAGTTAATTATAAAAACATATACGCGAGTCGGCGGTATATCTAATAATATTTGCAGTAGGGTTTATACATGTTTCAATGAAATTTCCCCTTGTTATTCATAGAGTCACAATACAGTGCAAACATTATACGGATCTTGTATGTATACACTTAACAACTCTTATAAGTGTGCATCTTTGATTTCCGTATAACTTTTTTATTTATCAATATTTTTGCACGAAATTTTGTGTACTAGCTATTGACTACATTTTGAGTATTATCCCATGCTCCACGTGTTCAATTTAATCGATACGGCACGTTGAACCACGCAACGTCAAAATCAACACAATGCACGAGGAAATGGTGCGCTGGCACAAAATAAAACTGCATTTGGTCGTTGTGGACTTGATTACGATCCATACATCAGAAAAACATGACATGGGCAGGCTGACCATAGCGGAACGGGAAATAGCCGTCGGCTTCATCAACGCCGGTATACACCAAACAGAGGTACGTCTCAAAGTTAATTTAATGGCACTCATTAATAAGTTTCTTTGTGTTATAAAAATTGAAAGTCACTAACATTCAGTTATTTATCGAAAATATCCATAAAAAATAATTTATATATTTTAATTACTAATTTCATGTTATCCGTATCATTTGCAGGTTGCGCGACGCATGGGTGTACACCGCAACACCATCAGCAAGCTGATGCTTAAGTACAGAGCGACTGGCAACGTTTGTAACCTCCCTCGCAGACCACGTGGGCGTTGTACAACAGCTGCACAAGATAATCACATCGTACATGTGCATCGTCAGCAGAGAACACGTACAGCTGTCAAGACGGCCGGAGAAACGCGTGGGACGCACGGACGCCATATCTCTGCGCAGACCGTTAGAAGGCGTCTTCGATCGCTCGCCAACATGCGGTGTAGACGGCCCTTTAAGGGTATTTATTGTACTGACTCAGAGGCATAGGGCACTGCAAGATCGTTGGGCTCGGCGTCATCTTAGAACAACACAGGCAGAATGGGGGCAGGTCCTGTTTACTGACGAAAAGAAGTTCTGCCTACAGGAAAACGACTGTCGTTCACGGGTATATCGACAACGGGGAAAACGGTTCAACGACAACTGCGTCATCGAACGAGTTAGGTACGTTGGTGGGTCAGTAATGGTGTCTCCTTACATCACAAGACTAACATCGTGTTCATTAACGGTAATCTAAACGCCGCCCGGTACCAACATGACGTGTTTCAAATGTACCCATGTTTAGGAACACTAGAGGATTGCGGTTGCTGCAGGATGGCGCACCAGCCCACAGGGCTAGGGCGACAAGATTCTTTCTGAATGCTAACCACATCAATGTGATGGACATACCACCGAAGTCTCCCGACTTAAACATTATAGAAAATCTATGGGATGAATTGAATCGCCGCGTAAGAAGGACCGGCGCAGTGCCACATACCATCGCCCAGCTCCGTGCGAATATTGGGCAAGAGTGGGCAAATCTACCCCAGAACTATGTACGACGTTATGCGACGACGTTGCCAAGCTGTGATCCAGTCAGGGTGGGCATACGCGATATTAGAATAATTAATTCTCATCGGCCTGAGTTTTATCATTGACACTATCATTTTGCAACATTGACTTTTTACGCACCATCACATTACTTAGTCATGTGTGTTAAATTTGTGTTTGTTATGAAATAAAATAAATGGAATATCATGAAATATATCTCAATTGTATTTGCTGAAAATTTCATCATTATCGGGTCAATATTGACGTTGATATGAGACCATTTATACATGCACACTTATAAGAGTTGTTAAGTG
>CM026389.1:32552700-32586618 GCA_014843695.1 Archivesica marissinica
GCATATCCCAACTTTGAGTTACCGTTTGAATTGCACACAGATGCGTCATCCAAAGGTCTGGGAGCTGTTTTATGTCAGAAACAGGGGGATTACAAACGTGTCATAGCTTATGCAAGTCGTTCTCTTAGTAAATCAGAGAAAAATTATGCTGCATTTAAGCTAGAGTTCCTTGCTCTAAAATGGTCCATAACAGAGAAGTTCTCTGATTATTTGATAAACGGCAAGTTTCTAGTTTTAACTGATAATAACCCGTTGACGTACATACTTACGACTGCAAAGTTAGATGCAACCGGTCAGAGATGGGTATCTGCATTGGGAAATTACTCGTTTGAAATTGCTTACCGAAGTGGTCGCAATAATGCTGATGCTGATGCGTTAAGTCGCTATCCGCATGAAAGAGTAACCAATGGCGAAGATACAGTTAAGATTGACTGCGATACAGTCAAAGCTATATGTGGATGTATTAACTCCATACCATTAATAGAGACTCTACCTACTTTGAGTATGAACATTATGGATGCTACAGAAGATCCAGGACAACCTATGGCTCAGATAGACATGAGAGAGGTCAGAAGAGCACAGCGACAGGATAGTTTGGTAGACAGATGGAGAATTGCTACCATCGACCAAACTATACCAAAACATATATTGAGTAAAGATGATAATATGATGAAAAGACAATTCAGAAACTTTGTCATCAAAAGGGGCATTCTGTTCAGAAAGCTACACGAAAATGATGAAGATATTGAACAGTTAGTTCTGCCGGAACGTTACAGAGAAGAAGTCCTGAAAGGGTTACACAATGAGGTGGGTCATCCTGGCCGAGATAGAACCATGCGACTACTTCGTGGTAGGTTTTATTGGCCAGGGATGTCGTCGGATGTCGATAGTTGGATAAGGAACTGCGAACGTTGTTTACGCAGAAAGAGTTCAGTTCACACTAGAGCACCTTTAGTGAACGTGCACACTACTTATCCACTTGAATTGGTTTGTTTTGATTTTTTAACACTTGAACCTGCTAAAGGAGGGATTTGTAACATCTTAGTAATTACAGACCATTATACCAAATTTGCAATGGCAATTCCAACGAAAAACCAGACTGCTAGAACAACTGCAGAAACATTTTACCAACATTTTATTGTACATTATGGAATTCCATCTAGGTTACACTCCGATCAAGGCGCTAACTTTGAAAGCGATATTATTAAGGAATTGTGCAAATTGACTAATATGGAGAAAAGTCATACTTCCGTGTACCACCCGCAAGGGAATGCCGGTCCGGAAAGGTTTAATCGCACATTGTTGGATATGCTAGGTACATTGGAAGAAGAACAGAAAGTTGATTGGAAGAAATATGTGCATCATTTGGTGTATGCGTATAATTGCACGCCACATGAAAGCACTAGGGTATCGCCCTTCGAGTTAATGTTTGGTCGCAAACCAAAACTACCAATTGATGCCGTATTTCAGCAAACTAATGAAAATTCGCACAATAGGACGGCAACCGAGTATATTGAAGACATGAAAGAAAGAATGAGAAATACTAGAAGGATTGTAGATGAACATATTTCAAAGGCGAAGGATAAACAGAAAACATACTATGATAAGAAGGCAAGAGCAGCGAAAATAGATATTGGCGACAGTCTTAGTGAGAATCTTAGCATTTACAGGGAAACATAAGATAGCTGACAAGTTTGAGAAGGATATGTATACGGTAACGGAACAAGTGAATGAAAACACTCCAGTCTATAGAGTCAAATCAACAGTCTCAGGGAGGATTAAAACCCTGCACAGGAATCATTTATATCTGATAGAACATCAGGATTTGATAAATGAGGAAATACAACCGGAAGTATATGACGGTTTAGCTGAAGATTCTTCTAGTGTTAGAGAAGAAGTTGAAGGTAAAGGTGAAGAAATTAGTGACGTCACAGATACAGAAAATTCAGATGATGAAACAGGAGACGATTTTGTAATATATACAACATCCGGGGACGCCCAAGAACCTGTAGTAATTACTGATGTAGAGGATGTGGAAATTGACATGGCTGAGGTTATAGATCTATTACCCAGAAATAATGTCGAGGAAGATGTTAATGAAGATGTCATAGGAGTAACAGAAGACAGCGTAGAGGTAATAAACGTTGATAATTCAATAGGTGCAGAGGTTGATGTTGACACAGTTGAGCGTGACAAAGAGACACATATAACCAGAGAGACTGACAGGATAGAAGGTGCGAGAGATATTAGTGATAGAACTCACAACGAGATAGAGACCGGAACTATAGAGAAAGCACCGATACCATTACCTAGACGATCAATACGTGAGAGGAAACTACCAAAGAGATACGAAGATTTTCAGATGTTAAGTGTTGTACCAAGGCCACAAGATCCAAGATTCCAAGCTTTGAAACAAGTTATGGAATCTGGAGTCTTGGACACCTTAGACAGTGAAATGGCGAGAAGGTTAGTACACAGTATATTTCAATGATATGTTTTTTTAAAATTATATGTGTTTTAATCCATTGAAATATGTATGCTATAAGTATTATTTTTTATATGAAAATATATATGTAAGTTATACTCACTTAAACTGGAATTGATATTTGTGAGGACACAATTTCAAGCAGGGGAGATCAGAAGCCAGTATACATATATATAATTATATTGATAGGTGAGCTAGAGACCTGTCAACTCTCACGCATTCTGCGTGAGTCTCACGCAATCGAGTCCCATCTCACGGTCTCACTCATTGATCAATGATTCTCACGCATTTTCCAAAAAAAAAAAAAAAAAAAAAAACCCTTATATACAACTATTTGCGAAGTCTGACGGTTTCCAGAAAGCGAACCCTACCAATGAAATCGTAACTCTACAAGTATCGGTACATACGGGGTAACGGGGTTAGAAAGTCGCAACTGCGGATAGTCCGGGTATCACGATCGGCGTAAATCGGCGTATGCAATCAAGTCCACCTAATTGAATGTCATCCGGTGTCGGAGGAAAAGAAAGTCGGACGTTTACGAACTTTCGAGTTTGTGACGTGTAAGTATTAACTGTTTCCTGGTGATTATTGCTATTTGCATCATCATCTTACACATTTAACTATCGGCTAAGTGATATAGTTTTGATTTGTCTACACAGAATTTGACAGAAACAGGTTAAATGCAATGCCGAATTATCCAGTAACCGACGGATAACAGTAACCGTGCGTGGTCACAACATTGGTTGGGTACAATTGTTATGGAGAAAAAACAATTTTGTGCTGTTATAGGACCCCCCCTGGCCAATTTTTTTTGGGTGTGGACTTTGTCCTTTTTTAAAGAATTTTCGGATGTGTGATTTCGCGTGTCGCACAGCGTGGACTTTATTTCATTTCTGTGCCCAACCACGATAGTGGAGGGGCATCTAGGATTACCCTTGTCCGTCTGTCCCGTATTACCCTTGTCCGTCCGTATATTCCATTTCAACTAATATGTTTCAATTATTAGTAGCCATTGGCTACTGCTAGTGCCAACCTAGGTGTCAGAACTAGTTTTGTGTAAAAAACCTCATTTTTTGGTCAAAATATGAGAGAAAAATATACCTCCCAGAAAGCAGGAGAATGCATTTCAGAGGGTCTAGGGGAAAACAAATTTCCGGGGGGCATGCCCCCGGACCCCCCTAGGAAACTCGCCCCTTCGGGGCTCAATACAAAGTCTCACTCAATTCAATTTCAAAAGGTTGACAGCTCTGAGATACATACATTTGGTCTTGTATGAAGTAGTGTAATAGTCACATAGATTATTGAGTACTTATGTAAGTTATGTATATATTATAGTGGTTGTAGTAAATAGAGGACCAACCATTTGACGCGTTAACATCGACGATGTTGACAGTTGAGAAATTGGACCGATTGTTTTTATAGTAATTAATTGTTTTTAACGTATAATGACGAGGACGTAATTTCTCAGACCAGGGAAATGTGTAACAGTGTGAACTCCGTTTGTTAATTAAACAGAGTTATCAGTTATGTCCCTTTGACTGAAATGTACATAATTCAGGGATATTGGATATATTTAGAATATATCCCATGTCACACATGGAAGGTCATGTGACCAAACAGCTGTTCAGAGCCACAAGATATTAGTCACTGAGAAGAACACATGTTTATTTGTGTGGGACAGTTTTTATATTTTTAACAAGAGTGTTATTTAAACATTCCAACCACGACTACAGATGTGTGTTGTCTCCAAATTATTATTCTGTAGTGAATCCACCCCCCTCAGAACATATACGAACAAGAGCTAGTCGGAAGGGGTACCTGTGTCCAAGATTAAAGGATAGGGAAAATGCGAGATGCTACATACAGACAAAATGCCGAGCCATGTTAGAAGACTATTCCTAAACTTGGAGAACTGAACGTGAAGTAAAAGTGCACACTGTTTTAGCGTAGGCCGTAATGCAACATGAGTTGCACCATACCATTACCATAATGCACCATTATATCTACCATAATGCAGTATGCAAATTGAGTTGTGTATTGTCTTTAGCCTGTAATGAATGCAAAATGTATTTCACCGATATATCTACCATAATGCAAAATGTATTGCACCATTATATCTACCATAATGCAAAATGTATTGCACCGTTATATCTACCATAATGCAAAATGTATTGCACCGTTATATCTACCATATTGCAAAATGTATTGCACCGTTATATCTACCATATTGCAAAATGTATTGCACCGTTATATCTACCATATTGCAAAATGTATTGCACCGTTATATCTAACATATTGCAAAATGTATTGCACCGTTATATCTACCATATTGCAAAATGTATTGCACCGTTATATCTACCATATTGCAAAATGTATTGCACTGTTATATCTATCATAATGCAAATTGTATTGCACATTTATATCTACCATAATGCAAAATGTATGGCACCATTAAATCTACCATAATGCAAACTCAGTTTTGTCTTTAGCCCGTATGGAAAGTATATTGCGCCATTATATCTACCATTATGCAAATGAGTTTCGCACTGTCGTTAGCGTAGTAAGTAATGCAAAATATTCGCTTACAGGAGAAATGATCTACCGAATGAGAAAGCCCGCTTACACATTGGCTACTCCCCCCCCCCCCAATGAAGTTATATGAAGCTATATTCACGAACTGTATAGTTGTTTTAATCACAAACAGACTATTAATGAGAGACATTTCTAAGTTTCTATTACCCCCCTTGGCAGATAAAGTCCGATTTATCCCAAAATGTTAATACAATGTAGATCCTTTTAGGTGGAATTCTTTGTTTTTACTATTGTTACTGTTGGTCCATAACAAAGATATTGCGGTATGATAAATGCGATTTTATCAAAATCGTGTTAATTAACTGATATAATTATTTTACAAATAAGTACCCATTGTATATACTGTAGCAGATCTAGTAAACTAATAATCATATGAAGCGATAGTGGAATAAAATGGCTAGCATGTGGTGCAAAGGAACCAACGATAAAAACAGAGGAAACCACTTAATATGACCTATCTACTATTAGGGAGTATTAGTGGCAGTAACTGACAGATGTCTCTCATTGGTACAATGTATTTTGTATACTTTAGATGATCAGGTGTATATGGCAGAAGAGCAGTATCTGAATGAATACGTACTGAATGAAATTGGAAGAATATACAAAAGCTCATATCATTTCGTTAACTGGAAGTTCGGACAGGTAGTTATAAATGGCCTAGTCGTTAGGGTTGTAACCTCGTCAGGGTTGGTGAGCCGCCAGCTAGTTAAATAATTATTACATATTACCTGGCGCCTGGCCTTTAAGGATATAATTTGGTTAGTACTGATGTCCATAAGAGGTGCCTCATAAGTCAGAAATGGCTGGCCCTTTCAATTGGGGTAATACTATAATAAACAAATGCTTTACTTTTTATAAACTTAGTGTTCTGTAAATCTCATTTACCTATATGGTTTAACCGTATTTCAGTTCGCCGGTACGTTCTCTCGTCACGCGTTGGACTGTGTCATGCATGTATCTAATTAATGATTTAATTTTAGTAATGGTAACGTGCTTGACTGTGTCATGTATCTGTTAGTTTTATTTCAGTACTCCGGTAACGTGTTTGGCTATGCTATGTATATATTGGTTTATTTCAGCTCTCCGGTAACGTGTTGGACTGTGTCGTGTATATATTGGTTTATTTCAGCTCTCCGGTAACGTGTTGGACTGTGTCATGTATATATTGGTTTATTTCAGTTCTCTGGTAACGTGTTGGACTGTGTCATACATCTATTTGTTTATTTCAGTCCTCCGGTAACGTATGTGACTGTGTCATACATCTATTGGATTATTTCAGTTCTCCGGTAACGTGTTGGACTGTGCCACGTATATATTGGTTTATTTCAGTCCTCCGGTAACGTATGTGACTGTGTCATAGATCTATTGGTTTATTTCAGTCCTCCGGTAACGTATGTGACTGTGTCGTAGATCTATTGCTTTATTTCAGTCCTCCGGTAACGTGTTGGACTGTGTCATGTATCTATTGGCTCATTTCAGTCCTCCGGTAACGTATGTGACTGTGTCATGTATCTATTGGTTTATTTCAGTTCTCCGGTAACGTATGTGACTGTGTCATGTATCTATTGGTTTATTTCAGTTCTCCGGTAACGTATGTGACTGTGTCATAGATCTATTGGTTTATTTCAGCTCTCCGGTAACGTATGTGACTGTGTCATACATATATTGGTTTATTTCAGCTCTCTGGTAACGTATGTGACTGTGTCATAGATCTATTGGTTTATTTCAGTCCTCCGGTAACGTATGTGACTGTGTCATAGATCTATTGGTTTATTTCAGCTCTCCGGTAACGTATGTGACTGTGCCATAGAACTATTGGTTTATTTCAGCTCTCCGGTAACGTATGTGACTGTGTCATACATCTATTTGTTTATTTCAGTCCTCCGGTAACGTATGTGACTGTGTCATACATCTATTGGTTTATTTCAGCTCTCCGGTAACGTATGTGACTGTGTCATATATCTATTGGTTTATTTCAGTCCTCCGGTAACGTATGTGACTGTGTCATACATCTATTGGTTTATTTCAGTTTTCCGGTAACGTGTTGGACTGTGTCATAGATCTACTAGATAAACAGTTCAGAGCCAAACTTCCCGATCATTTACGGGGAGACCCAGTACTCGTTGCTCGAATACTTTCCAGCTTGGTAAAATAAGTTGTATTTATTTTCCATTACATTTATTTACTAATTATGTCGGACATACGCGTGGAACGTCATACTTTGTTCATATTTAAAAGTACATTTTATATAATATGATATCATCTCGACCAGAACAAAAACGTTACAGGAAGTGTGATGAGGGTGATGGGGTTAGTTTCAAATGATCTCATTTGGATTTCAAAATTTGCAGTTTTGTTACTTTCTCAATACCAATACTCGGTATATTTTGCTAACTCATACTTGCATCTTCCAAATACTCCAAATAGTCCAAATAATCGCAGGATAATTAAAATACTCGAGTACCCGCAGCAGTATACAATACGAGTACACGCTGGAGTATTCAAATACTCGAGTACTCGCTTGAGTACTGTCAGTACTCGGTTAGTTGTATACTCATGTGAGTACTCGAATAGTTGTATACTCCTGTGAGTACTCGAATAGTTGTATACTCATGTGAGTACTCAAGTAGTTGTATACTCCTGTGAGTACTCGAGTAGTTGTATACTCATGTGAGTATTCGAGTAGTTGTATACTCCTGTGTGTATTCGAGTAGTTGTATACTCATGTGAGTACTCGAGTAGTTGTATACTCATGTGAGTACTCGAATAGTTGTATACTCATGTGATTACTCGAATAGTTGTATACTCATGTGAGTACTCGAATAGTTGTATCCTCCTGTGAGTACTCTAGTAGTTGTATACTCATGTGAGTACTCGAGTAGTTGTATACGCCTGTGAGTACTCGAATAGTTGTATCCTCCTGTGAGTACTCTAGTAGTTGTATACTCATGTGAGTACTCGAGTAGTTGTATACGCCTGTGAGTACTCGAGTAGTTGTATAGTCATGTGAGTACTCGAATAGTTGTATACTCATGTGAGTACTCGTATTTGTATACTCCTGTGAGTACTCGAGTAGTTGTATACTCATGTGAGTACTCGTATTTGTATACTCCTGTGAGTACTCGAGTAGTTGTATACTCCTGTGAGTACTCGAATAGTTGTATACTCCTGTGAGTACTCTAGTAGTTGTATACTCCTGTGAGTACTCGAGTAGTTGTATACTCCTGTGAGTACTCTAGTAGTTGTATACTAATGTGTGTATTCGAGTAGTTGTATACTCCTGTGAGTACTCGAGTAGTTGTATACTCCTGTGAGTACTCGAGTAGTTGTATACTCCTGTGAGTACTCGAGTAGTTGTATACTCCTGTGAGTACTCGAATAGTTGTATACTCCTGTGAGTACTCGAGTAGTTGTATACTCATGTGAGTACTCTAGTAGTTGTATACGCATGTGTGTATTAGAGTAGTTGTATACTCCTGTGAGTACTCGAGTAGTTGTATACTCCTGTGAGTACTCGAGTAGTTGTATACTCCTGTGAGTACTCTAGTAGTTGTATACTCCTGTGAGTACTCTAGTAGTTGTATACTCATGTGAGTACTCGAGTAGTTGTATAGTCATGTGAGTACTCGAATAGTTGTATACTCATGTGAGTACTCTAGTAGTTGTATACGCCTGTGAGTACTCGAGTAGTTGTATACTCATGTGAGTACTCGAGTAGTTGTATACTCCTGTGAGTACTCGAGTAGGTGTATACTCCTGTGAGTACTCGAGTAGGTGTATACTCCTGTGAGTACTCGAGTAGTTGTATAGTCATGTGAGTACTCGAGTAGTTTTATACTCATGTGAGTACTCGAGTAGTTGTATACTCATGTGAGTACTCGTATTTGTATACTCGTATTTAAGGGTATTTGAATATTGCAATGTTCAGATAATGTGTTACGTTTATTTATCGTGGCTACCGGTTACCCATATGAACGACGCCTCCTGAAGAGATTAGTCATTTTAGATGTTTGGAGGATAGTGCAATGATACAGACAGATACCCATTCCAGAGTCTCCTTTGGTTCGTTTACGTGTACAGTGTAACCACCGACACGAGACCTCGTTTTAGAGTCCCGCATGAAAGAATGTTAATATTATTAGGGTCAGGTAGGGTTTGAACCTGCTGTCCCTGGATTACCAGTCCAGCGTGTTAACCACTGAACTACATATCCGTCTGTGTTCAGATAATCGAGTGAATACTCGGATATATCCTGTGCCACCAATAATTTAAAACGTCGTATCTTACAACTTGTAGGTAAATGATTTTGACAACGAAGGTGTGCTTTCGGGCAACTGGTCCGGAGATTATTGTGACGGAGCGTCGCCTTCAAGCTGGGCCGGAAGTGCTGCGATTTTGGAACAATACTATGAAAACAAATCTCCGGTAAAGTTTGGACAGTGCTGGGTCTTCTCCGGAGTGCTCACAACAGGTGAACGTTTCTCTTCCAATAAATGATCTGAGAGTCCTTGAGCAAGTCATTATTACCAGACATTACTTAACCTGTAGTCTGACAATCGTAATTAAAGTCGCGTTTGCACAAACAGCATGGAGCACAGAACATGCCGTATAACCAGGCATTACTTAACCCGTAGTCTGACAATCGTAACTAAAGTCGCGTTTGCACAAACAGCATGGAGCACAGAACATGCCGTATAACCAGGCATTACTTAACCCGTAGTCTGACAATCATAACTAAAGTCGCTTTTGCACAAACAGCATGGAGCACAGAACATGCCGTATAACCAGACATTACTTAACCCGTAGTCTGACAAGCGTAAATGCAAAAGTCGCCTTTGCAAAAACAGCGATGGAGCAACAGAACATGCCTATAACGACATTACTACCCGTAGTCTGACATTCCTAACTAGAAGTCGCGTGTTGCACAACAACAAAGCCATGGAGCACAGAACATGCCGTAAACCAGACCATTACTAAGCCAGTAGGTCTGGAAATATAACTAAAGTCGCCTTTGCACAAACAAAGGAGACAGAACATGCCGGATACCAGACATTACTAACCGTAGTATAGCAAAACATAACTAAAGTCGCCTTTGCACAAACAGCATGGAGCACAGAACATGCCGTATAACCAGGCATTACTTAACCCGTAGTCTGACAATCGTAACTAAAGTCGCGTTTGCACAAACAGCATGGAACACAGAACATGCCGTATAACCAGACATTACTTAACCCGTAGTCTGACAATCATAACTAAAGTCGCCTTTGCACAAACAGCATGGAGCACAGAACATGCCGTATAACCAGACATTACTTAACCCGTAGTCTGACAATCATAACTAAAGTCGCCTTTGCACAAACAGCATGGAGCACAGAACATGCCGTATAACCAGGCATTACTTAACCCGTAGTCTGACAATCGTAACTAAAGTCGCGTTTGCACAAACAGCATGGAACACAGAACATGCCGTATAACCAGACATTACTTAACCCGTAGTCTGACAATCATAACTAAAGTCGCCTTTGCACAAACAGCATGGAGCACAGAACATGCCGTATAACCAGACATTACTTAACCCGTAGTCTGACAATCATAACTAAAGTCGCCTTTGCACAAACAGCATGGAGCACAGAACATGCCGTATAACCAGGCATTACTTAACCCGTAGTCTGACAATCGTAACTAAAGTCGCGTTTGCACAAACAGCATGGAACACAGAACATGCCGTATAACCAAGCATTACTTAACCCGTACGTAGTCTGACAATCATAATTAAAGTCGCTTTTGCACAAACAGCATGGAGCACAGAACATGCCATATAATCAGACTCTATGCTGTTTGCTATTCTGATAATGGAGCTAAAGCACTTGTCTGAATAGCAAACACTATAGATCCTGATCAGACGTGGCGATACGGCTGATCTTGATCTATGTTTTTTGCACATTCCGTCCAATTTATTCGGCAGGTTAAGGGTTAATACCTAATTATTCTGTGATCACATAAGAAGACGTTTTAACAGGGTTTTGGAAATATCCTAAAGGCCAATACAACACTGTGGAAGACTGGTCGTATTATTGGTGTCAATAAACCATTCCTTTGCAATGCGACTGTTCTTCTTTAACTGGTCTGGCATCGGTGCTGGTGCTTTTAGCTCGATTGCAGAACAACTTTTTACAACATTAGATTAATCACTTTCGAGACCTCATTCCTGATCGAACCCATCGCCACGAGGGAGTGAGAAGAGGCATTGTGGAATTTAAGTGCCTTGCCTAAGTGCATAATCATTTGTAACCTCTCCAGCTGGGCGCAAACTCCGGACATTTCGCACCTGCAGCAAACGCATTACCACTGCGCTATGACGACTCCTACTTGGCTGTTTCATGAGTAGGTGGGGCAGACTATAATTATGTAATTCATATTATGTTAAATTCCAACTAGGCTTTAATGTGCATGAGTACATACATAATAAATACAATGTATATACATGCAAACATGTGAACTTCTTTTATATACCACGGTGTAGAGGTGTTCTAAAAACACTACTCTTATCTCCACACTGTCATCTTCTCTCCACATCACATTGCTCGATTCCACCATGAATGAGGCTTGGATCTTTCCTAATCTATCCTGACATTGATCGATTCCACCATGAATGAGGCTGGGGCATTTCCTCTTCTATCCTGACATTGATCGATTCCACCATGAATGAGGCTGGGGCATTTCCTCTTCTATCCTCACATTAATCGATTTCACCATGAATGAGGCTGGGGCATTTCCTCTTCTATCCTCACATTGATCGATTCCATCAGGAATGAGGCTGTGGCATTTCCTCTTCTATCCTCACATTGATCGATTCCATCAGGAATGAGGCTGAGACCTTTCCTCTTCTATCCTCACATTGATCATTTCTATCAGGAATGAGGCTTGGGCATTTCCTCTTCTATCACTATTTCACAGTCAAAACTAATATAGATTTACCTGTTTTAGCTTGCAGGGCTCTTGGTATACCAGCAAGAAGCGTGACAAACATAGGATCAGCCCACGACACAGATGGCAGTTGTACAATCGATGTACATCTTGATCATAATGGAGAGGAGATTTCATACATGAATGCTGATTCAGTGTGGTAAGTACATGGACATGGATTGAAATACGTGTAATCATATACTATTACAGCATTAGTACACGTTATAATTACTTTTTTATTATGATACTCGTATCAATCAAAATGATCGAAGTACAGTCAAACCTGCGTTGGTGGTCACCTCTATTAAGCAGTCAACCTGTATTAAGCAGTCAACCTGTATTAAGCAGTCAACCTGTATTAAGCAGTCAAACCTGCATTGGTGGTCACCTCTATTAAGCAGTCAACCTGTATTAGGCAGCCAGTTTCCAGATTCGCAATACGTTGTTTTATTATTCATTTGACCTCTATTAAGCAGCCACATGTGCTAAGCAGCCACTTTCTGAGATTCCCTTGGCTTGCTGCTTAAGACAGGTTTGACTGTATTACTGTAAGTAAAATTTCTTAATTATACTGTATAATCGAAACAGGAAATAATAAAAACAAATTTGGATGTGTTGGTGTCGTCGATAGAGCTGTACGCTACATCAAAATAATGATGGGTGTATAGGACGTGAATATGCAGTCTCAGAGGTAGATATGTATTGAGTAAAGTAGACGTAAATATAGGCTCAAGACACTAAGTCTATAAAGTAAAGTCCGAGTATAGCTTCAGGACACTAATTTCTATAAAGTAACGTCATATATAGCTTCAGACACTAAGTTCTATAAAGTCACGTCATATATAGCTTCAGACACTAAGTTCTATAAAGTCACGTCATATATAGCTTCAGACACTAAGTTCTATAAAGTCACGTCATATGAAGCTTCATATATTGCGTTCAGTAAAGTGACGTTATAATTATGTTGATTCAGATATTACGTTGTATAAAGTGACGTCCTACGTAGCTTCAGGCATTACGTTGCACAAACTGACATCATAAGTAGCTTCAGCTATTGTGTTCATTAACGTTACGTTATATGTAGCTTCAGACATTACGTTACGGAAAGTGACGTCATATGTATCACAGGATGTTCCTTTGACAGCACCCGGGTTTTGACCCACGAAAATCGCTAAAGACGCTCTTGGTAAAAATACCTTACAATACAATCAATTGCGAGTCAACTTTGACACAGTGCGATGATCAGTCAAGCATCATCAAATCATTTCTCAGAGGGGTAATTGACCAGTCGCCAATTGCACTATCGCTCCGGTCCTAAGATCACGTGACCCAGTAACGAGAAACCTCCGACAAACAATATCGAGATGGCTCTGTGATATATATTGAAAGGAATGGATTGAAAGAGGTATACCGATATATATAACCGATATATAAAACAGGTCCTGATTGATCATATTGAATTAGAATTTGAAATATTGTATGATGGAGGTGGGGTTGTGTCTAAAAATACAGTGAAACTAGTTATGCTTATACCAGTAGTAGGGGAGGGTGCGGCTACAAGTCACAAAATTTACTAATTGGACCAACTACAGCTCCTACTTACTAACATGAAAAACGTTTCAAAACTAAACTTTTCATTTATATTTCAAGTAATAATTGAACAGATCATATTACACATAATTACATTATTTATCAGAATATTACAACATATTGTATTCAATATCAAGTGAGACTTTTTGCCCCCGCCTCGGGGTTAGTTGTCACAATCATTGGGGTAAATTGTCACATACCATTTGCACCACAATAAACTTTAATTTCAATGGAAATAATAAGACATTCTTAAGTCTAAGTATATTTAAGCCAATATTTAACAACCTCCACCATGCAAAGTATGTGGTATGTCATGTTGGCTATTCTATGCAGACCTACAAGCTACTGCACATTGTAAGCAGACAACCGAGAGGAGTGAAAGGCAAAACATTTTGCTGATCGTTTCGTTTTCCCACAATCTGGAATTGGCAACTTGAAGACAACATCCTCTAGTGGATGAATGCAAGTATCGGGGTTTTCAGGAAAATAAAACTGCACATTTTCAAATTTATCAGAACATTTTGTCCGCATAAAAGTGGATCTTATCTCCTTTTCTGTGACTTCCAAAACTCTCCCAACGTAATATTGTGTGGCTCGCTCACTTTCAAATTTCACAAGAATGTGGTCATCAATACCAATGTCGTCAAGACTGATTGATGTCTGTACATGACTTCCATCATCTGAGTATTCATCGCTGCTATCATCACACAAGGCTTTTTCGTCTAGACATACTTCATCTTCACTTGATGATTCTGGATTTGGGGTATTTTTAGTTTTCTTTTGATACTGTAGCATTCGTTTGGTTGCTGGTTTCTTCCCCATTGTTTTAATGTTCTTTTCTTCTTCGTTCTTTTTAACAGGTGTGTCAGTGTATATCTCAGATATCCCCTTCTTTCTTTTAATAGAACCCTCCTTCCTTGCTTCAAGATGCCCAAATGGTCGTAGGGTTTCTGGTTGTACCACACTGTGTGTAGGACTATGTGTGACTGGTGATGAGGTTGAATGCATGATTGTCTCCACATGCAGAGTTGTACTTGTGGTGGGGATATGATCATCAGTAAGAGGGGAATCTGGTTGTTGCACTTCTTGAATTGGCCGATCTGTTGCATATGTTGACATGAACTCGTCTGGGGTGAATATGTTTCTATCAATCGGATAGATGCCAGTTACCCTGAATCCAGATCTTATGTTTTCAGGTGTCATTGCCTTGGGAAAAGCATAGGAAACCAGCTTGGGGATGATATGTATAGTCATCGATTTTCCTACATTTTCTTTCTCGCGCATCCAATTGTCTACTGCCTGATTATAGAAGGTTTTACAAGGTCCATAGACGGTCCTATCAAATGGTTGCAACTTGTGTGGGAAGCTAAGCAGAGTGATGCTGTTTTCTTTGGCAAATGTTATGCACTCTAGAGATATGTGAGATACATGGTTGTCTAGCAGCAGGAGGATGGGTTTGGCCTCTGATGGTGTTGCATACTTCACAAAGTGTTTCATGTATTTCACAAAGGTATCTGCAGTCATCCAACCAGTTGCTTTAGGATGGCCACTTGCATCACTTCCTGGTGGCGCTGTGAGTAGCCAGTTATCTTGAACATTGACTCTGGGGAACACAAAATATTGTGGTATTGAATTTCCAATACCATTAACAGCACAACATAATGTTACTAACGTACCACGTTCTTGGTTCACTACTGAACCAACTTGTTTAGTGCCCTTTTCTGCAAGAATTTTGGATGGCCGCTGAACAGTGGTAACACCTGTTTCATCTAAGTTCCAGATTTGATCTGGTCCATAGCTAGGGTTCCTTCTCAGTACATTTTCAAGATTGTCCATGAATGCTTTGACATTGTGCTGGTTGAAGTTTGCCATTCTCTGGATTGAAGTTGCTTCTGGTGTTCTCAGGGATATTGTATTATTTCTATTAAGGAAACCACTGGCCTAATCAGACCCTGCCATCTGATCTTTAGTCCAGGACTGTGGTATGTTAGTGATTGTGTTTGTCACTGCCATCCGATACGCCAGCCTCCGCAGATCAGTAAGTGTAATCCCATGGAATATTTTTGCAGCCTTCTTCACATACTCTGCCAGACTATCCTCCCTAATTTTGGTCAGCACTTGGCGATGAGCGGTATAACCCAGGTGAACGTCCTTCAGACTGTTGTTATTAGCTTTGTAGATTGGAATATATCGACTCAAAGTTTTGTAGTTGACATCATTGTTGATGGCTGATTTTCTGATGCTCATGCCCCCAACAACCGCTTCAGCAGCAGCCTCCATCGCATCTTTGGAATACCGCTCACGTTCCGTTTTGCGCTTGTAGTTACGCATCTGCAAAGAAGTAAATACATAAGTTGCATTAATAATACAGTAATTATATAACTTATGTATGACAGAAATTCAATATTATAACAATAAGATGGTTAATTTTAAATGGGACAGTTTACCCCCCATCATTGGGGTAAATTGTCACACACTGTGACAACATACCCCAAGGCAACGTTGGCTTCATATTTCCAAATTCAGGTCAAAGTGTTTCAAAAATTTAAAACAGTAAGTTCATGTATCTATTACTAATATGTTTCACTACTAATAGCAACAAAAGATTCTCATAATGCTTATAAATACTGGTGTTATATCAAAATACCTACCTTGTCCAATTCGTCTTCACAGGAAGGTGAAATTCAGATTCTGAATATTGTTTTGTTTAGCTGCTGGAATCAATATGGCTGACCTCCAAGCATAAATATAAATGGGTACACACATTATATGACGTCAGCATGTATTTCCTTCCACTGATTGTGCTAAATATAGGCTTGTGACAACTTACCCCTGTGACTTGTAGCCCCACCCTCCTACACTTAAGTAATAACATGGATATTCCAGTGACATGTAAACCGGTAAATAATGCTGATGAATAGTCATATGTACAGTATGTAGATCTTTTGTGGCACAATGAGTGGAACGAGAAAATACCTGCCATTGATTTGGATAAAACGTTTATGCATATACACAGGCCTTCTGATGCATTCAATATGTGTTAAAGGTTTACATAGAAATCATTTCAATGTCTAAGTGTAATAAAGGCTTGACCATTATTTTCTAAATTTAAAAGGTCAGGTTTTCGGTTACTGCACTGTATTATGTGACCCTAGCTTGTCGGAGAAAGATAATAGTTGAGGATGTGTGAAATAACGATAGCTCACTGGATAATTGATTAGTTTGAGTGACATGTGGCGACTGGTTAATTCTGCAATCTGCCTGACTGCGAGATCAAATATTATCCAAGGGGCGGAGTCCGTCTAAAATTATACCCAGTAACTCTGCCTTCGGCCAATGAATGATGATCTTGCAAACTGTCGGCTTACTGTAACACCGCATTCTGCCAATCGATGTAGATTTCACCACGTCTGTGTGAAGAATCTATGTTTATTGTCTATGATTGTACATGTACAGTGTAAAGTCGGTATAGATAAAACGGTAGTTTACATTAAATTAACTTTACATCAAATGCTACAATATCTATGTGTGTTTGCGTAATAAAATTATTGATCTGAATTAAATTTGACATCTCCAACCTCCGCAAACGACTGACACTGTGTGTTTTTACGTTTATTTATCGTCGCTACCGGTTGCCCATATGAGCGACGCCTCCTGAAGAGATTAGTCATTTTAGATGTGTGGAGGATAGTGCAATGATACAGAGAGAGACCCATTCCAGAGTCTCCTCTGGTTCTTTTACGTGCACGGTGTAAAGCACCGACACGAGACCTCGGTTTAACGTCCCATCTGAAAGACTGTTAATTTTATTAGGGTCAGACGGGGGATCGAACCTGCGATCCCTGGATTACCAGTCCAGCGTGTTGCCACTGGAATACAGATCCATCTGTTTTCATATGAAAATCTACCCCTGTGTTTGTAAATGTATGTATGTTCCATTAATGTCAAACCCCTTGCGGGGACCGAGAAATGTTTTCCTAGGCAGGCTTAGTCGACTTAAGTGGTTAACCAGTACTAAGCAATGTGTGTGAGGTGCTGCTCAATGAAACTACATACGTGGCCTGACCGAGTTCGATAACCATAGTTTACAAAGTTATTTGTGATTTTGTAAATAAACATCCACAAAGGGAGGTAATTGACAATTGATAATTTGACATAAAACAACAAATAGTGAACCAAAATTTTACTTACATTCTGAATAATTTATTATTAAACAAGGAAACAGAAGTCGGCAATCATGACTAATATCTGTGTTTTTCGGATGAGACAATAAACCGAAGACCCGTGTCTATGTGCAACATCCTCCACGTGAACGAACCAGAGGAGACTCTGGAATGGGTCTGTCTATATAACTACAACATTCTCCACGTGAACGAACCAGAGGAGACTCTGGAATGGGTCTGTCTATATAACTACAACATCCTCCATGTGAACGAACCAGAGGAGACTCTGGAATGGGTCTGTCTATATAACTACAACATCCTCCACGTGAACGAACCAGAGGAGACTCTGGAATGGGTCTGTCTATATAACTACAATATCCTCCATGTGAACGAACCAGAGGAGACTCTGGAATGGGTCTGTCTATATAACTATAAATCCATCTGTGAACGACTGACAACTTTCTCACATATTGATCACATGTCTCTGATATGGAGCGAACCTGCAGTCCTGATGATAGTGGTAAAAGGCAAGTTCTAACATCGGCGCTCTAGACCACTCGTGTTTTACGTTTATTTATCGTCGCTACCGGATGCCCATATGTGCGATGCCTCCTGAAGAGATTAGTCATTTTAGATTTTTGGAGGATAGTGCAATGATACAGACAGAGATCCATTACAGAGTCTCCTCTGGTTCTTATATATGCACGGTGTAAAGCATCGACACGAGACCTCGGTTTAAAGTCCCATCTGAAAGAATGAATCGACCACTCGACCTCGGAGTCTCATTACATGGGCGGGGAAAAGTTAGCTGTACGGAAAGTATTAACATGACATATAAAGTGACATCGTATGATACGTAGCTTCAGATATGGGTTACAGCTGTAATAGCGAGGTTATTATTTATTATTCAAGGAATTTCCATGTTTGGAATGATGCTTGGATGGCACGTCCGAAATTGCCATCGGGGTATGGTGGTTGGCAAGCAATTGACGCCACACCACAGGAAGCCAGTGGAGGTAAGACGTGTGATCATTATATTTTATTTTTCCTATGTTACACATGTCTTATTAGCTCACCTAAGCAAAGCTCATGTGAGTGATTGCTACCGCAATGTGTCTGTCCGTCTGTCCTCGTCTGTGAACATTTTCAACGTCTTCTCCTCAATAATCATTGCTTCTATATCCAAGGTCATAATACTTGGGTTGGTGGGGGATTACATAATTGTTAAAATCACGTCATTATGTAATCCAAGATGGCCGCTATCGCACATTCGTGAAGCATGCACGTTCAAGAAACTCTATTTGTATGATCCTTATGTGAAGCCTTTCCAAAGTCATTAAAATAAAGTTCCCCTGAAATCCAATATTGCCGCCATCAAAAACTAGCACACATTCTTAATATATCTTCACACAAACCATCAGCCAGATTTTGACCTAAAAATGTCAGGAATGATCGGGGTACAATGCTCTTTGAAAGGTGTTCAAATGGTGACTCTGATCTAAAATGGACGTGGCCCGGAGATCAAATGGGGTGTGAATTTTGATTTTTGACCGAATATGGTCATGTCATATATATTATGAGGCTAATGATTTTCCTACGTACACTAGCTTTGCTAATCCCATATCTCGTTCTTTCAAATCCCATATCTCGTTCTTTCACACATAATATAGAGGTCAAAGCATATGATAAGTATATAAACTCTTGGTCAACCAAGATAAACAATGTCATAGGTCCTTCTGGACGCGGGCGGAATAAATTGAGAGTATATAATTTGTTTAAAACTGACTATATTGCAGAGCAATATTGCAAAATTGTATTACCACCCAGACATCGTTCTGCTTTTTGCAAATTTCGACTGGGGATTGCCCCCATTAGGATAGAGACTGGTCGGTATGAAGGTTTGCCAGAGGAATCTAGGATTTGTCCGTTTTGTGATACTGCTACTATTGAAAATGAGATGCATGTAATATTGAAGTGTCCAGTTTACAATGATTTAAGACAAGAATTATTATCAAAGTCATATGCGTGTAATATCAATTTTTACTCAATGTCTGATTATGATAAATATTGTTTCCTGTTTTCAAACCAAGAGATGATTCGTAATTGTGCCAAAACCTGTTTTATTATTCTACAGAGGCGTCAGTTTTTATTATGTAAATAATTTTTTAATTTGTGAATAATGTCATTATTACTTGTATCTCTAACTGCATTTTTTAGTTCGTCTGTAATATCACTGCTAATCATATTCGCTATGATCTGATCAAAGCGAAGTTAGATTTCATATGACCAATTCTTAATCAGTGTGCAATAGTACCTATTTTGTATTTCAGTGTTTTATAATTGTCTTAGAGCAGTTTTTAATATCCGATTAGCAGGGATATTGCAGCTTTATCCCTAACATACTGTGATAAATATGAGTATGTATAATTTTGTTCATCTCCTATAACTCCATGTTGGAGTGGCATTGTACTTTTATTATGTAAACTATACATGTAATATTATTGTAAATATTGTACGTACAATGATGAGATGTAAATAAAGATTACTACTATATAAAATCGAAGGCGATCGTTCTGATGCAATTGTTGTCAAAATCAGATGATAAGATGGCCGCCGAAAAGTCAAATTGATCAGTGGATAGATATAAATGATCGCTGTACAATGTTATTTCAAAGTTGTTAAAATGGTGACCCCGTGTACAATCTGGAGTCAGGTTAGCGATACAGGGCCATCATGACACTCTTGTTTTAGTTCGGCTCACGAGTAGTTCCATTTCATAATAACACAGATATTAAATCACTTTTACTATGTTTTATTAAAATTGGATACGTGTCACTCACATACATCACGTGCCACTCACAAACAGTAGGTGACACTCGCGTACATCACGTGCCACTCACAAACAGTAGGTGACACTCGCGTACATCACGTGCCACTCACAAACAGTAGGTGACACTCACGTACATCACGTGCCACTCACAAATAGTAGGTGACACTCACATACATCACGTGCCACTCACAAACAGTAGGTGACACTCACATACATCACGTGCCACTCACAAACAGTAGGTGACACTCACATACATCACGTGCCACTCACAAACAGTAGGTGACACTCACGTACATCACGTGCCACTCACAAACAGTAGGTGACACTCACGTACATCACGTGCCACTCACAAACAGTAGGTGACACTCACGTACATCACGTGCCACTCACAAACAGTAGGTGACACTCACGTACATCACGGGACACTCACATACATCACGGGACACTCACATACAGTACGTGACGCTCACATACAGCACGTGACACTCACATACATCACGTCACACTCACATACATCACGGGACACTCACATACATCACGGGACACTCACATACAGAACGGGACACTCACATACAGCACGTGACACTCACATACATCACGGGACACTCACATACAGCACGTGACACTCATATACATCATGGGACACTCACATACAGAACGGGACACTCATATTCAGCACGGGACACTCACATACATCACGGGACACTCACATACATCACGGGACACTCGCATACATCACGGGACACTCACATACAGCACGTGACACTCACATACATTACGGGACACTCACATACAGCACGTGACACTCATATACATCATGGGACACTCGCATACAGAACGGGACACTCATATACAGCACGGGACACTCACATACACACGGGACACTCATATACATCACGGGACACTCACATACAGCACGGGACACTCACATACATCACGGGACACTCACATACAGCACGGGACACTCACATACAACACGGGACACTCACAGACAGCACGGGACACTCATATACAGCACGGGACACTCACATACATCACGGGACATCATATACATCACGGGATACTCACAGATAGCACGGGACACTCATATACAGCATGGGACACTCACATACATCACGGGACACTCACATACAGCACGGGACACTCACATACAACACGGGACACTCACATACAGCACGGGACACTCACATACATCACGGGACACTCACATACATCACGGGACACTCACTACATCACGTCACTCACACTCACATACATCACGGGACACTCACATACATCACGTCACACTCATATACATCACGGGATACTCACACACATCACACTCGCATATATCACGGGACAATCACAGACAGTACGTGACACTCACAGACATCACGGGACACTCACATACATCACGGGACACTCACATACATCACGGGACACTCACAGACATCACGGGACACTCACATACATCACGTCACACTCACATACATCACTGGACACTCGCATACATCACGGGACACTCACATACAGCACAGGACACTCACATACATCACGGGACACTCACATATATCACAGGACACTCACACACATCACACTCGCATATATCACGGGACAATCACAGACAGTACGTGACACTCACAGACATCACGTGACACTCGCATATATCATGGGACAATCACAGACAGTACGTGACACTCACAGACAGCACGTCACACTCACATACATCACGGGACACTCACATACAACACGGGACACTCACATACATCACGGGACACTCACATACATCACTGGACACTCACATGCAGCACGGGACACTCACATACAACACGGGACACTCACATACAGCACGGGACACTCGCAGACATCACGGGACACTAACATACATCACGGGACACTCACTTACATCACGTCACACTCGTATACATCACGGGATACTCACATACATCACGGGACACTCACATACATCACGTCACACTCACATACATCACGGGATACTCACACACATCACACTCGCATATATCACGGGACAATCACAGACAGTACGTGACACTCACAGACATCACGTGACACTCACATACATCACAGGACACTCACATACATCACGGGACACTCACAGACATCACGGGACACTCACATACATCACGTCACACTCACATACATCACGAGACACTCACATACATCACGGGACACTCACATACAGCACAGGACACTCGCATACATCACGGGACACTCACATATATCACAGGACACTCACACACATCACACTCGCATATATCACGGGACAATCACAGACAGTACGTGACACTCACAGACATCACGTGACACTCGCATATATCACGGGACAATCACAGACAGTACGTGACACTCACAGACAGCACGTCACACTCACATACATCACGGGACACTCACATACAACACGGGACACTCACATACATCACGAGACACTCACATACATCACGGGACACTCACATACACCATGGGACACTCATAGACAGCACGGGACACTCAAATACATCACGGGATACTCACAGACATCACGGGATACTCACATACATCACGGGACACTCACATACAGTACGTGACACTCACATACATCACGGGACACTCACATACATCACGTCACACTCACATTCATCACGGGACACTCACATACATCACGTCACACTCACATACATCACGGGACACTCACATACATCACAGGACACTCACACACATCACACTCGCATATATCACGGGACAATCACAGACAGTACGTGACACACACAGACATCACGTGACACTCGCATATATCACGGGACAATCACAGACAGTACGTGACACTCACAGACAGCACGTGACACTCACATATATCACGGGACAATCACAGACAGTACGTGACACTCACATATATCACGGGACAATCACAGACAGTACGTGACACTCACAGACAGCACGTGGCACTCACATATATCACAGGACAATCACAGACAGTACGTGACACTCACATATATCACGGGACAATCACAGACAGTACGTGACACTCACATATATCACGGGACAATCACAGACACTACGTGACACTCACATATATCACGGGACAATCACAGACAGTACGTGACACTCACATATATCACGGGACAATCACAGAGAGCACGTGACACTCACATATATCACGGGACAATCACAGACAGTACGTGACACTCACAGACATCACGTGATACTCGCATATATCACGGGACAATCACAGACAGTACGTGACACTCACAGACAGCACGTCACACTCACATACATCACGGGACACTCACATACAACACGGGACACTCACATACATCACGGGACACTCACATACATCACTGGACACTCACATACAGCACGGGACACTCACATACAACACGGGACACTCACATACAGTACGTGACACTCACAGACATCACGTGACACTCGCATATATCATGGGACAATGACAGACAGTACGTGACACTCACAGACAGCACGTCACACTCACATACATCACGGGACACTCACATACAACACGGGACACTCACATACATCACGGGACACTCACATACATCACTGGACACTCACATACAGCACGGGACACTCACATACAACACGGGACACTCACATACAACACGGGACACTCACATACAGCACGGGACACTCGCAGACATCACGGGACACTAACATACATCAAGGGACACTCACTTACATCACGTCACACTCATATACATCACGGGATACTCACATACATCACGGGACACTCACATACATCACGGGACACTCACATACATCACGGGATACTCACACACATCACACTCGCATATATCACGGGACAATCACAGACAGTACGTGACACTCACAGACATCACGGGACACTCACATACATCACAGGACACTCACATACATCACGGGACACTCACAGACATCACGGGACACTCACATACATCACGTCACACTCACATACATCACGGGACACTCACACACATCACACTCGCATATATCACGGGACAATCACAGACAGTACGTGACACTCACAGACATCCCGTGACACTCGCATATATCACGGGACAATCACAGACAGTACGTGACACTCACAGACAGCACGTCACACTCATATACATCACGGGACACTCACATACAACACGGGACACTCACATACATCACGGGACACTCACATACATCACGGGACACTCACATACACCATGGGACACTCATAGACAGCACGGGACACTCACATACATCACGGGATACTCACAGACATCACGGGACACTCACATACATCACGGGACACTCACATACAGTACGTGACACTCACATACATCACGGGACACTCACATACATCACGTCACACTCACATACATCACGGGACACTCACATACATCACGTCACACTCACATACATCAAGGGACACTCACATACATCACAGGACACTCACACACATCACACTCGCATATATCACGGGACAATCACAGACAGTACGTGACACTCACAGACATCACGTGACACTCGCATATATAACGGGACAATCACAGACAGTACGTGACACTCACATATATCACGGGACAATCACAGACAGTACGTGACACTCACAGACAGCATGTGGCACTCACATATATCACAGGACAATCACAGACAGTACGTGACACTCACATATATCACGGGACAATCACAGACAGTACGTGACACTCACATATATCACGGGACAATCACATATATCACGGGACAATCACAGACACTACGTGACACTCACATATATCACGGGACAATCACAGACAGTACGTGACACTCACATACATCACGGGACACTCACATACATCACGTCACACTCACATTCATCACGGGACACTCACATACATCACGTCACACTCACATACATCACGGGACACTCACATACATCACAGGACACTCACACACATCACACTCGCATATATCACGGGACAATCACAGACAGTACGTGACACACACAGACATCACGTGACACTCGCATATATCACGGGACAATCACAGACAGTACGTGACACTCACAGACAGCACGTGACACTCACATATATCACGGGACAATCACAGACAGTACGTGACACTCACATATATCACGGGACAATCACAGACAGTACGTGACACTCACAGACAGCACGTGGCACTCACATATATCACAGGACAATCACAGACAGTACGTGACACTCACATATATCACGGGACAATCACAGACAGTACGTGACACTCACATATATCACGGGACAATCACAGAGAGCACGTGACACTCACATATATCACGGGACAATCACAGACAGTACGTGACACTCACAGACATCACGTGATACTCGCATATATCACGGGACAATCACAGACAGTACGTGACACTCACAGACAGCACGTCACACTCACATACATCACGGGACACTCACATACAACACGGGACACTCACATACATCACGGGACACTCACATACATCACTGGACACTCACATACAGCACGGGACACTCACATACAACATGGGACACTCACATACAGTACGTGACACTCACAGACATCACGTGACACTCGCATATATCATGGGACAATGACAGACAGTACGTGACACTCACAGACAGCACGTCACACTCACATACATCACTGACACTCACATACAACACGGGACACTCACATACATTACGGGACACTCACATACATCACTGGACACTCACATACAGCACGGGACACTCACATACAACACGGGACACTCACATACAACACGGGACACTCACATACAGCACGGGACACTCGCAGACATCACGGGACACTAACATACATCAAGGGACACTCACTTACATCACGTCACACTCATATACATCACGGGATACTCACATACATCACGGGACACTCACATACATCACGGGACACTCACATACATCACGGGATACTCACACACATCACACTCGCATATATCACGGGACAATCACAGACAGTACGTGACACTCACAGACATCACGGGACACTCACATACATCACAGGACACTCACATACATCACGGGACACTCACAGACATCACGGGACACTCACATACATCACGTCACACTCACATACATCACGGGACACTCACACACATCACACTCGCATATATCACGGGACAATCACAGACAGTACGTGACACTCACAGACATCCCGTGACACTCGCATATATCACGGGACAATCACAGACAGTACGTGACACTCACAGACAGCACGTCACACTCATATACATCACGGGACACTCACATACAACACGGGACACTCACATACATCACGGGACACTCACATACATCACGGGACACTCACATACACCATGGGACACTCATAGACAGCACGGGACACTCACATACATCACGGGATACTCACAGACATCACGGGACACTCACATACATCACGGGACACTCACATACAGTACGTGACACTCACATACATCACGGGACACTCACATACATCACGTCACACTCACATACATCACGGGACACTCACATACATCACGTCACACTCACATACATCAAGGGACACTCACATACATCACAGGACACTCACACACATCACACTCGCATATATCACGGGACAATCACAGACAGTACGTGACACTCACAGACATCACGTGACACTCGCATATATAACGGGACAATCACAGACAGTACGTGACACTCACATATATCACGGGACAATCACAGACAGTACGTGACACTCACAGACAGCATGTGGCACTCACATATATCACAGGACAATCACAGACAGTACGTGACACTCACATATATCACGGGACAATCACAGACAGTACGTGACACTCACATATATCACGGGACAATCACATATATCACGGGACAATCACAGACACTACGTGACACTCACATATATCACGGGACAATCACAGACAGTACGTGACACTCACATACATCACGGGACACTCACATACATCACGTCACACTCACATTCATCACGGGACACTCACATACATCACGTCACACTCACATACATCACGGGACACTCACATACATCACAGGACACTCACACACATCACACTCGCATATATCACGGGACAATCACAGACAGTACGTGACACACACAGACATCACGTGACACTCGCATATATCACGGGACAATCACAGACAGTACGTGACACTCACAGACAGCACGTGACACTCACATATATCACGGGACAATCACAGACAGTACGTGACACTCACATATATCACGGGACAATCACAGACAGTACGTGACACTCACAGACAGCACGTGGCACTCACATATATCAC
Organism: Archivesica marissinica; assembly: GCA_014843695.1. Classification (NCBI taxonomy): domain Eukaryota; kingdom Metazoa; phylum Mollusca; class Bivalvia; order Venerida; family Vesicomyidae; genus Archivesica; species Archivesica marissinica. Next base: position 32,580,541 of record CM026389.1, read on the forward strand.
AGGACAATCACAGACAGTACGTGACACTCACATATATCACGGGACAATCACAGACAGTACGTGACACTCACATATATCACGGGACAATCACAGACACTACGTGACACTCACATATATCACGGGACAATCACAGACAGTACGTGACACTCACATAATCACGGGACAATCACAAAGCACGTGACACTCACATATATCACGGGACAATCACAGACAGTACGTGACACTCACAGACATCACGTGACACTCGCATATATCACGGGACAATCACAGACAGTACGTGACACTCACAGACAGCACGTGACACTCACATATATCACGGGACAATCAGACAGACGTACACCACATATATCACGGGACAATCACAGACAGTACGTGACACTCACAGACAGCACGTGCACTCACATATATCACGACAATCACAACATACGGGACACTCACATACAACACGGGACACTCACATACATCACGGGACACTCACATACATCACTGGACACTCACATACAGCACGGGACACTCACATACAACACGGGACACTCACATACAGTACGTGACACTCACAGACATCACGTGACACTCGCATATATCATGGGACAATGACAGACAGTACGTGACACTCACAGACAGCACGTCACACTCACATACATCACGGGACACTCACATACAACACGGGACACTCACATACATCACGGGACACTCACATACATCACTGGACACTCACATACAGCACGGGACACTCACATACAACACGGGACACTCACATACAGTACGTGACACTCACAGACATCACGTGACACTCGCATATATCATGGGACAATGACAGACAGTACGTGACACTCACAGACAGCACGTCACACTCACATACATCACGGGACACTCACATACAACACGGGACACTCACATACATCACGGGACACTCACATACATCACTGGACACTCACATACAGCACGGGACACTCACATACAACACGGGACACTCACATACAACACGGGACACTCACATACAGCACGGGACACTCGCAGACATCACGGGACACTAACATACATCAAGGGACACTCACTTACATCACGTCACACTCATATACATCACGGGATACTCACATACATCACGGGACACTCACATACATCACGGGACACTCACATACATCACGGGATACTCACACACATCACACTCGCATATATCACGGGACAATCACAGACAGTACGTGACACTCACAGACATCACGGGACACTCACATACATCACAGGACACTCACATACATCACGGGACACTCACAGACATCACGGGACACTCACATACATCACGTCACACTCACATACATCACGGGACACTCACATACATCATGGGACACTCACATACAGCACAGGACACTCACATACATCACGGGACACTCACATATATCACAGGACACTCACACACATCACACTCGCATATATCACGGGACAATCACAGACAGTACGTGACACTCACAGACATCCCGTGACACTCGCATATATCACGGGACAATCACAGACAGTACGTGACACTCACAGACAGCACGTCACACTCATATACATCACGGGACACTCACATACAACACGGGACACTCACATACATCACGGGACACTCACATACATCACGGGACACTCACATACACCATGGGACACTCATAGACAGCACGGGACACTCACATACATCACGGGATACTCACAGACATCACGGGACACTCACATACATCACGGGACACTCACATACAGTACGTGACACTCACATACATCACGGGACACTCACATACATCACGTCACACTCACATACATCACGGGACACTCACATACATCACGTCACACTCACATACATCAAGGGACACTCACATACATCACAGGACACTCACACACATCACACTCGCATATATCACGGGACAATCACAGACAGTACGTGACACACACAGACATCACGTGACACTCGCATATATAACGGGACAATCACAGACAGTACGTGACACTCACATATATCACGGGACAATCACAGACAGTACGTGACACTCACAGACAGCATGTGGCACTCACATATATCACAGGACAATCACAGACAGTACGTGACACTCACATATATCACGGGACAATCACAGACAGTACGTGACACTCACATATATCACGGGACAATCACAGACACTACGTGACACTCACATATATCACGGGACAATCACAGACAGTACGTGACACTCACATATATTACGGGACAATCACAGACAGCACGTGACACTCACATATATCACGGGACAATCACAGACAGTACGTGACACTCAGCCAGCACGTGACACTCGCATATATCACGGGACAATAACAGACAGTACGTGACACCCAGACAGCACATGACACTCACATATATCACGGGACAATCACAGACAGCACGGGACACTCACAGACAGAACTTGACAGTCACAGAGAAGTACGTGACACCCACAGACAGCACAGGACACTCACAGACAGCACGGGACACTCACGTATATAACTGGACACTCACAGACAGCACGGGACACTCACATACATAACTGGACACCCACAGACAGCACGGGACACTCACAAACAGCACGGGACACTCACAGACAGCACATGACACTCACAGACAGCACGGGGCACCCACAGACAGCACGGGACACACACAGACAGCACGGGACACCCACAGACAGCACAGGACACTCACAGACAGCACGGGACACTCACAGACAGAACTTGACAGTCACAGAGAAGTACGTGACACTCACAGACAGCACGGAACACCCACAGACAGCACAGGACACTCACAGACAGCACGGGACACTCACAGACAGAACTTGACAGTCACAGAGAAGTACGTGACACTCACAGACAGCACGGGACACTCACATATATCACGGGACAATCACAGACAGTACGTGACACTCACATATATCACGGGACAATAACAGACAGTACGTGACACTCAGCCAGCACGTGACACTCGCATATATCACGGGACAATAACAGACAGTACGTGACACCCAGACAGCACATGACACTCACATATATCACGGGACAATCACAGACAGCACGGGACACTCACAGACAGAACTTGACAGTCACAGAGAAGTACGTGACACCCACAGACAGCACGGGACACTCACAGACAGCACGGGACACTCAGACAGCATGGGACACTCACATACATAACTGGACACTCACAGACAGCACGGGACACTCACATACATAACTGGACACCCACAGACAGCACGGGACACTCACAGACAGCACAGGACCACCCACAGACAGCACGGGACACTCACAGACAGCACGGGACACTCACAGACAGCACGGGACACTCACAGACAACACGGGACACTCACATACAGCACGGGACACCCACAGACAGCACGGGACACTCACAGACAGCACGGGACACTCACAGACAGCACGGGACACTCACAGACAGCACGGGACACCCACAGACAGCTCGGGACACTCACAGACAGCACGGGGCACTCACAGACATTGTAGTTTTGTTGTTTTGAACAGGAATATGATTTTAAATATTTCACAATACAATCTGCTATTACATTGTATTTCTGTTGCGACAGGAAACGGTCAGTCCACAGGCAAACGTAACGGTGATTTTGTATTTACTTTTTACACTTTTTTTGCCCAATTAGAAAATCAAAGCACTGTTATGTCCGTCTGTGGGAACAGTGAACGATAGCGTGATTTACAGTGTGTTTTACGTTATTTATCGTCGCTACCGGTTACCCATATGAGCGACGCATCATGAAGAGATTAGTCATTTTAGATTTTTGGAGGATAGTGCAATGATACAGACAGAGACACATTCCAGAGCTCCTCTGGTTCTTTTACGTGCACGGTGTACAGCACCGACACGAGACCTCAGGTTAAAGTCCCATCTGAAAGACTGTTAATTTTATTAGGGTCATATGGGGGATCGAACCAGTCCAGCATGTTATTGACGACAGATCCGTCTGTGAACTCTTGTATTTTTCCTAACTAGGTATACACTGCATGGGACTTATGCCATTGTTGGCTATCAAGCGTGGTGAATTAAATGTAAATTATGATGGACAGTTTGCCTTCGCGGAGGTGAATGCTGACAGGGTATGGTGGATTCGTGACAAGATTACCCGCAAGTTTAGTGTAAAGCGTGTATCTACTAACAGGTAAGAGGAATGGTGTTAATTTAACATGGTTCCGCCTCATTTTAAGAGGATTTCCACTTTTGGATTAAAATCTTGAAAACTAAATATTGTTAGATTTGTTGTTCAGAAAAGATAGTTTTTCACTTATTTTGTTTGGCCGAACCTCTTTGTTTCAGTATTTCCATTCACAGCCATGATTTGGAGTATTTATCGGCGGCACCATTGATTATTCGGAGAGACGCAGGTTATTTTAGTAATTTTATTGTTTGGAGGGTATAGCAAGCTTTCATTGCATGTCCTTCGTAAACGTAGTGCCTGATTGCATGCATTTATATGGTGATCCCATTAACTTGTATGCAGTTGACATGCGGCATTCGCAGTGTTGTTTAGTGAGGAAAAATGTGTGGTTCTTACGATAACTGATCCAAAATGATGATCAATTTACATGTACCTGTTCCGGCAACCGGTAAGTTACAAATATGAACAAAACACTTTAATTACAGTTGTAAGTAAAGAAAGATTTCAAATATAGCGGTCAGCTACGCTCCTGAATTGACGTTTGCTTATTATTTGAGTCTATAGCAAATGCGTGTTACTGTCGTTTAGAGATATTTTAAGTCGTATTAATCTAAAAAATAAATATGCACAGGCACAAAGGGTGATATATAACAGTAATTCTGTACCATAAATCGTGTCATTCAGGCTGTACACATTGTATGCTGACCCTATTTACAATAGTTTGTTATGTCAACAAACGTCGTATACGACACTTATTAACTAGTTGAAATACTCTGCTTTTGAGGCAAACATTTGGAAAACAATTATACCATATAATAGGAGACCATATTCCACAGATATTTGCGTTTTCATCGATGATGTGTCGCTTTAAATAAAAAGTGCAACGTTACCTTTCTCATTCAGACTTGCTATTGTGGGGTCCTTAGCGATTGGTCTAAGCGGTTGGCATTATGAATTACAGATTTAGATTTAACATATAGATAGAGACGCAGTCAGTTTCACAATGAACGTCTAGGACATTTATGTTGTGACATTCACGCAATAGTAACGAAAGTTACATACTGGCCTCTGCTGTGTTGTCAGCAGCTTGTTCCTCTGTAGCTGTGGTCTCGGCTGCCAAATCGATGTTACCAGTGAACACGTAGTCAAATATGCATGGATTATTTCCTACGCCACAGAATGCCGTCGCATTTGCAACAAGAGTTGCGTTCGCTTCGTCCAGGAATTTGGGCACAAAATCAGGAAAGCTGTAATCTGTGTGTGATTTACCATTGTCGTATTTAAAAATGCTTTCAGCCGATGTTGTCATCCCTGGAAATCAAACCAAATGATCAGTCTTGAGTGGTGAGATTCAGAGAATCACCCTCACGAGAGTGGAGTACCAAATCAAGTATCAAAAGTGTAATCTAATAAATTAATCCTATTATTATCACTTAATCCATAAACGGTTAATTAGTCATTTGATTTTCTTTATGGAATATATTTCCAAAGTACTGTGGAGAGAATTAATTACCATAAGCTCCTGTAGCTTTCAATTCAATCCACTTGTCTTGATAGTTGTATTGTATGGATGTTATATGCACAGATGTTATATGTCATGTTTATCTTGATAAATAAAATATGTTTAAACCAAAGTACTTTTGTGTGACGTCACCGCTGGTGAAATGACATCACAAAAATAAACACGGCTAGAAATATCAGAAAATCTACAACGAGAATGAAGCGTCTGCGAAGACATTTTGGCATGATTGAGTTACAATCATGCTATTTGAAGTTTGTATTATATTTATATAAGCCTAATATGCTAAATTACTTTATATTTTTCTCTTTGTGTAAAAGTGAAAAAAGTAATATTGCTATAGCTATGACACGGATTCTGAAAACCCTTCAGGCTGGCTCGCTTGGTGCTCGCTATTACGTTTCC